>JAECWM010000308.1:0-492598 GCA_018150695.1 Drosophila oshimai | reverse complement strand
ATTCTATTGCACTTTTGTTTGGATAGCAGAGTCTTTGCCAACTATTTGGCAGATAGAAAAATGTAAGTCCTAACTGAGTTATTCACGCAAATCCTTTAATGCCATTTATCATATAAGGTGCACACACATTTCAAATTCATGTAAAGTAGAACGCAGCCAGGCACCGAGCCTGATCCCTTGGCAAGAACAACATTAAATTGAAACAAATTGAACATAAAAAGCATTCAAAATAAGGCAAACACCTCGACGATGAGGAAGGTGCCAGGATTCAGGACCCTGCAGCCAGCACCAGAATTCAGGACACAGACGAAGACGAGTTGCTGCCAAGGTAAACACACAACGACACCGAAAACTACGAGGGAAAGTTTCTAGTGGAAAGTTAATTTTTTCCTTGCTGCTGCACACGGAAAACTTTTAACCGACATTTGTATTTTCAAGGGTTAAAAAAAAAATATATTTTATTGGTGTCATGTTGCGGTTTTAAACTGAGCATAAAGTACATTTCTTCAAACCTTACCGACTGTAATGGACATTTTTTGTAAATTACTTTTTTAAGTGTATTTTAATTCTGTTCAACAATTATCCAAAAACGTAGTCTTTAAAAACTTCTTAAATAAGTGAGGGTTAAAGATCGGAAATACCATAGTTCTATATTCGTACATTTTATCTAGTTAAAATTACCCAAACTTGATTTAAGAAATAAAATCTCTGCCAACAATTTGATTCAAAGGCAAAACTAAATTTTTCTCGGGTTCCTCTTAAGTTACTTTTTTAAATTTATTTTTTTTCGTTATAATATCTCTTGAATGACGACGAAGAATTAATATATTTTTGGAAATAAATATAAACAAATAAGTAAATACAAATAATGGGGACAGATATTTTTGTCTGTGTGATGCTGCTGGAAAATCAGGCAAAGGTACACAACAGCAAAGGGAAGAGCATAGGAAACGGAAGTATTTTCTGTTGATACTGAACTCAATTTAGACGAAATCAAGTCAAACATGGCAGCTACCAGTGAAAGGAGTAGGGGGCTTGTGGAGTGGAAAGCGGCCACAGGAAATGTTGTAGTAAATCATGTGGGAGCCGTGAGGTAAGTGGGAGCCGGAGGATGTGGGCTGTGTGCAGATGCCAAAGAAATGCGAAATGCTCAAGACGATGTCCTCCCACACTTCCCCAAAAAGAAGAAGTTGACAAAAATACAAGCACCCAGGAAAAAAGGAGGAGACCAAACTCGGGTCTTGATTGATGTTTGTGCTGTTAGTTGTTGTTTGAGCAGGGCGACTAGAGGAGTCTGAAGGCGGGGCATTAAAGTTTCGATTAAAGATTTAGATTTTGGGCGGACAGCCATTTGGTGTGTCGGCCAGGAGAGCGGTCTCTAATCAATCCTTGTCCAAACATTTATGTGTCGCGAACCAAATGAACTCAGTCCAAAGTGAAAGTCGTGGATTGAGTAACAAAGTAACAAGAAAAAGTAGTGGAAAAAACTTTGTCTCACAAAATCAACAAAATGCTAAATTCACAAAGCTGGCTAGTTTACAAATTTGAATTTAAAAAAAATAATGAACATATAAATTTATGGATCTGTATTAAAATTGAGATATATGGATTTAGGTTTTCAGTTTTAACAATTTGTTAAAAATTGTTTTAAACTTCTTAAAAATTATTTGAAATTTTTAAAAAATTGGTTTTTGACTAAAAATTTGTTTAACTAACTATTGTCAAATTTCCAAGGTTTCTAAAGTAATTCCAACTACTGAATTGTTAATTTTAATGTTCAAGTCTTTTTAAGTCAGATTAAAGTAAACATATTTCAATGGATATGCTGGTTCAAAAACAGTTATCAAATTTAGCTCCTATGCCAACACACTTTAAAAATCTTTTTTTTTAATGAAGTAATGAAGGTTTCACATAAAATTTAGTTATATTTATTAATATTTTTATGTTTTTAAATTTTTTTAAAGCAATTATAAAAAAGATGAAATTCAAATACATGTTGTGTAAACATGGTGTTTTGAAATATTTGCCAACAGTGTTTTTGACTGGTCACATGGATATACCCATCAACTCTACGGGGTATAAGACAAACAAAAAATGGGTAAAAACTATTTCAGGTTGCCATTTTTCTTGTTTCCTCCCGGGGCTCGTTTTAATGGCATCAGCTCTCGTTTTCCCCGTTTCAAAAGGACTCCGAGTCGACTTCAGCCTCAGCCTCAGCAGGATTTAGGGTTAGAGTTAGGGGCTCTCAGCATGTGGTGCCAGGGATTTGGTGTCCTTGCTGTCCGTCTGCACTTTCACTGCCCGCCGCGCTCTATTTACAGTTTTTCGGGTCAGGACGAGGATGAGGGCAGTTCTGTGGCCAGGGACAGTGTGGATTTGCCGGAATTGTGTTTGGTAAACATTTTTCGGCTCTCTGTTGTTTTTAATAAGAAAATTGGCCAAAGGCCACACACACACAACGGGCACAGCGGACATGGAGGAGGATTTCGTATCCCAGATTGCTTTTAAATTTTGGCTTGAGTTCTGTTTTTTTCTCTGGTTTATTTTCTTTGCTTTGTCTCGCTGGTGATTTATGTGTTTGTTTTGGGCTGCTCTGTGGGTCAAGCCGTGGATGAGTGGAACCGTTTATAGGAATTAGTCGGGTAGTTGCTGTTCAGCCCGGATCGGACTATTGGCTGGATTTCAACGGACCCACGAATGTTGGCTGAATAAACAGTCCCGAACAAAAAACAATCCGAAAAGCAATTGAGTTGACAATTTCCACCCCAGTCCTCTCACTCCATTTAAAGAAATAGACGTTGATTATAATCTTGAAGGAAAGTAAAACGGAGACGAAACTAATTCCCTAAACAAATGGAAATATGCATTGAGTTTTCTCCATATTGAAATTTAAATAAATATGGAAATAATATAAAGTAAGTTCGGGTAGAAAACATGAAAAGCTAATAAGGAGCGATAAAAATCAGGGGGAAAATAATCATACGGAAGACGGAGTAAGAGGGGAGCATTGCGTTGGAGAAGGAAGGACAGTCGTTTATCGGAACCATCAGCAGAGGCAAAAGAGGGTTACCCCCCATTACGATTCCACGTTTCGATTTAGGGATGCCTCGGGTTCTGGGCGTAATCAATTAGGCCGAAAAGGTAAACAATCCCAGACGAGCCTCGGAAAAATCGATGGCCATAATCGAGTCTGATGATGATGATGATGCAGCTCCCGTTGACAGAGACCCCAGCTTAGACGCAATTCATTTACCGATAATCTCCCAGACGGAGCCTCTTTAAGCCAACTGATTAATGTTGATTATTATTATCAGATCCTGGAAGAAGCAACTTTTCATTCGTTTCATTTGATAAATTAATGGGAATATGGAAAAACACTTAACTTTGGTCCCACACTCACTGCTCAGTCAAAGGAAAGATTTCTGGAAAGTGTTGAAGAGTTTGACAACCGAAAGGGTGGAAAGGCCTGCCGAAATGAGGAAGTGAACATTTTCAATTAATGATGGTTTATTTTAAGAGGAAGTGCCTTAGCTGGGTAATTTAAAATGGAAAGCACAAAGAAATTCTTTACATAAGGACTTAAAGGAAACGCACGTTTGTTATTGATTAATGATTTGAGAAGAAATTGGAAAAAAGGAAACGTGTGTGCAGAATTTAAAAAAAAATGTCCTGAAATCTATTGTTAGAAAACGCATTAACCAAATTAAAAACAGAATAAAAATCGAAAAAATTGCCTAAAAATATGAAACTTTAAAAAAAATACAGTACCTGCTTAGGTATATTTTTCGGTACGTTAAACCCTTTTTTTCTATGCTAAATAATTCCGTTTTAAAGGAAAGCTTGTTTTAAAATTTATGTAAGACGTTAAAGCTGCACCTTAAGGTAGGCCATATATTTCCAATTACAAATTTTCACTTCGCTAAACCCACAACCAAACAATTTGCAACAATAAAGTACTCTATTTAAATCATAACCAGCTTGCTTCTAAAGCACCTTATTTGTCAACTGAGTAACTTGAAAACATCTTTGACTTCGCATCTCAACAGTATTAGCTGTGTGCAGAAAAAGAACTGAAAAGAATGCACGAAGCAACGAATCCTTCCATCCTGTCTTCAGCACAAATACTAACTAAACAAACTTATATATTTATGAGTACAGTCCGTTGCAAAAAATTATAAAGAGCGTTTCTATGCCCATAGGAAATTATATAAAAACGAAATAAAATCAAACTAAGCCGATTCCTTAAAGTGCACCAAGTTTGAACGTGCTTTTGGTGCAAATATAAATTAAATCATTGAACAAATTAAGACACTTTAATTTCGATAGGTTTTAACACAATTCGATCACACGTTAAAAAAAACATTACTGGTAATTTTGGCAAAGAACATATTTACTTTCTAAAGTAGGTTATATCCTATTCATTGCCTTCCTTATTAATAATATTATAATATTCTTAATAATAATAATTTTTGTAGGTTTTGAATTTCGAATTTGGATCGTTGACAATGGTTGTTTTCATTTTATACACAATTATATTGAACACACGTTATGGCTTTTCGTCCAACTTCTCTAATGAAACGCACTGTACCCAGTCCAGGATGCTTTGTACAACTGTCAGCCATCAACGGCGAAAGTGTTGACAACAGCGGCCGACAACGTCAGACGTCAACAGATGCGGTCCACACGACCAGCCAGCCACTTCCCAACCTGCCACGCCCCCATTTAGCCCACCACCGCCTCCATATTTCGCGACAGGGGCAAATCCAAGGTATTTTGCAGAGGAAATAAACCGCGCACATTGCACAAACTTTTGAGTCTTTATGGCAGCGCGGAAAATTGTCTAAGGGGGGAATACAATTTTTCCAAGTTTGCTGAACATATTAAAAAAAAGTAGGATAAAAAGAGATACAGCGGGTGGAAGGGGGGTGGGGCGGCAGTGTATAGGAAAGGAACTGTAAAAATTTGCTGCACTGCCAACGGAAATAAAATAAATAGGAAAAAATAACTAGCTTTAAAAAAAAGACAGAAGTTTGTAGTTGAAGTCTTTTGCTAGTTTTCCTTTATGGTTGCAAACTTTTTTTTTCTTCTGGCCACATGCGTTTTCACCCTCCCCCCGCTTCTTAAGTTTACCCATCCGATGCAGCTGCTCCAGGAGGGGCGAAGGGGCGTGGCTGTGGCTTATTTAGCATTAGCTTTGGCCAGGCCACCCATTTGGAGGAGCACACACAAGCACACAATCACACAAGCAGCCAAACATGGTAAACTAATTTTGTATGCAAACTTGGCCCAGAACCAGGACCAAGAAAGCCAGTTCGGGTCAGGCGGACCACCCCAAAATGCTATTGAAATTTCGGATTTGCAATCCCAGAAATCACGAGAACTAACTGAGTTTTATGGCAAAATAATCATTGGCACTCGTGTGGCCTATTGATTAGCATTTGCCTCCGATTTCTGATTGCATGATTCTCAAATGCTCGCGTCCTCCATCGCCTCCTGAATGGCCTTATGCTAATGCCCATGTTCATGCTGCAGGTGCAACGCGTTGGCATTTGCATGCAAATTAGTTGACAACGCTCAACACTTGGCTTCGATTGGGTTCTCACCAGGCTGGCAATGGCAAGATTGGCAGCAATCGAAGGGGCCAATTCATAGATCCGGGGGTCAAGCCGATTTTCTAGTGTCACACACTCTAGTACTTGGAGAAAATTTAAAATAATTTGTAGCATATTGCAGTTTCTACTTTCAGGTGGGTTTTTTTGTAGTGGCTTTCACTTTGTAGACAAAATGGATGAAAATGTGACAAGAAAAATTTATTTTCTCATAAAAAGTATTTTACAGAATAAGTAATTTCTTCTCTTAATATTATAATTTGATAAATTTTGGTAAATTAAAGGAAAACTCATATATTTTCTCATAAAAAGTATTTTACAGAATAAGTAATTTCTTTTCTTAATATTATAATTTGATAAATTTTGGTAAATTAAAGGAAACTCTTTTGAGTTACATCAAACTGCGTTAATAAAAAATAAATATCTGGGGTATTTTGTATACCGTGATTTAAAAGTATTTTGATTAGAGTTTTCGAGGGTTTTGGGATAAAATTTCTTGGACTATAAACGTTAGTGTGGTAGAGACCTTACTTAAGTTTTATTTGAAATTAAACCTAATATTTGTTTGGTATTATATATTTAAATTATGGCACGATCATGTAGGTATGTTAAAAAAAGAAATAATGCAAGCCAAGTGTTTATATAAATGAGTAAAATGTTAAATAAAAATACAGTATTACAGAAAAATACAGGTATTCATATTTAAATAAGAAACTCATAAATTTATCAAAAGAATAAATAAAACAAATATTATATATATCCAATATTAAAAAAGAGCATGTAGAGAAATAATTTCTTAATATTCATGAAGTGTTGTTTCAAAACTTGTTCTTTTATTAAAATAAGTCAAGTCTGACAACTTCAAATAACTTATTCCCAAGTGTTGTTTTTCCCTTGGTGCCAGCACACACTGAACTTAAATCAAATCAAAGTCAAGGCGGGCATAAATGTAAATCTTATATTTGGTCATGCAAAAGTTTTTTTTATTTCATTTGTATATGTGCTACCCACGTTGCTGCTTCATTTGCATTGAGAAAAGTCCCACACACAGAGATGGCGGGGAAATGGGAAAATCTATGTGCGGCAACTCTTCAATTTGGTATTCCGTTCGTCGTCGTCTGCTGCCTACTGCAAAAAACCCCTGGAACTCCTCCTATGCGACTCCTTCTCTCTCTTTTTTAATCAATTTCTGTCAGTTGGCTGTCAGTTTGGGCCAGAAGTCCGCTCGGCCCATGCCCCTCCATGCGGGCCACATATAGCCAAATCCAAATCCAAATCCAAATGCACGACCATTTACATAGGCTGGCTGAAATTATGCGCATAGTTTTTCCAGTTCGTGACACTGTCCGGCAGACGCGAGAAGGTTTTTGGGTGGGTGAACTTGGTGATTTTTAATTATGATAAGTCGCCAGAGACATTTCCGCAGCCGATTAAAATCTAGAGCAAATTGTTGCAAGCAAACATAGGAGCAGCCACCGCAGTGCAACAGAAATGGAAATGCAGGAAAACAATTTCGTTCCGTCTTTATCCGGCAACATTGAAAAGCTTTGAAAAGAGGTGCGGAAATGTGGGAAAAAAGGACACAAAGTGCACTTTGATGCCACTGACCCAATGAGTCAGTTTCAGTCTGTTTCAGTCCATTGAATGGCGATAAATAAAGAGATTCAGCGTTTACAGTCTTTTGAGTTGGGTGTGCGAATAGTAAGTAATCAAAAAACATATATTCAGGAACACGAAGTTCATTTAAGGGACGGTTCGAGGCTTCAACAGTGATATCTTAACTTCAAACTTCTTTAGAATTAAGTTTCTAAACTGAAAAAGATTGTTATAAAGTTTCGGGACTATATTTTATAGCACTTTTAAATACCAAATTTTTTTGACAATTTCTATACTAAAAATGAACCAAATAGCTTTAGTGACAAAAAAAATTTAAAAATTGTTTCCTAAATTTGTTACTTATAGAGCTAACATTAATAGTTTCTATTTTGAAGAATTTGGAAAATAACATTCATACAAATAGACTTTAAAAAGATTGAAAACCTCCTAAAAAAAAATGTTAAATTTTGTTTTAAATAAATTTCTAAAGAGTTTAAAGCACCCTAAAAAAACATAAAATTTTATTGTTGCTGTTTAAACATAATTTGCCTTAAAACTAATCCGCTTAAACATATTTCCTTACTTTAACGTATGTCTCATCAATGTGCACTTTGTTGAGTTGCTTTTGCATTCAATGGCTTTTTAAATATTTCCATTCAAAAGTAATCCCTTAACTGATTTCAGCCTGTGTCCATTGTTTGGCTTTGTTTGAACCGAACCCTGATTAGGACCTCACAAGGGGTCAAGACTTAAGCACCTTAAAGACGGCGGATTGCGTGGGTTTGTCGGCACCTCCTCCGACGTGGCCTGGCGATCCGCCTCCTGGCAGTGCCGTTTCTCATCCCACAAATCCCCTCCAGATCCACAGACCTCCTCCAGATCCTCCTACAGACTCTCCCCCTGCTCCCCAACCAAAGTCAAGCTGCGTGCATGACGCATTGCCTCGTTGGCATTTGGGCCCAAACGATCGTGTTTGGGAGGCATCTCATCTCATCCGGTCTTTGAGTATTTAGAGGCTGCTTGTTTGCGTCGCGTATCGCGTTACTTATGCAAATAATTTCAGTGGAAATGAGAAGACATGAAATCTTGGCCCGCCTTCTCCTCTTAGCTCCATCTTCATTCTTCTTTCGAATAATTTTGGTGTCTTTCTCAGTGTGAGTCGCAGCCCCGTTGTTGTAATTTAATAACCAGGCAAGTCATATTTTTTTTACCTCCTGCTGCTTAAGGCCAGCGGCATCGAAATGGAGCTCCAACGGGAGTGGGAGGGGCTGTGGGTTGTTACTGCTGTGGCTTTTAAAGCACTTGTGCAATAAATTAAAAAGGCGATTTCGTGTCGCCCGTTGTTGCAGTTGCTGTCGCTGTCCCCTTCTCTGATTTTTGCTGGTGGGGCAGCTGGCAGCAAGTGGTGGCAGACATGCAGATTTTTGACATACTTGTTTGCATTTTGCTGCCGTGGCTGCTGTTGCAGCTTCTCCGCCTGCTGCAGTTGCTGCATCAGCACCAGCAACATGTCGCAGTTGCTGCCCGCCAGCAACCTCAAGCAACGGGGGGAAACACAAAAAAATCAGAGACAACGCTGTAATCGTTAAAGTCGACTTTGAGGTACCCCCAGTTTATAAAGTATTTATGTTGCGACTTATTCCCTACATTTTTTTTTTTTGGTTGACAACATTTTTTGTATTATTAAATATTAAAAATAACACAAAGTGCCGTATAAATATTGTACAAGAATCAAATATATTAGAATTTAGTATAAGACTACTACTACAACTACTGAGACTTAAAATCTCAAAATGTTCCTACTTATATAATAATTATATTGCAAATATTTGGTTTAAGCTTCGCAATTTTTTAATTTTAAAATTAAACATTTTAATAAAAATGGTTTAATAAATAAAAATTGATCTGCCTCACACAATATACCCGCTAAGACCTTAAATATAAGGTAAGAAAAAGAGTTGCCTTCTGCCTAAATGCGCAAAGTCATTTCTGTTAAAGAGGTTTAAAAAATGAACTGCAAAAAATAAGTACCTAGTCTTTATCAGCTTTTAACTTCTGGTTATGATTTTCTTTAAAGGTTTTGATAAAATCATACAAGGGCATATAAGCTGTAAAACATTGAATGCTCAGTTTTTCCTTGAATTCCCTTCAATTACAAGGTATTTTCTTTCAGTGTTTTGAAGAATGAACACCCAGTGACATGCCACGCCCCCCGGCAGCCCCGCCCGGACAGACATGACACTGCAGTTGGGGCTGGCCGGGCTCATCATCATCCTCATCATCACGAGCATCGCCGGCGTCTCTGGATGTGAATCTGGTTCCGAATCTGAGTCTGGACAGACGCTCAGGCATCGTTTGTCAGCTTAAACGTGTCCCTGTTTTTCCCCCCTCTTCCATCTTTTCCCTCGCGGACAAATGTTTAGCATACTCGGGGAAAATTGTTTTTCAACTGCAGCGTCAGGATTTATGTCCCCACTGGGGGTCGCGGTGCATCTCCCATCTCCCATGTTTCCTCGTCCAGATCCCAGCTCCCAGTGGCCTGTTTGGCCATTTTGTGGCTGCCAGTCACGCTATGATTTGACCCAGTTTTATTGGGTCCTCATAAGCTGACATGTAATGAGCTCAAGGCTTAAATGGAAAGTGGACCCAGTGTCCGATATCGCACCAAGAAAAAATTAGGAGAATTTACTACTCTCTCAAATCTTCTTCATTGATTAAGCACCACTTATGCAATTTAGTTAAATATATTTACAATATTTTCTTTGAGATGTATTGAAAAATTCACGTTATCTAAGAGATCTGATAGAAGAAAAAGTTAGAACTTTAATTTATGTAACTTTTCTAATTCCAAAAATCAATTACAGACAACAATAAAGCAACGGGGAATATAGTAAACTTGTGTTTGAGTTCTGGTACTCATAGACTCGACAAAAAGAGGTCGATTTAGAAAACATTACCATAACATATGATAGCTGTTCAAAAGTATTTAAGTTATTCTCTGTGCAGTTGCAGCAACACCTGCAGGTACGAACGAGTTCCCTGTGTATTGGCACCTACTGGGCTGTCGACCAGAGAATAGTGGTTCTGTTGTCCTGTCATCCGACAATGAGCTGGTCCTCCGCCCGGTCCCCATGCCCACCGCCTGCGAAAAACACAAAAGACCCAAACACACAACTTTGGCAGAAGTCACAGCAGGCCGTCGGGAGATCGGACAAATTGCTGGGCAGGCTCTGGTGGGGGAAATGCAAAATTATGACAACTGCATTTGCAGTAAGCCAGCCTCCTGGCAGGAGGTCTCCTCCGGCCGAAGCCCAGTTCCAGTTGCAAGTGTCAAAGTTAACTCGAAATTATTGTTGGCTAAACTTTTGTGGCGCTTAGCTGTGGGCTTCCCTTCTGGCCTCCTCCTCCGTCCAGAATTTATTGTTTGCGGTGTTGGGCAATTGCAGTTGTTGTGCCTCGGCTTAATCAAGTGCAATTGCCGGCTGTTCCACAATTTTTGCATTTCCATTCAACAATTTTTCCTGCAGAGTTGCATTAAAAGTTTTGATTGTAGCTGCGGCAGACAACTGGATTCGTTGAGTACTCAATTGTCCACTTAACCCACCGCTCGACCCCAATTAAACCCTAACTAATCCAATTTCCACGCTGCGCAGCGACAAACATTTTGTTTTGACCTAATCACCTTCTCGGCTCGATGTCCATTCTACCTGCGTGGCAAACAAACCAATTTTATATATTTTCCAGTCGTGACCTTTCATAAAGACAGCGTGACACTTTCCTCGGGGCTGACAGGCACGCCCCTTTCCAAATATTATTCCGAATATTGTGTGTGTATTTTTCAATTTTCTGGCTGTCAGTCCCGCTGAGAGGCAATCAGTGTCGGGGCCACGCCTAGGAATACTACAAATTCGGGTAGGGACCCCAGGCACACGGCTTTGCGGTTAGCAGCTGGAGGTTGTCTTCGAGGAATGCACCTCGGATACACGCACATGTGGACATCTTCCGGGGAACCTCTCGCAGCCTGGCTTTAAATGTGCATTAAATTAAATGCAAAAATATTTCGTGTCAGCGCACATGATAAAGTCGAATAACTGCCGCATAAAAATGCATAAAGTTGCATTCTTAGTTTTACACATAAAAAAATAGTTAGAGTCATATATAGTATATTTATTATTTAATTAAAAACATTTTTTTCGAAATGTTTTAAACATAAAAAGGTTTTTACATTTTATTTAAGTAAAAGACAATTTTTTAATTCTTTATAATTGTGTTAAAATTTGAATATGATTATATTATTAAGGAAAGACTAAATAATATGGCTTTTTGAAATATTCTGTGTAAATAATTTACATCATGAGGCACAGATGAATTTTTCAAACTGATTTGTGAAGGTCCACAAAGAATTCTATTTAAATTAGTGAAATTATTACACTTCTTAATTGCAGGAAAAAAAGGAATAGTCATAAAAATGCCCAATTTGTATAGATTTTTTTAAGTGCAGGTGCAGGCACAGGATTCGAGTCCCAGGTACAGGTCCTACCCACACACTTTGACTTGCCATCTCAGGCAGAACTCAAACTTTGATCATGATGACGCTGCATAAATTGCATTTTAATGTCAACAAAGAGACAAATATTATAATATCCCCCCAGAGTCGGATAGTGAGTGCATCGTAGACCCCAAAGACCCCCAATTGCAGGCAATCTCCCATTACCCCCACCCCCACCCACAACCCGCCCCCTCAGCAACAACAACTCGACCCCAGCCAGATGTCAAAGTGCGAAAGCAAACGTGGAGAATTATTTGCGGCTGGCGAAAGATATTTCCTGTGGCTGCGGCGAAACTTTCATGCCACATGCAACTTGCTGCAATCTAATGGAAATTTATGTTGAAAGCATGCCAGCCTCCACCGCTCCCCCTGCGCTGCCTCCGACTTTTCCTCCGCCCAGCAGATGATTGCTGACTGGTTAGTTGACTGTCCATTCGCCAACAATGGCAACAACAATTTGTAGGCATTTTCATATCGAACTGACCAAAAAGACGACCCCAGGAATGACACTGTTCAACCAGTGAGCTGACACTCAAAATTCAAGTGTGAAAAATATTCTAACAGCTGAAAATCTTTATGATCGGGTTCTTACAATCGGGTTTGACGACTAAACGATGACTACTAAAAAAAATGTTTCTTGCATTTTTATGTATGTATGTGCGTACAAACAAATAATAACTTTCTGTAAAACGGAAATACTTTCACAATTATTTAAAATTGACTTACCCTAATTCTCTAAATTAAGAAACAATTATTCAAAGAGCTTTAAATGACGTTATTTTCTTTTTCTTTGTTAAATTTTAAAGGGTTTTTTGTTTAATTTGAATTCGGATATCTAACTATGGTAACAATTAATATAAGGTACTCGAAATGTGTATGTACAAAAAATAGTACTTAACTACTATATATTAATGATTGTTTAAATATTTAAGAGTGTTTTTTTTCTACATACAGAAGAAGTCATTATTATTGCATTTTAAGTTAAGAGCGGTTTTAATTTTTTAATTGTTAATATTGTAACTAATATTTAAAAATTGTTAAGTTATTAAATTTATTATCGTTTTTTATGTAGCTTAGTGTAAACTTCAATGCAAGTCACAAATGGCCGTCGGAAGAAGGCGAGGGAAATGTAATTTCGCAATTATTTGCTTGCCATGGCCATAACTCACAGTACTTGTCAACAAGGGGGGCAAGTGAGAGGGAGTGGGGTAGGGGGAGGAGGCATGGGGCATGGGGAGTGTGGGTGCCGTCCTAACCTCAGCATTTCCCCCTCAACGCTCCTCGGGCAGTCCATGATCCTTTGTGGCCTGTGGATTTTTGCGGTCTGCACGTTTCCAATGCCTGAACTTTGACACACATTCACCCCCGCCCATAACCCATTTAATTGATAATCGCAGGCCAGGGAGAAAGAGAGAAATATGCTCCACGTTCGAGCCTTTGGGGCGTTTGCCGTGAAAGTTTGTGGGACTCAGATAGAGCCTTACTATTTTTAGTACTTTTTTGGAAAGGTTTTCTCGGGTTAAACGGCATATGGAAGTGCTCTAACTACCTGGGTTCCCTTCCCTTCTACTTGGTGTGTCCCTGGGCTATCTCATGACCCCTACACGATCAGCCTGCCAGATAAGGATTATAAATCATTTTAACAATATTTTCCACATAAACACACACACACACACACGACAATAAATCAAAGCTAAGAAAAAACTGTCAGTTGGCGCCAGTCACCACCGTAAAGACAGTTTTCGAAAAGATTCTCACATTTAACCAAAATCCGTTCAAATGATTAATGTCAACGCTACGCGTTTATGATAAACTGTCCAAAGGTAATTTGCATAATTACAAGACCTTTGTCGTTGAGGAAATAAAACCTGATTTGTGAATAAAGCAAACACATTTCAAACAATGAAAAATGATTAGATACTTTGAAAAATAATATATTCCGACGACTTTCTATTACTTGGAATCACTTTGAGTTGCAGTTCATTTAAATAGGCAAACCACCCTTAATAGTCGAAATGATTGAAACATTTTTAATCTATTCAAAAATTAAGTTGTTGTTTGCAGAAACGCTTAGTTAAAGTATACAAAAAAAATTAGAAGAAAAACTTGCAAATTTTTATGTTGTGTAAAATCAGGAAAAGATTTTAGCTCGAAGATCAGTTATATTGTTAAAACTAGGTGGTTGCATAGTTTTAGTGTGAATTAGAACATTAGGATTATTATTTCCTTTTTAATTATCTATTTGCCTTTTAATTTAGTTTTGTCTTTTATGAGTTTCTGTTTTTGAGGCCTTAAAGGAAAGCAATTGATTGTTTGATTAAATAAATATCTTTCAACGCAGTTAATTACACGATTTTAAAATGTTATGATTTTATTTAAATTTTAGTTATTTGGGTATTTATTTAAAAATTTATTTATCTAAAACTAAATAAATAAATTTCGTTATATGCGTAAATAGGGGCTTGGGTAAAAAAAACTTACTAAGCTGTTCTGGATATGCTTACAAAATTATTTGTTTACGGATAAGACTGCACCTTTTTCAAAATCTTATTTTGTTGTCTTGTATTATTATTTAAAAGCCTGAAAATAAATACTACAAAAACAAGGGCTTTAAAATTGTCCCAGTTTTAATGAGAGCATAGAAGTTAGCAGCTCTTTTCAGCTTCTAACATAGCGATACGTGTATTTGGGCCACGATTGTTGCACCTGTCCATAAATCACAGCTTTTCGTCCAACCGCTTATCAGCAGGTGAGCTGAGGACCCCGGCCTGCCCTACATGCAACCTAGAGATAAGGAGAACGCACACAAATCGTAATCTCTGACCCGAAATCGCTCGGCTGCTCTCCTGAGAATTGCTTTATTACCACGTGGATTCCAACACTTCCAGAGAACTTTTTGCTATGTGCTGGCGGAGGACTGGCTGCCCTTTTAATTGATTGCTCCCTGCCTCGTCCGATGTCTTGCATTATTATCACAACAGGGCAATCTGGCTTTGCAGCAACAGAACACGATAAATAACAGGTCGCAGCGGGGAGCGGAGGGACTTGTGGAGGGAGACCCTTCCTAGGGTCGACGTCTGTACGTGCCCTGCCTGCCGAAGGTTTGGGCCATAAAGACCATAATGAACCCTTTCTCTCCGCACCTTGTCTGCCCGACTTCTCGACTTGGCCGAAGGCGCGATAAACATCGGGCATCGTTAGTCTCTCACTCCGTCTCTGGGCCCAGGCTCACCTCCAAGTCCAGCTTCATCTCCATCTCCATCTTCATCTCCATTTCCATCTGCTTTCTTGTTTTGGCTGTCCGTTTTGCTCCGCCAGTTGATCTTTGTTTGCTTCGTGTTCCTAACGAGCTTGTACTTGGGCTATCGATTAAGCGATTCCAATCTGGATCCCTGTACCCAGTGATTTTCACTTAGCCAGGAAGCACGTTATTAAGTGTTTTATAACTCGCTCAAAAAAAGGTATTCGAATTAAGTGTATAATCGGTTTCCATCGGTAACAAGAAAACAAGTGCATTTTTTGTTACAAAGAGATTATGTGCCCCTGTAAAAATAGTTGTTTCCCAAATGGTTCCATAATTTCGGGTTATAAATGTCTTTCTAATTTTTCAAGACAAAATAAAGATCAAAATAACTTTGGTCCTCAACAACATAAGAAAAACTAGAAAAAATCGTACAGAATAAAGTTCAAAATTACCTTTTAATTAAAACAAGGTTAATAAAATGTATTTTACCATCCTTACTATATAACCTAGTATCTTACTCAAACATTGTATTTACTTGATTGCTAGATCAAGTTAAAGTTATTGGGGAGTATTTTTCAGTTCGAATCCCAACTAAGGTCTGCTCATTTGTTGTTCTTACAAATTACCGACAGGAAAGGCAGATAAAACTGTCTGGTGCCTGCGGCTTAGTCAGCTGTCAGCACATGATAGTTGGGCCACCTAAACGAGATCAAGCCACACCCAGATGCAGTCTCGTATTCAGAGCCAAAGCCACATCCAGAGACTCCTTCAGAAACGGAGCCCACATATGTGTCGTCATTCCCTTTCGTCGCTGGCATTATTTTGACAGTTCATTTGTCACATCTCTTGATTTGACTGAATGGGAGCTGGAGAGCCCAGGAATAGGGTGGGACCTACAGTAAACTGGCAGATGTGTGAAAAGTCACCAGTCACCATTTCCCATTCTTCTGGCACTTGAGGGCCTGAAAAGAGGCGTGACCTATGTTCACAAAAGAGAACTTAATTGCCGATCAAGAGCAATTGAAGGCTCTATACTTACAAATGGGATTAGGGGAATGCCCTAAGGAAATATTTTTGTGAAGTATAGTATTATGCAACGTATGTTGTT
Organism: Drosophila oshimai; assembly: GCA_018150695.1. Lineage (NCBI taxonomy): Eukaryota > Metazoa > Arthropoda > Insecta > Diptera > Drosophilidae > Drosophila > Drosophila oshimai. The sequence goes on along the minus strand of JAECWM010000308.1, from coordinate 476,492 downwards.
GTAACATTTCTTTCAAATTTATGGCCCATCAATAACAAGTTTTAAATACATATTTTTATAAACGATTGGGTTTTGTAAAGTACTAATTATGGGAGTAAGAAAATCATAGACATATTTTTCCTTTTTTTGTGAGTTTTAAAAAGCAATTTTCATCTTAAAACTTTAGGTCGCATATTTTCTGATATCGGCTGACTATTCGATGACGTTCTTCATTTGTATAGACCCTTAGTAAAACATAGTTATTTGTTATTTATAAAACAAAAATAAAGGTATAATAAAAACCCTAGCACAACCCAACAGCTCTACAAAGGCTTGAAACGTATGTTCATATTTATTTCAAAGCCCAATCCGTTCCATAACGCATTCTAATCAGCCAGAGCCCAAAGAAAGCCACTTTTAAATGGGAATTTATTGCCCCCATCGTATTTGTTTTTCCCCCTCGGTGCGTTTCCCCGCTCGCACTCCCATCATCGATGACCCATCGGTACCCACAGCGGGCTTGTTAGCAAAATCACCTGCAGTGCAGACGGCCAAGCGGAGCACAGGAATTAATAATTCAGGCTGGAGCAGCCCAATGGCTTTTTGCCTGGGTTTGGGTTCGGGTTCGGGATTTTTGGCTACCTGCAGAGCAATACGTCCAGCGTTCAGTGAATGATGCATTTCGCTGACTTCGGGCTTTTTTTTTTTGACTTAGTGAATTATGGAGGCGACTGTTGTCAAATTTAAAGTAATTGATGGCTGTGAGTGGAAACCCAAAATCATGTGTAAGCGAGTAGCAAAAAAGTTTTGTTTAAGGGTTAAATAAACACTTAAGATGGAATGAGAAGGGTATGAATAAAAATGACTGGGAGTATGCCTGGAATTTGGCATTTTTTTTGAATATAAAAATGTTAATGGTGTATCCGTATGACAGGACACTAAAAATATAAAAATGCGAACAAGAAATCTGTAGGGGCTTATATAAAATATTTGTTTTGAATTCTATTATTCATTGTTGTTTACCTAAAATAGCAAGAAAAGTTGTATTGAATTCTTATCTGCGTTGAATTTGAACTAAAATAAATTAACTTCATTGAATTCTATTATAAATACCAAGGAAAGGAAAACAAGTTAACTTTGTTTTAGTTTATTTTTTAAATCGGGTAAACGAAATATATTTGCTTTTCTTAAAGTAATGATACTTTACTGACAAAGTGCACATTATTAAGTAACTTTCCTCTAGGATTTTAAGGTTTTACTTAAAAAAAAAAAAAAAAAGGCTGGACACAAGTTGCTGAAAATGCTTTCAAAACAATAAAAGGAATTTCGACCTCAGTACATTTTTGGCTTTTACAAAATTTCGGATTAGTTTAGAGCAACTCCCACTCGTGTTTCCACTTAATTAATGCGTCAATTCAAAGTTAAATCCCAACAGACTCATCCAGATAATCCTAGTCTAAAGTGTATCCCATTCAAATCCATTGTTAACATTTAAAATCAAAGCAAACTAGTTCGTTTTACGACCCACAACTAGGCGCAACATTTGACTTTGATTCTGCTCCCATGGAGAGGGCATGGAAAATTATGTAAATTTGTGCAGGGCAAGACACTGAGAAAACTGTAAACATGTCGCATAAATTTAATTAATTACGATTTCTTTATCCAATCGACCCAGATTGGACTGTGCCCTCCGCTCCCCGGGACCGGGACCTATGGGTAAACGTTTTATGGCCGCACAGCAGCCGCCTACAGATCATCGAAGATTAGGAACTCAAAGAAGTTTAGGGATGGAGGTGGAGGTTACATGCCCAAGGGCCGAAATCACTTGATCACACTGCCTCGGGTTGTTGTCATCCAATCAAAGTGCTTTTCGATTGGTTTTTCACAGGGGCCCCTTTCTTATTCAAATTTGATTTAGTTTTTCATTCCAGTTTCGATTCGGGGCATCGGATTCGGGGGAGACTGACCGCCTTTGGCAGCTCATTAAGAAAGTTGTTCCGCATTCATTTTTTATCGCCGTTGTTTATCGTGCCGCTTGATTATCTCGGTGTATTCCCATTTGGAGCTTTCCTCTCTTCATCTTGTCGCGTTTTTTATTGTCAGGCGTTTATTCTATCTAAATGTTTTGATAAGTTTCCCTGAAAAGCCGGCCGGGTAGTTGAAAAATTTATGTGGCATCGTTTGTCTTTTGGTTTATGGCTTGTTTAGGTGAGATGAGAAGCGATATGGGGGCTTTATGGTCTCGGGTTGCCCCGACTTATGACAGATTGGACGTAGCACGGTCTTGGTCTTGGGATTCGGGATTAGAAGCGCATGTTGCACCTATATGCACCTGCCAGTATATCACGATCAAATTCTTATCTAATCTCAAATCGCTTTCTACTTTCCATGTCGCCTGTGGATTTCCCTTTCTGCATAATTCATGTTCATTGCTCTAAAAATTTCTAAAACTTCTAGGTTTATTTATATTTATTTATATCTGCATTTAAATCAGAAAATGTCTCTTATAATAATAATTTTAAAACAATTATTTTATCAATTGTTGGTACCAAGTTCTTAAGCTAATTTGTTTTCTGTTCTCCGACAACACAAAGTTTTAGACAAATATTCAATTTAAAACTTTGTTAATATCAGACTAATATATTTATTTATTGATTAAACGATTTTCTTATAATTGCAAAGGTGTTTAAAACCTTTCCTTCTTTTTAGAATAAGCGAGAATAATTGTGCATTCAGGAAAGCCACAAATTTCAAATGACTTGTGGGTAATGCATGTTTAAACATATATTTATTGTACCAAAACTTCTTTTTATATAAATAACAATCCACAGCCCATTGTCGTAAAACAAGCTTGTCTATACATTGTCTTGTAAATTGTAAATCTTGTCTGAGTTTGAACATGTCAGCGCTACTTGGGGACAACGACATCATATAATCATTGGGCATATATAAACTATAATTTTTTTATGACCGACTTCCACAACTGAATGATGCGGGACATAATTTCAACATTAAGGCGTCGTAAAGCCGTCATGATAATTGAACGAAAATAATAATTTTCCTCTTTCGTTTCTTTATTTTTCACTTTTTATGAAGGAATTACGAAAATTTCATTAAAAGAAAGAAGCGAAGGCAGAGGCTAAAGAAAAATATTTTATTAACACTTCGTTCCAATGAAGATCAATATTATTTTTAAACGTGAAACTTTCGGAGCGCCGGAGCCTTATCTTCCTTCCAGCAAAATGGGTTGAACTGAATAAAATCAGAGGAGGATGGGGATTTTTTTGTGGTGTTTTTCATCAGCAGCACGAGCAAGACGGAAATTCATTTCAATTTTCCACCAGCAAGTTCTTTCAAACACGCACTTTAATTGTGCCATAAAAACGTCAGCGACGTGCAGTCGAAAAACTATTCTTAATTTGTTTATTTTAATTTATATTTGTTGAAGTTTTTATTTATTTTTTCGGCTATTTTTTGTGGGTAAGAGAATACCAAGAAGCGACCAGTTTATAAACACATGAATCACTCGGCAAGCGGAAACTTTTTGGGGCCAGATTTTGCTCTCCCTTTGGGCATCCTTGGGTTTCTTCGTACTTTCTGGTTGGGATGGCCAGTCATTAGCCGGGAAATTGCATGAGGCGCCCCTGTCGGGGATGTGCGCCATTTCTCAGGAACCCCATGCCCCCAAAGTGGGGAGTCTCCACCTCAGACTCCGCCTAGGTAATTACCGGTCATTAATAATATGCAGATGTGCACTGCGTTCCTTTTGGGGCAGGACTCATCAACTCGCATTTCACTTGTACCATTTGTGTAAAATTCTTCGGTTATGTTCTGTTTATGTTTTTATGGGCCACATATTTTCGAATACCTAAGCAGTCAAGTAGGAATTCATTTTCAAGTGGCCGTTAAAAAAGCGAACAGAACGACTTGGAGGCCCGTTTTCCTGTGCTTTTCCCCATTTCCCTTCCTTGACCCCCACGGGACCGACCACAAGCATGAATTTTATGATGGGAAAAATGAGAATTTTCCGTTTGTATGTTAAGTAGGTGACAGGAAGAAGGATCCCTAGGGATGGGGGTACCAATTGCTGCAAAACATCTGTGCCTAGGGAATTTTATGGTGGCAGGATGTACACGGAAGTGCCAGCAGGAGGCAATCTATGTTAATTTACTCAAGAAATTATTTTATTATTTATTTTATGAAATTCCCCTTTATTTAATAATTAAAAACTAAACATACCATAACTAATTGATCTATATTTGCCATTCATTAATGCATTTATTTTGTGTACATAAATTAACATTGCGTTAGCATGTAAACATTGGCGCTTCAAAATTGTTTTTTCATATTTGTTTGACTTTGATAAATTGTGAAGCAGACTATTGTGAAGTCAGAACTAGTAAAACGCTTGTTGTCCAAATTTTAGCTAAATGAATTTAAAAACGCTAAACTTGGCAGTAAAATGGATAACACAAAAAGTGCTCTTAAAATCAGCCATAAAAATCTGTTCGGTGTTATTTCATGTGCTACTATATATTTATAAGCATAAAAAGGTTATAACTGGTTATATAGATGAGATTTAAAAATTGACTGTTGCCTTTTTCAGCTTATTAAGAATTAACAAAGAGTCTTTCAGTGCTGTGTACTCTTGTAAATAACCATTATTTCCCTGAAAAGGCATAACAATATTCGCCGTTCACAATGACAATTTTTTGCATCTGCGCCAACCCATTTTTACATCGTATCTGGCTCGCCTAATGAATTGTCTCGAATAATGAAATAAAATTTTATCATACGTTGCTGCAGCTGTTGCATGTTGCAACTAATGAATAAGTGTAAATTCTAATGGAAAAAGCGTTAAGCCAGAAACAGAGGGGGAGGGAGGAGAAGGTGGAGCTGAAACTATAAGAGCATCAAGTGCTGCAAAAGAATGCAAACTATGGCGAAAATTCAATTAAAAATGTAAAACAACTCAAAAGCGCGAAACAAGAGAGAGTGGAGGGGGTGGGTCACAGGGGGCGGCAGCTGATGGAGCGTACGAGAAGCGACAATGCAAACGAACCCACTACATGCAATTAGAAAAGGAGCAAAGTGGAGCCAAAAGGGAAGCTGGCCAAAGGGAAGTATCGGTGGTACACAGAACAAAATGCATGTTCTGCTTAGTTACAAATAAAAAAAATGGATATTATTTTCCATTACAATAAACACATTATATTATTTTGGTTTTTTAAAAGCAAAAATATAATGATGGTTATATCTTACAGCCTGCACACCAAAATACATAAATAAGACTATATGGGTCCTACGGATTTTGATGTCCTGAAAACGACTCCATCGGTTTGAGAAAATCAAACTTAAGTATCCAATATTAGCCGAAAAAATTTAGTTTTTTAAAAAATCGCTAAATGTTTTGCTACAGTGCAACTATAAAACAATACAAATATTCTAAATGTTCCTTAATGAACATTTTTAAATAAACCTTTAAATAATCGGGGTTCAAATATAATAAAAATAAAAATGCTTAACCAATATAAGTATTCTTAAAGGAAATTTTTTTAATTTCTAAAATTTGAAATTGGATTTAATTTAGTTGTTACAGTGCACGAGCTAAATCTATAGTTGGGCCACAGTTGGCTTTGATTGCTCAATATGCGTGTCTGGTGGGACGGTTGGTTTATTGTATCGCGGCTTTAGTGCGAATAGAGAGTGGTTTTCTGTCCACCTCCGCCCCTCCTTCCTGAAAGCCCATTATGTGCAGTGGAATGGACGGACCCGAGCCGTAAAATTGACAAAGAACTTAGTTAAAGCGGACACAACATCGTCATTGCATCTGTGGACAAGAGCAGGAGGATGGGCTGGATGAGGTTGGAGGCACTGTTGTGTGGCCCACGTAGGATTATGCTGTGACTACTGAATTAAAATATAAAATACGCAATGTAGTTAACTGAGGTTTATAAAATAGGTATATTGTGGAGGTACTCACATTAAAAAATGTATTTTCGTTTTGTAAAGTATTAGTATTGACACTTTTCGTACTGATTTAGCCCTAATAAAAGTACCTAAATTTAATTTATTAAATTTAAATTAAACATACAGTCAGTTTTATGTACAGTGATGTAGCCACCACCTCCGCTTTTGAACACCCTTTTCAGTTCCTAAATCTGCCCGAAGAAGTTTACCCAGCTGGACAAACACAATCCCCGACCAAAGCTTTATCTTTTCTTCTAATATTTTTACTTCAGTCAATTAAAGTTTTGCCCTTTTGGGAAGGAGAATCCTCTGGCAGACTCCCATCCAAGGCCGACAAATCGCAGTCCTGCGACCCAGGACTATCATTTATATTGAGTCTAAGGAGGAATAACTCCGTTTCACCCTTCGCAGAGATTTATTTGCTGAGATTTTGGGGAAAGAGTTGTGGCTCCAGCCGCGTGATTATCCAGTGCATTGAACGCGGCCAGACATTAATTACCAGCAGCTGTTGGAGATGCCTCCACACCCTCTGAGGTCTCTGAAGTCGCTCTGGGCTTCAGCGGTAAATCCCAACCGCATTTTTGCCTATTTATGAAAAATTATATTTCCCACCCGTGAAGAGTAAAAACTGAAAATTTTTCACTGGGAAAGCTAAAGGAATTTTCGTGTCATCTTTTGTCCCTCGACAGAGATGAATTCTGGGGTTATGGCATGGGATTTCCCCAATTGTTGTGGTTCAGTTTCAGTTTTTAGTTGCCCCCTTCGTTTATTATATTTATACAAATACCCGTGTTTTCCTCTTTATGAGTTTTTTTGTGTTCTGCGGTATGCTGCCCCATCTTCTCCACCCCTTTTATGGCTGCTCGGCTTTTATGGTGCTAAAGACATTAAAACTGTCATAGCATTGGGCACTTAATTTGATATTCGAGCGGGGGATAATTGGAACAGACTCCGTCGTGTCGCATGAGGATGTCTGTGGAAACGGGATCCGCACGCAAGTCCGCCCGGTGTTTTCGCCGGGACGTGGAAATCATTTATGACAAATACTTGGCGGGTTCATGGGTGGCCCACACACAGCAGGATCACATCCGAGGGGCGTTGGCGTGGGAGTCGCTGGATGGGTGGGGTTAGTTGCTCTATTTTTGTCCCACCCGGTTGGAAGTTGAGTAAACATTAGCTGGGACCTGGGGCGGAGGATCAAATTACTGATCTCCGGAGAGGATGCCTTCGGAAAAGTGATTCATAATATTTACAGTTATTTATAAATAGCTAGCTGTGACAGATATACGAAATTTGTATTAAGTTTTTTTGAATTACCTTTAAAACAACTTTTTTTTTCTACCTCAGAAAAATATAAAAATTCAAATACCTACTGATCAGATTTTTTCAAAGATTTAACGAAAGCATTAATTCAAAATACTTATTATATATAATAATTATAAAAAATTCCGTTATAGTAATGAAAAAAAAGGCATAGTAGTATAAATGATAGTATAAATGATTTAACCTTAAATTGGGTAAAGTCGATACACCAATCATTAAGAATTGGCTGCTTACCTCGCTTAGCCGTTTTAATTTTTAATATGTTTTGTAACCTCTTTTTCTAATCAACTTATTTTTGATTATTGTTTAGGTAATCTTACAATTGTAACCTTGTTGTATACATTTCATAGGGCAGTTTTCACTATACATTGCTGGTTGGTCATATCTCATTTTCAGTTAATGTCCTAATGGACATTCGGAATCACTGAGGACACTCATTGACTGAAGTCGGAAAAGTCCGCTGTAAAGTTCATTATTGCCCAACAATTCGATTCAGAGCCCATCGTCACCCCATATGACCAGGCTCCACTTTCCATCTTGTCCCATTGCCGGCACGTTTAAATCGCGCCAATCTGCGGCATAAATCAGAATCACAGTCATCGCAATGCGGAGGCCATGGGAGGGCACTTTCCCACGCCCAAAAAAGTGGGTGGTGATTCAGAGGGACTGGGCCATAAACCATGCAAAGGGTGCACATAAAAAGCTCTCTTCTACAATATAATAAACAATTTCCTGATAAATCGCGGAGAGCCGGGCTCAAGTCTGCGATTCGGAATTGCCAGAGCCCCGGGTTCTGTGCTGCAACTCACTCATTGGCATGCCGCAAATGGCCAAGACGACGACGGACCATGAAATTTATGGCAAACTCAAATTTATGCATTTTAAAATGTGAGTGAAGGAGAAACAGAGACGTACGTGTCTAATGTGCGAATGGGGAGAGCCTCATTAGGGCTTCTGCCGCATCCACTGCTGCATTGTTGCACAAATAACTCAAGTTGCAACTAATTACGACGCATTTCGTACTTAACAACTGTGGCAATAAATTTCGAGCGTGGCCCATGACACGACTGACGTCAACGGCGGCGACTGCTGGTCGCTTCCAGATTGCAGCCCAGATTTTTTGTCCATCCCTCCGGGGAACCCGCTGGCCCTCCTTAACGCGCCCCGTCATCATATTCGGAAGCAATACATCATTCAAGTTGAGAGCTGAGAGTCGCGAAAAGTGCACTTGAAAAAAATATGTTAGACTTTAGGAAATTTGCAAAACTATTTACAAAAATATTCCACTGCATAAAAAATAATCATATATAGGAACAAGCTGAACGTTTAAATTAGCCCTTTTGTTTTTTGGCTTTTCCATTTTGCCCAAAAAATAAATTAAAACTTTTAAAGTATTACTTTGAGTTTTTTCCGTAACGCGAGTTCCAAAAGTTTTAAAATTTAAATTTACTTATTTAATTCATTTAAAAATGTAATGGTCTCTCAAAGTACTTAAAGTAAAGTTAAGTTGTATTTATTTAATGTATTCCAAAAGAATAATGTTTTTTAGACTTCTTAAATATAAAGATTTGAAATAGCTTACTGCGCTTGATATGGTAAAATTCATTTAAATCACTTTTTTTTTAGTGTAGAAGATTAGAGAATAAGAAATACACTTTTTCTTTTTGTTTTGCCAATTATAGCCTGACAACACATTTTTAAGTGTACGGGAAGGCAAAGCCCATGTCCGCGGCATGTGTCACGATGGCAACCGAGTCACTTGCCGCAAATTGGTTTGCATTTCAGAGGGAAAGGCATGCCCCTTGCCTCCCATCTTGTTAGTTGAGCTGCAAACGCAAATTGTGTTCTTGATGGGTTAAGGGGAAAGTGGGGAATGGGGTGTTATATTGGAGGCTGAGTCAGGTAGTCAGAAGATGAAAATCAGTTTGACACTGGGGAAGACATGCATCACGGATCGAAGGACACCCTTGTAGGGCAAACTTGGTCACAGAAATAGTTATCAAAACTAATCCTATCATAAATATTTTGTAAAATTAAAAAAAAAAAATGTGTTTCTGTTTATTATGTTATCTAAGCAACTCCAAAATTTTAATATATTTTGGATTGAGTCAGCTTAAATATTTGTTTATCACTTTGTTTGCTATTAATGCCTGCCCCAAAAGTTTTTTAAAGTAAACTAGAAACCCTAGATATACTCAGTTGAACAAAAACTTATTAATTCATTTGTTTGGTTTTTATACCTTTATCAAGCGTTTTTAAAAATTAAACCAGAAACCTAGTTCGATTCTCGGTTGAAAAACTACTTATAAAATTGGTTATTTAATATTAATTGATAATATTAAATGTTTGATTTTAACATATTTTAAGAGTTTTGAAAGAACTAGAAACAAGTTAAATGTTGAACCAAAACGTATTAAATTAGTAAGTAAAAATAAAATAAAGAAGTTTCTCCTTTTTTTCTAGGTCCAAAAAAAATAACATTATATAGAGTAAAAAGTTTAATGCCTCTACTTACAAATATTAACGCATTTCTAAAGATGTATCTACTGTAATGTAATATGTAATTCAATCCATTGTTTTGCCATTATGAACACAGCTAAATTATTTCACTTACTTATCAAATCAATTAAGTGCAATGCACCTTAACTGAATCTAACCCTTTTTATCAAGTCACCCATTGTTTTGTCCCCTCCTCCATGAAGTGGCCATTCATTTATTTCAATTTGACCAGACAAAACCCCGCAGCAACTTCATACTTCGTGCGTCGAGTCAACAGCACTTTTGGCACCTGACCACAACAACTGCAGTTTACCCTCTTTTTCCCCTCGCTGCCCACAGATACACTTTTAGATCTGGGGGATAACAGCACTCCACGCACAAATTCGCGACAAATTCGATAATCAGTTGTATATATTCGCATTTAATTGTAAGTCAAATGTCGCATCAACTCCCGGTCACGCACCACAACAACAACAAAAAAAGAAATGAATGTCCCCCACCCCCCGCCAGAAACTTTGGGGGCTGCATACAAATCGGTGGCACGCCCATGTATCTCCTAATCAGGGAAACGGCAAACACATGTGCGCTCCATAATTACATCGAAGCGACGGATACGTGCCCTGGCCACTGAAACCCGAAATTAAGAGCAATGCAACACCAGACCAACAACACAACACCAACAAAAATCTCTTGCATTATTTCCACGGGAATAAGCTACAAGTACAGACAGTGCAAAGGTGTCGCACGGCTAAATCAGTCACCAGTTTCGAGGAGATTAGATGTGAGCAGCAGATCACAGGATCACGGAAAGGGGAACTGTGATGTCTCCTAGTTGGTGTTTAAATTCATGGGATGAAACTACTACTAGAATAATCCATTCTAGTAGTAGTTTCAACTTCGGATTATAAACCACCAAAGGAACGCTACAAGCTCTGCAACTATCAGATACCAGTTACTCAATGCTCCTGTTACTTAGGCGCAATATAACATAATGTTTTTTTTTTCTTAAAAAATATAGAGATGTTTAAAAAGTTGTGGCTATTTATGTAGCTATTTTCAATACAAACCACACCGGTCATAATCTATTTTCTCTAACATCAAAAGTGTGGGCACCACAGAGATTTGCGGTTTGTGGGGGTTTCAAGGGGAGTGGTAAGATTTTAATTTAATTTCTTAACCAACCAAGCTATACTTTTACTATTAGTTTTCAATCATTTTCAATATTAATCAGGTGTCATTTGCATTCTATTGTTTCATTAATTGACCTATTATGTTTAATTGCCACAAAATATTCACTTCAACTTGAATTACTTTTACTTTAAATTCCACAGAACCCATTGTTCTAGCAAACCCATGAAAACTGATTACCCTTCACGGCATTTCCCACCATCCCATTCCATCGCGCCGCCCATCCCAATCACTTCCTCGCTAATCACTTTGATTGCCAAATCACCGACGACCCTCCTCTTCCTTTTTCCCAACCTCCAACCTCCGCCCACGCCCCCGGCCACCGCCTTCATTATTGCACTCATCACGTGCGAGCTGCAACAACAGCAACTGCAGCAACTCCAACAATTGTAACAACAACCGCACAATCAGTCGGCTGGTTCCCCTCGTCCCTCCCCTTCGCCCACATTAACCCCTTTCCCGGGGATTTCCCCTGATTTTCCCCAGATTTTCCCCCCTCTTCGGACTGCGTAAAAATCAGTCGATGGCTTCGCTGCCCATTGAAGTTTTATTGGGCAGCGATGTCGACGATGAAGCTTGATGTTGCTGTTTGTGCTGCATGTGTTGCATGGGCTGCCGTTGTGTTGGTTGCCGCTGTTGTCATCGGCGGCGGCGTCGTCGTCGTCGTTTCCGTTTGACATTTTGTTAACAATTTCGACCACAATGCGTTTTCATTGCAGTCCAAAAAAGATGGGTGGAGATTGCCGGGGAAGGCGTGCGTGTGAACGGTGAATGAATGCTTGAATGAGTGCAGCCAGTGGATCCCAAAAGGGGGGATACATCGACCAAGTTATTTCTCGGGTGAAATCAAACGACAAATGTCACGAATCTAATGAATTGAAACGTGCCGGAGACGTGGCCCCCAAATTAAAGATGTGATCAGGGAGCGTCGAAGTATACAAAAAAAAACCATAAACATGACACTAAATACCAAACTATTGAATTTTATGCAACCGACAATAACAAGGGGACTTATGTTACACATAGTGAACCCAAGTTCACTTACTTAATCCAAAAAAAATATTTAAGTTTTAGTCACAACAAGTTACCAAATATTATCCTTTTAAAATTATTTTGACATTTTAAGAAATAAGTATTTGAAAATAATGTGTGTCAATGGGAAAAAATATTTTCATTTTTAAGACGTGCCATTGGACAACGAGGAATCTATCAATAATTCAAATGAAACATTTCAAAATAAAGGAAATCAGTTGGTATATTAAAAACCAAAAAATCAAAGAAAATTTGAACAATTATGGATTTTTAAATTGGTAACCAATAGTCTAACAAAATTGGTGTCACGGTTAGTAAAAATTTTTTTTTTTTGAATGGGATTATAACTGTATAGTTTGAAATCAGCTTCAATAGCGCTGACAAATCCTAGCCACTAAGTTTGGTTAAGCAGCTATCTTAAATGACTTATGTCTGACATTTCCTGGCTAGGGGCTTCCTTCTTTTCACCAGCTGGGTGAGCAAGGACAAGGCCGCGCACTTGCTTAGCCACCCACTGGCAACCCACCGGCGGCCCCCTCATCAGCGGCGATGTGGCAACATTGCGCAGCTTTTTTCCCCCTCTCCGGAGACACTGACATTGCAATTCCGCCTGCCATTCTTTTTCAAGCACTTTCCTTCGAGGAACTGCAAGGGGCGCGGTGTGGTGGATTCCTTTTCCGGACTCGCACCCGGGGCCTGGGGCCCACTTGTAACCGTCGTCGTCGTCGTCGTAGTCCACGGCTGGCCGCCCATTGTCACTGCAACTTTTGTTGCAAGGCGCAACGCTTTAATCTTAAACACGCCAGCGGAACACTCGAGCGTTGTCAAGTGGCCGGGCCGGGCTGCCTTGACTGCTTGACTGCCAGCTGCCGCAGTGGCAGTGGCAGTCAGAGCCAGAATCCAGAAGTGGGAATCCTGACGAGCAGCGATGTCAGTATTCAGTGTTCTATTTCTGAACAATTTATATCGGATAACTAAAATTATAATGACAAGAGAAGGTGCACTATAATCGGCAAAATATTGACCCCTTCGCCTGATAGTATTTATCGCACCCGTTCCTTGTTTTAATTTACTCATCAAAAGCAACTTACTTCTGATTTTACTTAATGCTAATTTAGTAAATATATGTTTTTATCCTCAGGTTTTACTCAGATTTTACTTAATGCTAATTTAGTAAATATATGTTTTTATCCTCAGGACAAAATAATTTTGTAACTCAAAGAAACAATTATGTTTTGACTCCCTTTTATTTTAACATATGGAACTATGGAGAAGTAGGTAAAATAGATATTATTTTTCATGTGTTTAGTTAAATTTTCCCTTCCAAAACGTAAGGTTAAACTTCAGGGAAAACACACGGAAACGGCCAAATGACCATCTCTGCCGACGACGCCCCCAACTTGACACCGCCAGTGGTCCTGGGCACACGCAAAGTAGACAGTTGACTTGCAGCCAGCTCCTGGCCCCTTACGACCCCCTTTCCGCCTCCCCTGCATTGTGACCCCCTTTTGAGGAGTGGGTGCAGCTTTTGTCAAGTGTGGCGTTGGCTTAAAGCGCTGCCTGATTTCCATTTCATGGCACTCCCTCGCGCAAAAGCAGCTTAGACACCCAAGTCGAATCCCCAAATCCTTTTCGTGCCATCCTCAAGTGTTTATCTATATCGCTTACAGAAACCGAATTTCCGCCATGCCAGTTCAAATGATGATGCCCCAGCCAGGAGATGATGTTTTGATTGAATAACTTAAACCATGACTAGGCCATTACCTAAAGAATAAGTTTATAACAAATATTAATTATAAACGTTTCAAATTATTAGATTTTGTTTTGTTTCGAAAGACAAACCGTACTTCCTCTTCCTCATTTAATAAAGCGCCAATAGGGCAACAATGGTGTCTAAGTTTTTGCTTCCTCAACACGACCTTCCAATTTGTTTTGGACTTGGTTCAGTTGCCCTTTTTTGGCATGTGCGCATTTAATTGAAATTTCCACAGACGCCCATTTTAGGGGGCGTTGCGACGGCCACGCCCCCTTTGCGAGCTATGTTACGCACTCGCCTTCGTCTTAGCGAATTTTAATTAAAATTTTCGTAAAGCATTCACGTTTCCCCGGCATTTTTTCCAATTGCTTCGTCGCCGCCAGTTTAAAGTGTGAAGTTCCGAGACAATTTTCCGGTTACTACTGGGCTTCCTTTTTCCTCCCCCTTCCCTTCGCTCCCCACCGCCACCCCCTTTGGGTGGGTGAAATATTTAACATGCAAATGAGTTTGGCTGTGCATAAAGTTTCGCTTTAAATGTGTTTATTTTAGTTGCCACGCCCAACGCATCGCTCGTTAAAAAGAGTTACAAAGTTGGTGAATATTTTAACACTTCTTCGCTGCGTTTTAACATTTATTTAGTCCCGGCCAGGATTTGCCCTTTACCCTCCCCGCCCTCACCTTTAGCCGGCTTTTAATGAGTTTTTCAATTTCAATGAGTTCGGTTTGCTCCCTTTTCTGTCACTTCATTAGGCTACTTTCTGCAAACACCTTTGGCTCGAAACAGGCACTTGTCAGTGGAGGGCAAAGACAAACAAACAACGCTGCTTAGGAGTATCTCAAATAAAGGATACTCAATACTGAATAATACCTATTGGCCAACCCTTGCTTTGTCTCCTTAATTAAGGAGACTTTGATCAATATTTGTTAGCTAACCTTCCGTACACTTAGTGATTGGGAGTCTTAACATTGGTATTCCTTATCAAAAACAAAGGGAATTACTATACGAAAATGTGAACTGTGCTGTATTGACCAGCCGCACCGAAACTTAATAAGTAGGTAACATTAAATGAACAAAATATTTTACCTTGTCTAATTAATTACATTGGGTGTGACCATTAGAAACATCATATCTAATACACTTCAAAGATAATGATATGCTTTTGAAGAAGGCAAACTATTCTGCCTTTGTCCCCCCCCTTTAAATGGATTCAATCATGACTTACTATAAACACACTTTTCAAGGAGTTTCCCCAACGCACCTGCCACTCGGGCGCTGTGTTTACTAAGCCATAGATGGCGCCTCACCAAGACATCTCCGACCAACTCCATTCAGGCATCAGGAGTTGGAAAACTTTTTGCATTAGCAACAGCCACGGATCCCCTCCTTTGTCTTTGCTGCAGTGGCTCTCTGGGCTCGGACCTGATTGCAACTGGTGTCTGTGGCATAATTGATTCGCCAACCACCGAAGTGCTGACTCTGGAGCTGGATCTTGGGGCGGGGCTATGGCAGTGTGTATCTTGCCACTAAACGCTTTGCTGACAAGCAGCCACTTGTCTGCCTTCAGCTCTCCAGATCTCCAGCTCCCCATCGTGTTGGTCAATCAGTGACTTTTCTTTGGCAACAAATTTCTAAATGAAAATGCAACATCATTTATCAACATCAAAACGGCAAACGGCAGCACATTTGCTACGTCAAATGCACATATAAAAAATACTTTGGATTTAAGAAGTGCATAAACAATGACCACAATGTTTTAAAATATCTTACATTTCTTTGGGACATAAGTTGAAAGCGGTAAAAAAATATCCTAATTGTTTAATTATAAACTTAACTTTAAACTTTAAACTTAAACTTTTATTTATAAAAAGTATAAATGACAAAAGTGAATTTTGTAATGTCTCAGTTAGAGTAAACAACATAAAAGATCATCTATAGATAGGCTATAGCCTCCTTTCCCTTCAGCATTTTGTCAAATTATTTCACCAGTTAATAATTTAAAAAAATGTTAAATAATTAATTCCAAGGTGTCCTTTGGCTTCAAACTTTTATCCAAGTGTATATGCTGGAAAACTGCCTCTTGGTTACTCTTTGAGTGGCAAAGTTGAACACTCAGCAATGCACTCTCCAAGTAGCAGAAGGGAACTGGGCTCCTTTAAAACTTGGGCCCAGATGCCACACCTTTTAGCCACAAACTCGGACTCATTAGAAGGCGCCGGTGCTTACATCAAGAGATTTGCATGCACTTCATTAGGCGCAGTTCCATCGGACGCCCACATGGACGCCACATCATCCATCCACATTCTCTGGCCACATCAATGACAATCCCGAAATTGCTGCTCCTGCTGCCTGTTTACTTTCAGTCCCTCCTCTCCGTCCCATCTCTTTGGCCGGGGCTAAGTCAACACAGTCCAAGTGGAAATAAATTACAGACGACTCTGTCATGTTGTCCACTCCGCCAAGTCAGCCTCCTTGGCCTGTCTCCTTCGAAAGTCTTCGACTTGCACTCCCACTCCCAACGTTTTGGCTAAATAATTGCAATTTTTATCAGGGAACGCAATAAATGCCAGACAGTCGGGGAGAGTGGCCAAACTATCCACTCACTATCGTGGTTATAATACTCATCGTCATTGCCATCGGAGACTACATCAATGAGGCTGTTGCTCCAGGGACTGGGGAAAGTTGTGGTGTTGCTATACTTAATACTCTACCATGGGGATAACTCTAGCATGGGGAATGATATTCAAACTTAAATTTACGGTTTATTGTTTTAAATAAAAATATACCAGAGACACCATTTAACTTACTAGAGTAACACATTTCTGTTGACTTAACACAATAAAATTATTTTACAAAATCTTGGTTATTTATTTCGCTTTTACTAACATAAAGAAATTAATACTAAAGAAATTTGCGCACGCATTTAAATAAAATAAAAAATAAACCATTGAGTATTTTGTCAGGTATCCACACTAAATGCAATTGATTAAATTGTAAGGGCATCGCAGCTTCTTTAAGCCAAAAATTTTGATGAATTTCTAGTTTCGCCAAATGGCAAACTTTCTTGGACAGACGTTTCGGCTTCGTCTCATATGGTTCGGCACTTAATTGGATTTCTGCTAAAATTGCGTTTATTATTGTGGTCACTTTACCAGTGCTCCATTGCCCCCAGCCTCTGTGAGTGGCTCTTTATGAGGTGTGAAGGGGCCAATCATGTCTCAGAGTCCCAGTTCCCGTTCCCGTTCCCCCACTTACTATATTCAACTCCCCCAATAAGTAGCTGCTGACCAGGCGGTAATTAAGTTTTTGGAATGCCCTGGTCTATGCATAGCTTGTGGTTCCTGTGGCCTGTGGTATCCGCTTGGACTGAGGTGCTAACTGGGTGGGAGCTGGCTTATGTTGCCTTAAAGCCACCTGACTTAAAGGGGCCATTTGTGTGGATGTCAGCTCATCAGACTGACAACCGAAAAATCTCATGTCAATTGCAGGCCATAAATCACCAGCTAGCTGTGGAATGTGGAATTGAGCAGATGTAAATGTGAGACCCTTTGGGTGGTGCAGTGCATTTATTCAGGTTGAGTTCCTGCCAAGGACCTTTGGGTGCTCAACGTCGGTAAATGGCGACAATTTGTAAAGCGAGAAGGAAAGTGAATGGAAGCTCTGTGAATACTTTACTTAGCACACATGTGCGGATGCCTTGGCTAACTTTTTATTTGCCTGACCCAGTTTGCTTTATTTTTTGTGAGGGCTTCGACTTGATTACAGTCTTCTGGGCCAGTTGAATGGCGTTCTGATGGGATCTAATGCAGCTATCTGGCAGCGCGATGCAGTCCACTTAGTGCCAGTTAAGCTGAGTGCACTGCCCACTTTCACTGCCCACTTTACTTATCTGGCAGTACAAATTTCACCATCTCGGATCTCCGGTTGTATGCAAATCTCGGTCCTTGAGCCTGGACACTTCCCTCCCCCATCCCCCAACCCCCGTAATACACTTGAAATATACGAGTATTTTTGCATGCCACTCGACGTTGTTTCGCTTTGTGACAAAGTGTCAGGGATGTCAGGAAGGGTCGCTCGACATTCCGGCCATATCTGGCTGAATTATATTAAAAATTACCGCCTCTGCCGGCACTCGTTATGCCACTGAGGGCTCTCGAGATTTATGGCTCTGTGATTATTGCTTCACTTGTCTGGAGATAGAACAGAATCTGTCTCATAAATCCCACGTCACTTTGGATTGGTTTATCATCCAGAAGGGGGTGCACACAGAAGACTTATGTTAAACCTAAACAACTTCCGGTCTTGGTCTTGAGCCCCCTCACCCTGTTCCGTTATATCACCCCGCCGTACATTCGTACAATTAAGCACTTAATTGTCTGACAGGCAAATTGCTTTGTCAATATTTTCACCAAGTCACCGACCCTCTATCTATCCATCCAACCATCCATCCATCCCTATCGCTCGCACTTCTGACAGCCTCGAGTGGCGAAGTTCATTACCCAAACCCTGGGATCGGGAGGAGCAAAACCATCAAAGAGGCTTTCAAGTTTGACCACAAGTGTTGTTGTTGATGTTACCTAAAAAGCTTCCTTTTTCCTGCTGGTGGAGGGATGGGTGGTGTCTGCCTCGTGTCACTTATAAACTTCACTTTAAGCTGTCAATATTTATAAATATTTACACGCCACGAATCGTGGCAGGAATGGATGAGGGGATGGGCAGCCTGTGTTCTGAAGTGGCGCTTGGTGGTTGTACATATCCATCTAGGAGGATTGTAGCCTTGACACGACCTAGACTTGAAGAAGAAGGGAGCACGGATTAGCAGGAAGTTTTGGGTGAGCAGTACACTTTTTATATTTAATATTAATATTTAAAAGATTTGATATGAAAAAGTTAACTTAGAGTTTATATTCTTTCAAGCACATAATATGATTAACTTTCTTGACGGCAGTACCTACTGAAAAACTTGTTTTTTCAATTTAAAAGTAACATAATTTTTGATTTTTTTTGCTTATATTTTCTTATGTTACTTTATATATTGTTATCATTAAGTTTTCACAGTTGAACTTTTAAAAATAAATATACTTATTTTTAAAGGTTTTCACTTTAAAGACATTTCACATCACCCCTTTCTTTGTAAAAATAAAGAGAGTTCCTTGGCTTCACCCCTAGATTTAACCCGCTGCCTAAGCTTTTTCTACCCCAACTGGTGGCGGGAAATGCCTAACCCACATCTGACAATCATTAGGCGTAATAAATTTCTGCTGTCATCCATCTTAAACCCTTTCGATGAGACTTCCTTGTAGGGCCCCCCACTCCTCGGTTCGGATAACAAAAGAAAACGATAAAAGACAAGAGTTCGCTTCCTTTAAGACTCGATTTAGGGGGCCATAAATGTGCAACATAATTCTCGGGACCCTCAATCCAAACGATATTTTTATGCAAATTGTAATCAAGGAGCAGAGGGCACACAATCAGAATCAGAATCACACATGGACATATGCCGAGCACAATTCGGCTCAATAAAAAGCGAACAAATGCCGCTTGGATAAGTGTAAAATTTACAATTCCAATTCCGCATCCGTTTTCAATTTTCCCAACAGTTGTGCCGAAAGTCTTTAAAATCGAACAATGGGCTGGAAAATTGTGAGGGCTTAAGAGTGGGTCTGACAACAATGGAGAGAGAGGGTAAGGGACTTAAGGAACAATGCCGCAGATGTTTAACACATATTTTGCACAACTACCTAAGCCGTTGACGTTCGACGCCCAATCAAATGAATTAAAAAATCTTCAATACGATTCGATTCGTGTTTCCCGCAGTGGAGGTTTCTCTAGTCTCTAATGAAGCCATTAGGGGTTGGTAGTTGGTAGTTCTCCGGTCCTCCGTCTTGGCATGTGTGTGGTTAACTTTTGGCAAACACAGAGGTCCATAATGTTGTCGTTCCAGCCGGCAAATGAATAAATTATCAACTATGTGAGGTAGGAAAAGTCCTTCGGCCTCATCTCTTTCTAGTAGTCGACTTCCCAGTGTGAGTGTGCTCTAATTGCAGCTCCTTGTCGTCAGGCCATTAGAACCCGGCACTAATGGCTCTCATTGAGGGGGTGGTACTCGGAGCTCGGTGCTCGGTGCTTAGAGGGCTGGGAACTTAAAGTTGGCTGAAGCCGCAGCAACATTAGCGCATAAAAAAGGCATTTGTAAGACATGAAAGGTACTCAGTCAAGCGAGGGGAGGCGGCAGGTGGTTTTCATCTCCACCCACCAAGTCCAATATCAGAAAAAAGGAAGGGAACGAATAATATGTACCCTCTTTTATGTGACCCAACTTTAAGAAATCTTTTCAAATTATAATAAAGGGTTTGGGAATAGTAAGGTTTTAGTTTTTGGATTTTATTGGATTATTTGGTGTCTTTTTTTTACTGTACGGTTAGAATTTCTTATTTCGAGAACTTTACTTTTAAGTAAAAATTGTAGTGAGGTAACAAATGTTATAAGTTGTTTTTAATTTTTATTATAATATATATACATAATAATCTATGATCTATATAAGATAGTGTAAAGCTTTCTGCAAGTTATGTTAGTTTATAATTATATTTAAAGTTTCCACAGTTTTTGGACAGATTTTGGCCTGTTCTCTACGAAAATGATAAATGTAAAAGATTATGAAGTCAAGTGTTAGTCGCCCTGCTCTATTTAAAAAATTGTTAGACTTAGTTTTGATGGGAATACGTTAACCTTAAAATATAATATTTATATATATATATATATATACTATATATATGTTTATTGTTCTATTAGTAAAACTAGAAAAGATAAAAACCCTTTTGCC
Organism: Drosophila oshimai; assembly: GCA_018150695.1. Classification (NCBI taxonomy): domain Eukaryota; kingdom Metazoa; phylum Arthropoda; class Insecta; order Diptera; family Drosophilidae; genus Drosophila; species Drosophila oshimai. The sequence continues at coordinate 455,924 of JAECWM010000308.1, read as the reverse complement.
TGTTGCTTACTCTCCCAAACACAGCATACCCTTGGGTTTGCCTGGAGAAGGGGTACGAAAAAAAGGAAGACAAATCAATGCAGGTGTCACAAATGTCAGACGACAGCTTTTGGATCCGTCCCTTGCCGGGAGGATATTAATGTCGCCAAGTGAATTGATGATGCCGATTGTTGTTGTCCCAGGGCATAAGCCGATTTGCCATCTTATCACAGGCCCGACGACTCCGTCAGTAAATCCAACTCCAACTCCGACTCCGATTTCAATCTCTGGAGCAAGCTTTCATAATGGGCTTCCCCTTCGCCGATTGACAGGCATAATAAATCATGTGTTATAGTATTAATCAAGCTGCTGGCTTCTGGTTGCTCTTCTGATTGCTGAGCCTGCCTTTGTTGCCGGGGTAATCGCTTGACATTTATTGCTCTTTACCGGCCGAACTTTAAGTTGACTTTAAATTGTCTGCACAAAAGTGTCCTTTAATTGCGCCTATTTTGTCTGCCGCCTTTTGGCTTTGCTGCCGTTTGGCCAGGCATTGTTTCTCTAATTGCTATTTGTCGCCAGTGTCCCATACAAGTGGCCATCCTCCTCGCCCAACTTTTCTGTCTGGCCGTCACATTAAGAACTTGTAAAGTTAAATTAAGTGTTTCGTCTAGTAAGCAGGAAAAAAGCAAATGGCAGCAAAAGCGCCAAGAAGCTGCAGAACTTTCGGAAAGGATAATTGCGGAGGTGGAAAGGTGGATTTTTAGTTCGGCCAGATAAGGACTTCAATGTCCTTCCTAAGCAAGTGCATAGTTGATCCACAAAAAGTGAAAATATATTTTAATTTTAGCTATAACATTTCAATAACATTTTTTTTTAACAAGCTTTTATTCAAATATTAATCTCTGGATAATCAAAAATAAAATGGATAATCTACGTTAAGCCTCCACACATTAATAACACCCTTTGTGCACATTATCCTCTGACACTCTAAGCGCATAATTTATTTTAAAAGTTTAATGCAACATTAAGCCAAAACTGTTTAGTTCCATCAACAAAATGAAAACTAAATTTTCAAACCACCCACGCAATTTCCGTGGCCTGGATTCACCTACACCGCATTGCTGCCCATATTATTTAATTCGCAGACAGTTAATTGTAATGCAATTAAAGGATTAGCTGGGAATGCCATTAGGCTTTATTGTTCCCATGGACAGGACACAACGAGATGAGAACTCAAATAAATAAATTCGGAGATGGTAGATGCTCACTGCTCTAAAAGATTCACTTTAATTCCAAAGCATTTAATCTTGTTTTCCGTGCAATATAACTCAAGCCAAAACAAGAGCGGTATGCACTTTTCAATTATTTAAATGACTGGCTACAAGTACTGAATGTTTTCACGATTTTTCCCAAGAGGAAATACATATGCTGCGTTCAGCAATTTAATGTAATTGCCATCGATGAGGCTGGAGGACCTCAAAAACCAAGGCCAGAAAATAAAAAAAACGTCCGGGGGCAGGAAAACTTGTGGGACGTCCACAAGGTCCATTTAAATAAACAAAATGTTTACTTTGCCCAACTATTTTTATTTCTTTTGGTCCAACGTTTCTTTCTTTTTTTCGGTTCAAAATAAGTGTCCCTGCATTTTATTTTGCTTTCCATTTGATTTGATTTTTAGCCTAGGTCTATCTGCCACTGTCCTGCCTGGGACGAGTCCTGGGAGTTTCCTTTCCAGCTGATATCAGCAAAAATCGCAAATCAAATAAAGCAAATTGAATAAGAGACAAGTGCCACGCCTCCGCTGCCAACTGACTTCCGTATCCGGGGTGGGCGTAGATCGGAATGGGGGCGTGGCAACGGGGGCTTTGGTATTAAATTAGTTGCTAGTTCCACTCGGCTAACGTTGTTGTAAATGCGAGGACAGAAATCAAAATGTTCGCATAAAGGAATTATCTGTGCTTGAGTTAGATTATCCCTGGGCCATAGAATCCAATTGGCAATTGAATGGAAAGATGTCGCAGATTCGATTTGCCAACTTTATTTTCCTGCCCATCGGCTTGCTCCCTCCCCGATTTGAAGTTTGAGTGCCACTTGAAAGTTGCCCAGCCCCAGTATCTCTGTCTTTGTATGCATTTTCCTTTTATCGAATTTCATTTGATTTTCCTTTGGGCTTAGGCAACAACAATGCTCATCCGTATTTTTTGGGGGCTTCTTTTGGGGCTGGGCTGGCAAGGTTTTTGGGGTTAGACAACTGTTATGGCTGCCATAAAGCAGAAGGTGGGTGCGGTGGGTGATCCCATTAAAGTTTTTGGGAAAACCAATGTGGGGACTATTGAAATCGGATAAAGTCATCCCGCTTGAAGCCTATAAATCAAGTCATACACTTTGTTCCTCTTACATTTTCGGTAAGCTTTAAAAATCTGTATAATCCCAGTAAAACCTTAAATGGCCATTAAAAGAAAGAGTTGAGTTTGAAGGTAGAGTTTACACAAAAAAGGCAAATGGTCAAAAGTATGATCGATGTGTACCATTATAATCATTGAAATTGACCTACATTTTGTGTTACAATTTTTTATATTTTGCACTTGATTTTACCTTAGAGATAAACACATAATATTAACACTTATCCAACTTTTTTTCTGTGACGATTATATAAGACAAGATAATAAATGAGAAAAATAGGATATGATCAGTTTGCGAGTCCACATTTTTATCTTTAAGCCTCCCACAGGCATGTAAAATATAAAATTTAAAGCTTCTAAAACGAACTTTTTATTCATGTTCATCATTGAGTATAAATTGATCTCTAAACCAGCTAGCACGTTAGTCCTGAGTCTACCTTGTCCTCCTTGGTTTCCTCCAACTCCTGGAGGACCGACGACAGAAGACTGATTTCGCGCATGGCGAAGCCCAAGATGCGGTCGATTTCGTAGCTGTGAAAACTGGGAACGATGTCTGCGGAGAAAAGGTCTTACTCTACATTGAGTCCAAGGAGCTTGAGAACTTACCGCGACGCTTGCAGAGTATGCGGTACAGGATCTGGATTCCTTCAAACATGCGCTCCTTGTCCAGGTTGTAGTTCGATGTGGCGTCCTTGCAGGCACTTAAAATCTTCTCCCACTTGAGGCAAGTGGCTCGCGAGTGGACATAAGAGCGCTCCAAACGGGCCAGATCGTTTTTGAGCCCCAGGACAGTTAGAGCGGCCTCGCTGGTGATCTGGACCATGCGCTGGCGCATCTCCTCGATCTGAAGGAGTTTCTGGCTTTCCAGCTGATTGATCTCCACCTGGGCAAGCACTGCCAAAAGGATATTTATATAGTACACAAAACGTTAAGTTTTCTAGAGAACTCACTCAAAGCATCGCATCGGTCCATGCAGTCCTTTGGTGAGATGAAGATGTCAGACACCTCGACCACCTCCTCCAGGACCCGCTCGTAGGGCTGAAATTGTGCCACAGTGCCCTTGAGGTCGTTCCTAAAGGTGGTCAGCTCGGCGATGGCTGTCTTGAACTCGTCTATTTCCTTGGTAAGTTCCTCGTGGAGCGCGGTCTCCTCACGAACGGACTTGTCGGCTTTGCGCTTCTTGTCCGCACAGTCCTTGATGAACCCGTTGACCTCGACGAACCGTTTGCGCAGGCGCTCCTGAGTTTTGTACATCTTCCGGATACGCTGCACATTCATCGCCGTCTGGCGCTTGGCGTCATTCATCAGCTGGCTCTGCACCTGCTTCATGGCGTCGTACTCCCGCAGATTGGCTATGTACAGCATTTCGATGGTATCCCCAGCCGAATCCCAATTGGGTGGTTTCCTGAGGCATCGCAAGGTGGGGACTCAGTTACAAAAGGGTTTCAAAAACTTAAGATCCTTAGCTTACACGAAGAACTGATCCTGCTGGCGAGAGACCCTATAGTCGGCGATGGCCACCTCTGGACTGAGGTCCAAGTCCCCGATCACATCGGTCTTTATGGTGGGCTTACGACGCGGCATCTTGGCTCCTTTATCAATTATATCTTTTTAAAAATATATCTGGGTATATATTTGGGATAGTATGTTAGATGTTGTGTCAATGATGTTTGCTGTAAAGTGAAAGTGAGAGAGCAGACAGGAAAGTCAATGAAAAGGGAAAGTTCCCTACGTCAGACCACGTATCCCAACCATTTTTAAGTATGCGAAATTCATAAAAATTCCTATTTTGTACTAATTTTTCTTCTTTAATGGGTTTAACTGCGTTGGACTTTAAATTATCTTCTGTCTATAATTTCTTGTGTTTTTAGTAAAACCTTTTTTAGGGTGCATTTCAGCTTTAGTTTCATGGATATCGGTTGAGTAAACTAAATTTAGCCCCCAAAATAAACATGAAGATATTTTTAAATATTATGCATACAATAAACATTTTTAAAGCAACAGTTGCTATGACAGCGTAACAATGTTTTTGTGGTTTCCCCTTTCCAGAAAACCATTGCCAAGGTAATTTGTGATACTCCTGGCAACCAATGTTTTTTTATGTCACCCAAATAAAAGTCATGTTCCCAGTAGGTCTTGTTAATTTTATCACAAAACCATAACACAAATCAAAAAAACAACACAAAACACGCACAGCTACAGAGAACACAGTCCGCAGACCGCGGCAACCAATCCAAAACAGAAAAAAACATAACGAATCTTACACTCGAAGCTTTTGTTTCTAATTAAGGGATCCAAGATGCCGCGCGTAAAGCCCACCAAGAAGCTCGATGTCTTGGGAAATCTGGACTTGAGACCCGAGGATGCGGTGGGCGACTATATTAGCTCAAAGCAGCAGAACAAATTCTTCGTGTGAGTAGTAAAGTCAATTAATCTGTTTACTTGTTCTTGGTCCAATAAGTGTACAAAATATCCTACCCAAATATCACTTTTAAAATGGACTTATTTGTTCAATCCAAGTTTGTTAAAATTGCATAATATATTGCATAATTTTTGGTGATATAATATAAAAAATTTAAAGTAAGGCCTCTATCATATAAGGAAAGGATTTTAATGAAAACTATGTATTATTTGGTAGACCTAAATTATGTGATAGGTTTTCCAAGAGAAAACGTTTCATAAGCTAAGAATTAATCAATCTAACGCTTGACCGTATCTGTGCAGGATTCCACCCAACTCGGATTCCGCGGGCGAATCCATCGAGTTGATCTTCGTGAACAATCTCCGCGAGCACGATGCCATGCTCAAATTGCAGGACGAGATGCTGTCCAGCGCCCAGCGGCAGTCCAAGGTAAACTCAACCAGGGTGCGACACATGTACAAGATCCAAGAGCGTCTGAGGCGTCGCTTTATCGAGGTGAACAGCTTCATCAAGGACTGCGCGGACAAGAAGCGGGCCGCCGAAAAGACCGCTCAAGGAGAGACCCTTTACCACGAGGAGCTCGGTGAGGACATTGAAAAATTCAAGAGCTCGATCGGAGAGCTTCAGGCCTTTCGAGAGGCTCTCAAGGCCACCGTACAGGAGTTCCAGCCCTACGAGAAGGTGCTCGACGAGGTGGTGACTGTATCCGACATATTTGTCTCCCCTAAGGACTGCATCGACCGCTGTGACGCACTTAGTAAGTAATATTAACAACTTGAGCTGTTAATATTTATATTAATCAAAGAATAACTATAATCCTCTTTCGGCTCCAGTGCTGGCTCAAGTGGAGATCAGCCATTTGGAGCAACAGAAACTGCTCGAGATCGAGACTATGCGGCAGCGGATGGTGCAAATAACGAATGAAGCTGCTTTAACTGTGTTGGGCCTCAAAAACGATCTGTCCAGGCTCGAACGGTCCTACAACGAGTCCAGGGTGCAGTGTCTCAGGTGGGAGAAGATCCTTGCTAACACCAAGGATGCAATAAGCAACAGCTATATGGACAAAGAGCGCACTTTGGATGCGGTTACTAACCTACACCGGATTCTTTGTCGTCGTCAAAGTAATCTAACATTTTTAGTACCAATTTCTGTAGTGAATAACCATAGGATTTTATATGACCAATCTTTTTTTTTGTTCTCTAGACATACCTTCATCCTCTGTTCGCGGTGACTTAGGAAAAATATTGGACGCTATAAAAAGCGAGGTGGAAATATTGAGCGGCGTTTTAAAGCAGATTGAATCCTCCGATTCTACAGCAAAACAGGATGATGTAGAAGATATAACAATCTGCTAGTCAAGAGAAACAAATTGAAAGTACTCAAATGACAACTAAAATACAAAAACATTGAAAAAATAATGAGTGATTACAAAACGAAAAAAAAAGCGAAAGAAACTTAAAATATAAATACAGTAAAATCCTACAAACTGAACCTATAGCATTTATAAATATTTAATTTTTAAAATGCCGATTGTGAAGTGGAAAATGAGTTTTAAAAATGTGTGCATTGTGCATATTATATGTAGGATTTTTAAACAAGTTCATATAATATTTTCTTAATTTTTCTTTATATTTCAGCTGCGACTGCAGCTCGTAGCTGATATTAATTGTTCTACGCTCTGCATTCGTTTGTTAATGCCACTTTCTAATTGCTTTTACCTCATAAATCTTTCTCCGCCGAGTGCAGGGCTCAAAGTGGGTCCGAGTCCGGGTCCTGCTTTTGTCGCCATGCTCTGCAGTCATCATAAGTCACCAAATTGTCGGACACTCAAGACAAATGTGACACTGGCTTATTTAATTAGAAAGCTGCAGACAGGATGAGAGGGCAGTGCTTAAGCACCAGAGTCTGTGCATCAATTGGACATTTAGCGCTAACTGCGCCAACTTCGCTTGACGGCTTTTTAATTACGTCAGCCCGGGAAAATGTTCCTCGTGCCACTTCTCTGCATGACAATTAGCCAGTCTAAAAAAAAAACACTCTGGTCAATTGACAATTTCTTTCTATTTTTCAGTTGGAAAAACTTTTTTAATTACCACCGAAAAGAGACGGTTACAAAAAGCAATGGCCAACAATTCTGCCGACGGCTCTGATTTTCAATTATTTACTGACGGGAGACTCGATTCGTCGTTTAACCTGTCGAATACTTGACACGACTTCCGCTCTTCGAATAAATGCACACAAAACGTTGCAGCTTAACACTTTTGCTGAAATGCAACTTTAATACCAGATAACAGTAGGCTTTGCTTGAATAATTTGTATCACTAAATAAAAAAATTGTTATCAAATAGTCTGCTCTTTTAATGCTGCAGTATTAAAGTTTATTTATTTTTATGCATGTCTTAATGTGTTAATAAAAATTAACAGTTTTCATAGAATTTTATTAAATGCTAAATTAAATGCGAACCAGCTGTATAGGGGTACACATATTTTTTAAAATAAAATAAATGAATTTAAACAGTTTTCTACTAACTGTATGTAGGTATGTATAAAGTATGACAAATATTAATTAGCATAATTTGAGCGGGTGAAGCAAACAGCACAAATTATCAACTTGACAAATGCCCTGCGGCCAGAAATAAATTTTCAATTTTCCAGAAACATATCTGCAAGATATTTCTTTTCCCCAACCCATTCGGGATTTGACATCTTTATGCCATGTCGGCTTCTATTCGTGTTTTGGGTTCCCGTTTTCCGAATACATTTCCGCTCTGGCTGGTCTTTGGATTGGGATTCCGAAAAGGTGTAAGAACTCGGCCGAGGCTGATGTATGGAAACATTTTAATTAATGTTGACAGCTGAAAACGTCGCGGCCACCTTTTGTTGTGTAAATTTCATCGACTCACTTCGTTGGACTCTATAATTATGATTAGATTTCGTTGCACGTTCCCCGCTCCATTTTCTTTAGATTTTCAATTTGCCTTACCCGTTTCCCTGTTGAGCAGCACGTCAGTGAATTAATCCGCTTAGACGTTGCATATTCCCCTCGGGATTTACCGGACTAGACAACTAACAGACCCAGACCCCATACCAAAACCCTGTGAATCAGATCCGGAGAAGGAGACAGACCGCCAGACGCTTGACCAGACGGTTAAGCCTTAATCCGTGATAGTTGTTGGCCCTTAAACTTTTCTAGGGTTTCGACTAGGTGTTTTTTTTCCAGGTGTCAAGGTGAATGAATGAGACAATGGGGACTTGGGGCTCCACTTGGCTGAGGAGCTAATCAATGGGATCAATTGTTTCGTAAATGCATGACAAATGAATTTAGCTAAGCATTAATTGAAGATTATTAAAAAAAAGGGCTTAGGAACATTTATTCCGAACAAATCATTGAAAACCTGATAGAAATCTCATAAATAAACGTTTCATTTGGACACACAAAATAAATTTATGCGGGAAAGCATCTTTAAGGGGGGACATCTGAGTAACTGGCAAAAAAAAAGCGGATTTTCTGAAATTTTTTTTGGCCAAATGAAAAAGCCAATCGAAAATTTATAAAGTAGGTTTTATAATATAAGATGTGAAGTACAAAATAAAATTTTTTTGGAACAAATCATAAACAAAATGGCGGCTGTGCAGCATTTCTTCGTAGGCCCTTTTTCGTAAAAGGGGGTCCATGGCCGGTAAGCTAACGTCCTTAATTTTTGATCTAGAACAAAAAATCAAAATTGGCTAGTTTCTTTAACTCAACAGCTATCGACACTCGTAGGATTTTTGCGATATATTGATTTTTTGCAAAATGGTGAGTGATTGAAAAAAAAAGTTAACGTTTTCACGAATAAAAAAGTCACAAAATTGTTGATAAAAAAAACAGTAAGCAATATAAAAAAAAATCCTACTAGTGTCGATAGACAAAGGTATTTTGAATATACTGTCAAAATTTCAGATCGATCGGTTAAGATTTGTTTGAGTTATGTTACCGGCCAACTCAAAAAAGTGGTTTCGAGAAAAACGCGTTTAAACACAAAAGGTTCCATGGGATATACCTGTGAGGCATCGCCGCAGAATGGAAAATTTCGACACTTAGACACTTTTGCCGGACTCTATCTTTTGGTATGTTATTTTTAAGACCATAAAGAATTATTTAAGCGAAAAAAAAATTTTCGATTTTTAAAAAAAGTTACTCAGATGTCCCCCTTTAATAACATACTGATTTAAAATGAACAATGCAAGTTAATCAATGAAACTAAAAATAAATATACATTATTAAAAATAACAAAAGTTCTAAACAAATGGCTGCATTAATTGCATTATATCCTTATTTAATACCTTCTAAAGACGAATAACCTATTTAATACTAACTTATTATTTTCATTAGAGTCTTAAACAAAATGTTTTTAAAGAGAGAAAGGTATTCAGTTTTTGTTAAGTTATGGGGTTTTTAAAAGAACATCTCAAGAGTAAAGGAAAGCAGTTTCAGTCTAGATAAGCTATAAAATTTCATACAACCAAAACGGTTACAACAATCCAAAGCAAAATAACTGAAAGAGGACTGTGGGAATATACTTGTAAATAATTCAGTTTGAACTCCATCAAATAGATGGCCACCAAAGTGGAGCCAGCTCAATGCCAAGCGAAACTATTGACCCTGGCCATAACCTTTGCTTGCCCGCTGGCCAGAATATGTGAACTGTTCCTGACCGGTTCGAGGAGAAGGCCAAGAGGAGCAGCAACAATTTTCATTGTAATAACAATATATAACATACAAATTTGAATAACAAATTAACTGGCACACACACATAGGCACATGGGCAGCCGGTGACATTCGGGAAGTCTTTGAGTCCAGTCCATTCTTGGTCCTTCCATGTGGCGTGAGACTGGAAATAGCCATTCGACTTGGGCTACGACATGCAATATAATTGAATGCCTGCAGGACTTATGGACACATGTGAGTATGTGCCATACACAATATAGCAGCCGCAAAATATTTGCCTATGTGGCCCAGACCAGAGCAGACCTGACCAGAGTCCTGAGTTAGAGCCGGGCCCAAACAGCTTTCGACCAACAGCCAAATGTGACTTTGCAGCGTCAACGTCAATGTTGCATAAATCAACACACCGACGATGGCGCTGCCAATTTTGTGGCTCTATATCCGCCCCCGCACCCCCCTCCGACTTGATTGAATATTTCAAGCCATGCATCTTTAATAATGCGCCACGACGACGGCGATGTGGATGTCGAAGTGGATGTCGATGTTGATGTCGATGACGTTGTTGCCTGGGGCTGTTTGTGGCACCGGCCATGCAAATGCAAATGTGCAAAATGCAAAATGCACAGAAGCCGTCGCCACAATGTAGAGGATGTAATTTGGGCGTTTTTTCCTCTTCCTACACTAAACTGACCGATGTCTAAGTCAAGTCCCGGCTCTGGGGTCTCGGGTCCCGGTTCACGGAGCTAGAAACGCCTCCTAATCAAATTCGCCTTGAATTTTATTTTCTACGTGCTGCGTTGTACTCATGCTTGGGGTATAAGCATTTTATTAAAAGATTGGTAGGACTTTATAAAAATACAAAAGTGGGAAAGGTCAAGTTCACATTGAAATCAATTATTTTACTTATTGTAAATAGAAGATTATATACACTGAGTAAACAGAATTCCTTAGAAATCCTTGAATTAAGGAAAAATTCATTAAATTTAAGGACCATTGACCTAAACGTGACGTAAATGGTGAACCGCCATATAAAACTACAAAAAAATGAAAACATTATTCCTAAGACGAAGGTTTTTTTTGCGTACATTTAGAAACTCGTTTTTCTGAAATGAATAAAACTTTCAAGTGTGCCATGTACCTAATCTTTTCATAAAATGCGCTTCGTATGAACACAGTATGTGAGTTCTCCAATAGTCGTAGTTATTCTAGCCACTGAAGTCACTGAAGAATAACTTTAAATTTTGAATTGGGCCTGGATCTCGGTAAAGGTTTCCTTTTCGGTTTCGGTTTCGGTCTGGCAACATCTAATTGAATCCGACCGCATCAAGATGAAGTTCGTCTTTGGCGACAGTTTTGTTTGGGGTTTCTGACTTCAGCCAGCCCACAGCCCACAGCCCTTAGCCCTTCCCTTTGCCCTTTGGGTTCATCTACTTTGTGTGTGTTTAGTTGACCGCAGTCAAAAATAGCTTTGAAAAAGTTTGGCTGGCAAAGTCTCGCCTGCGGAACAGCTCCTCTCGTCCCTACGAGGAAGATGATGCGATGTCGGGTGGATTTTCGGTTGCTGGCATCTTTGTCAAAGTCAAAAGTTTGTCATAGTTCAAGTTAATGTTCTGTGACTTTTCGCAGTTTTCTTTTGGCCCAAACAAATGAACCATGTTTCGGATGATGTATTGATGTATTGCCAACGCAGGAATAAAGATAAACTTTTAATAACTTTGTCAATTGCTGGCATAGGTTGCATAATGGCGGGGGAAAAACTTTTCAGGCTAATAGAAAACCCTGGAGAAGGAGGGACATAAATAGCAGTAGCCTTATCACAGCTGCGACATTGATGTTAATTAAAATGTTGCATAAAAATCAGCCACTGCGGCGGCTAATGCTATTAATTTCGCTACTCGTTGCGTATACGCCATGTTGCAGCTGGCTGAGACGGCCTCCAATCGGCTTAGTTCGGCTCAGCCCGGACTACGGCTAGTGCTCTATCTGCAAGATCCAACAATGGGTGAATTTAATTACGTCTCTGCTTCATATTGTTCACCATGGCCTAGGTGAGCGGGCAACATGAGAAGCATTACACATACGCAGCGTTGTCCGACCACTGTAACCTTTCCCCAGTGGGGCTAACCACAGGAAATTAATTTGGTGTCTGTGCATTTTATTCGTAGGAAAATGCATTAGGGGTCCGCAGACAACAAGCCCTAATCCCGCTTGGAGCACGGGGAGCCACCAACAAAGGTTGCTTTAAGACGCGTTGTTCTCAAGTTGGTTTTAACAATATGAACTTAACATGCAGGGGTGTAGTTCTGAATTACCCTTCGGAGTTTTTGTTTTGTTTTGACTAAGCTTAAGAAGAAACCGGGACACTGTTTTTAAAATTTCCCTTTTAATATTTATGGAGCTTTTTAAAGCTCAAACCTTTTTTATTAATGTTAATTCATGTTTTACATAATTGAGATTATATTTAAATAAATTTCAATTCCCAGTTAATGATTACTTAATATCGTTGTTTTATTTATATTCTGAAAAATATTCTTTGAAAATAATAGGAAGTAAAATGTTTTACTGTCTAAATATGATACGATAACCCATCATAATTGACTATGATACCCAGAGATATTTGCAATCACACATCGCTTGAAAGTTGCCCAAATGTTCACCCAGAGATCATGACTTCTCGGACAGATTGGTCATTAAGCAGCAATTAGTCTCACGACAGATTCCACAGCCACTCTTGATTGGGGGAGTGGGCGTGGCAATCAAAATAGCACCTTGTCAATATTATCGAGGCGCATTATAAGCCCTCTCCTATCCACTCCTCGCCACCCACCCACTCACACGCCCAATTCCATCAATATTATGGAGCCACTCCTGCTGCTGGAGACGATGTCCTGCTGACACTTTAGACAGGCCGCAAACCCCACGACTTTGATGTGGGCACTATGATAGGCCAGGGAGGAGGTATTTGGGCCTTGACAAAGGTGTGTGACCAGCAGCGGAAGCTGTGCATAATTGGAAAATAGTTTCGATGGCGCACAGCTGGGGGCCATTAAGTAGCTTTGCTGACCGATCCAACTGTGGTTATGCAGGCTGTGGCTTTCCCGAATAATTGGCCAGGAGCTTGGTTCTGTTCGAGTGGCTGAAATTGCTAAATCACTTCGTCGATGAAACTTAAGAGAACATTAAATATAATAGGGCACAGTTTCGGAACTATGATGAGCTTTTGTATACCTCAAGTTCTTTGATTTCTTTGAAAATAATCTAAAATTGTTTTGATTACATAATATATTCACATAAAATGTTTTTTTCCCAAATTTTGTTGTTCGTATTTTGTACTATGATGGGCCAAAAAAATGTATTTAAATTAAAATAAGATTAAGTATTTTAAGTATGTCACACATGTACCTTAACATTTTTCATATATTATGTTTTATTATTATAACTTAAGTATGACGTTTTTATTCGATGATACCATTTAAAATTTGGTATAGCTTTGCTCAAAAATTAAAAGGCCTAGGCACCGAGGTCTACTCATCAGTTTCCACTTTAATATTCACTTTCCCATTAAGTAAAAGTTGTGGAGCCACCTCCTCTCCAACTTGGCAGCTGGATAGTAGGAAAAACTTTTGCTGCGTTGGCTCATAAATTTCAAATTTTGAACCATGAACATAAGTTCTGGAGTTTCCCCGTTTCTGCGAACGGAAAAAGAAAATTCCGCAAATACACAAATCGCAAAACTCATTACGGTAATTAGACAGGGGCTTGGCACAGTGGCTATAAATTTGTGTGGAGCGCACTAAGTGCCTCTGCGGCCGATGGAGCGTTCGAAATTTTCAATATTTAGAATTGATTTCTGTTTCCCGCCAACAAGCGCTATCATTTAGGCCAATTTGATGTGGCTGACGGGGGTGGGGGGCTGACGATATACATTGCTTATCAACTGTCAGTTGCATTTCGCTCTTCTGGGTCAGCGAGCTTAAATGGGATTGCTAATTGAGTGGAAGGTGGTTTGGGCATCCGGAAGCGAACCCATCCATCCAACCCCCCTTCCCCCCGCACTTTGTAAACACTTCATAAATAATTTGTTGATAAATTTGTAGTTGTTGTCGTGTTGTTGGACATGCTGTGAAGTAAGGCAATAAGTGCATTGACAATGGCAGCGTAATTATGAATTTTACATCGATAAAAATTGCATTTAAATTCATTAATTTTTGCCACAATAATAGTCCGCACTCATTATAAATTGTTCATTATTGTGCCTGTCGTTCGCTGTAATGCGGCAGTTGTTAAGTCCTTTAATTCATTTTCGAACAACTGACACTTACAGGCCATTTATTTTCGCTATTTAAGTGCCTGCTTGACCGCCCGAGATTGGGTCATTGAACTCTGATTGCATATTGACACCGACTCGAAGCCACAACCTTAAATTGGGCCCTTCTACGCGCTTCTCATGGTTAGGAGTCCTCAGCTCCAACCCAGTTGCATAACATTGAGCTTTTGTTGGCCACTGAGTACATTTTCCGTTCTGTTCATTTGGGATCTGTGTGTACTTACGGGCGGGAAAACCACAGCCACGCCCTCTTTACTCAGCCACCGCCTTTGTTCATCTATATATGTAAGGTATATATATGAGCTCTGCACATGGAAGTGCTGGCCCTTTTGTCTGAGGCAACCGCATTGAAATTAACTTTAGTGCCATTTAAAGTTATGCGCTTCATAAATTTGCAAAAACAGTTTCAATTAAAATGCGGCCATCATAAAAAGGAAATGCTGTCGGCTCATATTGCTCCTGCAAATGCAATACAGTTGTTGTAGTGGTTCCTGTTGTTGTCCTAGTGGCTCGTCGTAGTTGCTGTATTCTATATAGAGAGACGAACAAAAGGCGCAGCATCCGACCGCACGGCCAATAATGCAATGAACCAGAGGCGTGGACCCAACGAAGAATTTCAAAGTGAGGAAATAATTAATAATAATTTTGTATTACTGCATTTATTGTCTCTCTTTGTTACTGTAATGTTGAATTTTCTATAACAACAATCATATTTAAGAAATTATTTCAGAGCTTTAATCAAATTGTGCGTGTTTTTCAATATTTAAGTTTTAGTATACCTACTATAATATTGTTTTTTAAATTCCATTTCAAAGTGAAAGTTTAAGTTTAAAACCCCTTATCAGACGAACAAGACTATATTCATATTTTCTTTCTTTTATTGGGCTATTTAACCAGAAGCTTTATAATCAAATATTGTTGTTAATTTTTTTATTCTTTAGTCATTGAGTGTCTTAGTTTATATCAGTTATATCAGCAAAATCTAAGCTAAAATGGTGTTCATTTTTTTAAACTAGCTTATAACCTGTTTTTTAAAGCGACTTGTCATTTTTGTATGTCCTAAATGGGATTTTGTTATAATTGTATAATGGTTAGATAATTTTTAGTGCATAAAAGAACACCCCACATTTGGACAATTTGAAACTACGCCACTGGCGCCTGGTGTCTCTTCTGTTCACAGTTGGCTCGTTTGCATGGACTACGTCCGGTTATCTGGCGCCCCGTCCACCGTCCGCCGTCCACCGACCACGTCCACCACGTCAGGCGGCCATCATCATCAACATAATTTGAATGCAATGCTTTTAATTGCAAACTTGCATTAATTATGATTGAACAATTTTAAAATGCAACTGCGCATACAAAAGACATTTTCTGTTCTGTTCTGTTTTTCCGCCATTTTCCCGGGCTGTGAATTTGCGGTGGCTCTGTTATCGGGGTGAATGGATTGGTTGGTGGCAGCCTTTGTCTGCCTTATCTATTCCTTGCCAGAACTTCAAAGCAGCCTGGGGCGACGCGCGGAAATTTTAATTTTGGTCTCACCCTTGCCACTTCGCTTATCGAGCCTCAAATTTCGTAGGCTCACCTTGGTTGTGCCCTGCGGCACTTGGGATCGATAAGGGGCAATTTTAACGGGCTTCAGCTGAGTTGAGGATGCTGCCCTACTTAGGTGACGCCACCAAATTTATCGAATTTCATAAATTGACGGTAAATTGCCGAAACGAGTGAAAGTTTTTCGCCAAGAAATTATGAAAGTTTTCCTGTTAACTATGAAAACCTCTTGAGTCGGGGTTTTATTGTGGTGGAAAAGTTAGTGACACGGCTTTAAGGGCCTTTGCATTTAAAATGTTTTAAATTGAAGATGTATAAATTGAATCGAATATTACATATTTTTTTTATGATTAAATAAACTACAATTCAATAAGGTAACCAAGCCAATCAGTGGCAATAGCCAATGGCAATGGGATAATTTCAGAATGCAGCGTTTAAATATTTGGTTTTAATTTTATTGTGCAGTTTCAATACTGATATGATAAATTTCGACTAACAATGTCGACAGGGTGATTTCTTAAAATTTTACAATACCATATACATATCTTCCCAAAAATCAGTTTAATTTTTGTGGATGTGCAGCGAAAATGCCAGGCAATATGATACGTATCGCCAATCGAATTGCTTCGATTAAACAGAGATTCGGGTGGAAAAAATTGAATTTACAGTTAATCAGACATGGCCACAAATGCGCTATAAGCAAATACAAAAAGGCAACAGCCAACCAATAAAAAAAAGTGGCTAACGATGCCAATGGCCTGGAGCATGGCTTCCCAATACACACGTGCCTTTTTTTGTTGTTGGATTTCTGTTCGGTTTTTGCCTCAGCTGCAGTGATTTTCCTCCTACGCACCCACTGGCCGGGATCATAATTGTTGAATACACCGCTGACGATGGCGCCTATAAAATAAATCAAGGATAATGCCGGGCGGAATTAAAAATTAAACGAAGTGCGCCATTTACGGTTCTTGTTTTTTTCTGTTTTTTTCGCCCGTTTTTCTTCATTCCTTCTTCTGGCCCTTTCCATCCTGCGTCTTCTTTTCGCCCTGTTCGCTGATTTTATTTGAATGAAAATTGGCGAATTGTATGATAGACGTTGTCTGCGATTGGGCGTGGCATGCGGGCGTGGCGTATGCGTAATATTTTACGGGGCAGCACCAGCAGGAGGGGACTTTCTCAATCGAAACAGCCTGATTGGGGAGGCGTGGGGTGAGGGTCGTTTGCTTGGCTGCACATCTGTTCAAGAGGCTGATTATATTTGGAGGGCAAATGTTGTTAAATTTAATAGCTTTAAGTGGGCTGAGTTGTGTTTTGAAATCAACTTGAAGTAGGAGAAAACCACCTACTTTTGAAATTTCTTCCAAAAGCGTAGAACTTATTAAACGGGGGGTTTTTCTTCATTGTAAACTAAAAGTTGGCTTTACATTGTGAATACGCGTATTGTTTATATAGAAAACAACTTCAATATTTAGTTAAATTTATACCGAAAATTAAAAGTGTTTTTTTTTTCAATTAATTTAATTTAATTTAAAGAGTTCCATAAAAGTAATATAGTACTATGCATACTAATAGTGTGAAAAATGTGCATAGTTTTTGTAAAATCAAACTTATTTTAATAGAAATAGATAAGCTAACTGACTTATTTAAAAACTTTCTAACCAATGAACATAAAACAAAAAGAAAAATATTTTAAATGTTACCAGTTTAATTAAACTAGCCCATAAAAATATTAATGTAAACAGAAAATATTGCTTACAAAATTTGTTTTTTTATACACAAACTAAAATTTATATCCGTTCTCTTTAATTTGTAAATTACAGTAGGTGCACTTAAATTTTTTGTATATAATTTATTATTTCAAATCTATAATAAATAAATAAACTCACATTTCTCCCATAATTTCAGTGACCCTCTTTTGCCCATATTGTGAAAACTGATTATGGTGGCAAAATGAAAAATCTGTCAATCTTAGCTAACAAATCCTTGTGACGTTAAGGACCCCCAAACTCCCCTTTTGGGCTGGATCATTTATGTCAAATGACCCTCATTATTTTGTCCTATTACCAAAATAAATTGAGTTTTAGATGAAAACTCTGCTTTGTGTGGGCTCCATGTGTTACCGGCCAAATGAGCTACAAGGGACACTTTGTGCTTGGTTTTTTCTTATATTCCATTGGTATTTTAAAGCGAGAGAAAATTAAAATTAAATGAGTGTTTTCTTTTCGCACACAAATTGCGAGAAATTGAAGTGAAAATTGAGTTTACCTGGGGCACAAAAGCAAGGAAAGCTTGTTTGTCCTACTGCTCCATTGAAAATCCATCACGGGAGCTGTCAAAAAGCAGTTTTCCCACTTCCCCCATTCAAACTTTAATTGCTGTTGCCGCTGGCGTCGCTGAAAATGTGAGAAATGCCAAATCAAATATTGACAGAAAGTAAGTAAAAGCGCGAACTCTCCTCCGCGTCAACAACATGGTAAATTCGATTAAGTGCCACGCCTTCAGCGCCGCATTGTGAAGCCATTAGCAGGGTTCCTTCGTTCCCCGACTTCAGTCCCGCTCAATTGAATTAAAAATGCATCATAAATGGACGTAGATTTGATTAATGGTCTTCTTCCTGGCTAGGGACACTCGAAAGTTAAATTCAGACTACTATGTGGCAGCGAAATATGCAAAAAGGTTTCTTAAATAAATGACGGTCGAGACTTCTCCGCAAGACAGTCCAACTTATCATAAAATTGGGTCCTTGCTGTCTCATACATGCAAGAAACTAGAGGACCTCACTAGCTTGTCCATCTCTAAATAAAATCCTGTCCTCAAACAGGTCCTTTTTTTGACGCTCTGGATGTTAGTGAAGCCCTTTTAGTGCAGTAACAACTTTCAGAAACTTGAGATGGTTTCATACCCGCCTGTTTACAAATTGGGCAAGGACGAGACGCATAAATTAGGGAAGAACGAATGGGTTCCAGGACAACTTTTTCTGCGAAATGAAGAGGCAGTAGATGGGTTGGATAATGGAGGTTGGGTATTAACCGTAGCCGTAGTATCGTAAAAGTCAACTGCCATATGGTGAGGTAACAAAAAATAACAAGCCCAAGTGCGAGGGCCCCAGCGTTAGTCACCCTCTGGTGACACATTACCCGAACCCTCATCCGCGATGTCCTTGCCGCTGATCCTTGAGCGGCGGACGTGCTTGTGGCACATAAAAGTATAAAAATATATTTCAATTAGTCGCGTCTTTTTTGAGAACGTAGTTTAACTTTGAAGGCCCAACCATAAAACGTTCGTGGAGCGGTTGCTAGTTCATTTCTGGTTCGGTTCGACAGACTCGTAAATTACGCGGCGGCAAATCGTAAATAATTTTTGGACTCCTAATAGGTTTTCACAGCACTGCGAGAGCGGAGCAGCAGATGTTCCTGTCTGTTTTCATGGCCCATAAAGACACGAGCCTGTTCATCCGGCGAAGGGGTTCTATTTACTGCATGGGGTTTTTTGTCCAGAAATTCGATATGTTTGCCTGACTGATGGATGAAGTGTTTATGGGTTGTTCTATGTTGAAGGGGACTGAAGTGCATGTACATATAATTAAGAAATGAAAAAGATTAAAAATGTGTGTTGCTCTAAGTTGTATTATTATTAATAAATTTTTAAAAGTTATATATTACAAAAAATTACGAATATTTAACTGCAAACTTGAGTATACAAATACATTTCTCAAAAACGTATACCTTTGAAGGCTCTTAAAATGTATAAGCTTTCAAGCCCCTTTACTAAAAATTATCAAAATGCGTTCTACAAAGTCCCTTGTTGCTGATTTTCAAATAGTATTATGTCGATAACAGTAACATGCAATTGTATTTTTCTATTCGTCCTGCGAATTTTCCATTCCTTGCGCTGAAAATTAAATTTTCCCTCACATTAAGCGCATTATGAGTCCAACACAAACGGTGGAATAACGACTCACTCGCAGTACCAACACCCCGTGATGATTTAATTCGAATGGACAGATGCAAAAACTGTTGGTGCACCGCTCAAAACCATCAAAGCAATGCAAATGAAATCAAACCGAATTATTTTCGTAGCATTTACGGAATATATATATGGATGGTGTATGGCATGTCGTGGCTGCATATTTTCCTTTGCACCCAATGAAAATTCGCAGCGAATAAATTCAATTTGAATTTGACCGTTTAGGACACACCAATCCCAACATAAAACCCCAAGCCCACAACCGAATAAGCTCAACGTCGAAAAAAAAACGTAACCAAAAAGCCGACCGAGCCCTACCAAAAACATTTTGATATGCCCAAAACAAATTGAATTCACGCTGACGCAAGAGCGACATATATACATAAACCTAGTTGTACGTGTCCACCCTCGCCCAATACCTTTCTTTTTGTCCCTGGACCCACGGAGTTTCCGGGCCTGGCATCTCGGTAGCTATGCAAACCAGCTTAAGAAATTGAAAAAACCAAAATTATTCTTTCTGTCCACTTGCTTTGTTTTTGCGCTTGGCCTTGTTGGTTGTTTTTATGCCAATATTATATCATTATTTGCCTCAAGTTGGCCTGTGGTTTCGTCGATAGGAGTAAATAGAAAAATAGAAAAATAGGAGCACGGCCATGCTCGTAAAAAATGGGCAGGCAAAACGTTAAGCCTTATAAACGTGGGGTTTGAAGAAAAAAAGAAATGCCCATTATGTGATGTTCCGATGTACGGAGCTGGCCAAATGGAAAATGTAGTAAAATATTGGTAAACTAGTAAAACGTTAGAGTTTTACATTTAAATTACAAAACCAAATTATTTAAATGTCGAAGTTTTTAGTTCATTTTACAGGTTTTTTGGCAATTCCTTTCTTATTTACCTATAAAGTAGTTTACATAAATATTGTTGGCTTAATTTTTTAATTTTAAAAACATTCCTTTTTAAATATTAAGCACAAAATTATATATTTTTAACTATATTATTTTTGCAAAAGAATTATATGGTAAAAGAATTGCCTTTGCATAATCTTGTATATTTTAAGTTTTCAGTTTAAAAGAGCCAAGCAAACAAAAAATCCTTTTACTTCCTTTCACATCCGACAATTTCCTTCAGTTCCATCAAATTTCCCACTGGGCTTGCGGCATTCGCAGCTTACTGCTGTTGTCGACAGTAACATCCGCAGTTAGCAGTAGGCAATTTCAGTTACGACGACAGTCAGCAGAATAAAATCATTTCTTCCATTCGGCGGTCGCTATGTCTGTCTATCTGTCTGGGAGCCAAAGGAAAAATATCATAAAATACGTAACGAACGACGATTTGCCTGCCATCTACACGGACCGCGCTCAGCTTTTTTTTTTTTGATACCATCTACTCGAAAAGTGTATTGATTTGATCAGAAACAAGAAGACGTAATGCTATTTTTTAGGTATGTTTTATTAATTTTTTTGTTTTCTTAAAAACATACTTTTTACAAAAAGGAAAGATCACCTAAAAGGTACGAATTTTAAACGTTGTATGCTTTAAAAATAAAGAATAAGTAAATAAGGATAAAGGAAGAGTTATTTTGTTGATTGTCCAACATCCGGCCGTTTGATCATTATAAAATATTAATTTAAAAATAATTTATACAAGTGCATAAATTTGATATATAAATATTTTATACCTACTTGTCTTTAAAATGAGTATTCTAACTTCGACACTCTTTTCAATTGTGGCTTTCTAGCCTGGCCTTGTTCCCAGGATTCACATGTCCAGGGCGCTAGTCCTGCATTTAGTTTCCTGTTCGCAATGCTTTTTGCATGCTCAGTCCGTGGGCAGATAGAAATTTTTCGCTTTGTGCGAAAGTTTTCCATTTCTAGGCTCGCTTGTTCCCTGCCCAGTGGAGCGTGTAAATGGCGCTGACAATGGGCGGTGGGTGGCAGGGTGTTGGTGGGTGGACTGGTGGGTGGGGTGGGCCGTCGGTAACAGTGGGGAAATTCCATCTATCAACAAATCAGCTGCCAAATTCTTGTTCACGCGTGTAGCCATTGACAACGTTTGGCTGGCTCCTCCGCATCCGTCCATATGCAGCCGCCCATCTCCATCCCCATCTCCGTCCCCATCTCCATATCCAGCTCCATCCAAATCACACAAACTGCTGACGCGATGGTGGCCCAAAAAAAGCGAATCGGCTAAAACAAATGCAAAAAGACGGTGGCCAAATCAAATAAAATTGTTAAATTGAATAAAAATCGGCAGCTGGAAAACGGAAAAATATTTGCGCATTTAATGCAATTGCAGACATGGGAATGCCGCCACAGCCGAGAGGCCAATTTGTAGTGCCCCCGGCTCCATCCCATCACCTCCATCCAAACTGGGGTCGGATCTGGTGGTTTCCCTTTACCCTCCTGGCCACCGGAGCGCGGCGTAATTAATGGCCCATCGCTGGC
Source organism: Drosophila oshimai (assembly GCA_018150695.1). NCBI lineage: Eukaryota > Metazoa > Arthropoda > Insecta > Diptera > Drosophilidae > Drosophila > Drosophila oshimai. Next base: position 434,128 of record JAECWM010000308.1, on the reverse strand, counting down.
ATCGTTTTAATGGACAGATGCTGGGCCTCGCGACCCTCCGCATAAAGCGATAAGGTCTTCATTTGGCCTTCTCATTGGTAACTCCATTAGCGCCGCCATTCAGGGGCCCACATTAAGCAAATGTAAATGGCCAACAATCAAAACGAAGGAAGCGTCCTTGTCGTATATTAAAGATCCATGGGCAACGATTTAGGGATGTAGAGGCATAACTATATCCATAAGACCAAGCAAATTCTAACCTTAAAGCTGCCTTGGGAAACATTAAAACACTTAAAGCTCCTCCGAGGCAGAAGAGCTTATTTGTTGGAATGAAAAATCGTTCAATAAAGAAAAAACAATGCTTATACTTGAGTTTATCGTTACAGAACTTACTTGACGTGGAACTCTAGATCTTCTTATTTGACGAACAAAAATAATTGTATTTTAAAAATTTAAATAGATCGATACATGTTTTTTTATTACTTTCATGATGTAGTTGTAGTTGTTCAACAGAATGATTTTAAACTAATAAAATATATATTTTTTATAATGACACAACTTTTAGTTATGAACCCGAAAAGGGAGAATTAGAAATGCTATGATTATGGTCCTGTTTTCAGTCATGTTTAAATTGTTGCGTGGCTTCTTTCTAACTGCAAATATTCCATAAATCATAGTAAAAGTCAAACCAATGCTTTTTCTAAAATCAAAATTTAAAAAAATTATAAACATCAAGCCTTAGTTTTGGTTTTAAAGCTTCTTATTTTGAGAATAAAGTTAAGATTTGGTTAAATAAATTTGTTAAAGCTCTTTAGACTTGGTTCTCAAAACCATCTTTGCCAGATTGCAAGCAATTCATTCAGATTCAACTCCACTGGAGCACACGGACACCTTTGTGCTGTGATTTCCTCTGATTTATTAAGGGGCAACCACAGGCCACTGAAAGGCCTGTTGGCAGCTCAGGAGTCGGCGAGTGAGCCGGGTCCGGGTGCAACTCCTCTACAAATTGTGTTTACAGTTGCCACTGAGTAGTGGCGGACTCCAAAGTTAGTTTCAAGTTCAGTCGCAGTGCGCTCGACTCATTAAAGTTACACAAAGATGTTCTGGCAGAAACAAAAGCCACAGGAGCAGGAGCAGGAGCAGGACTTGAAGTGGCAGCTCAATCGGAGTTCCATGGAGAGTGACCAAGTTGATGTCTCAAGCAGGCCACAACTTTTTCCTCTTTGCCGCGTTGCTTGCACAATAAATGCCACAAGAAATGGCCAAATAAGAAGGAGTTCGAGTCCTTCATCAGGACGAAACGAAATCGTCAAAAATCGCACTTATCGCCCCGGCTAAGAAGTCCACAAGACGAAAGAACTGAAGTCCTCTCCCCATCTGAAAACTTAATTTCCGCTTTTGGTGCACAGAGGCCCTGAAAGTTTATGGCTGCTCGAGAGCCCCTGGAACAACAACAAAATAAAACTTAAAATAACAACAACTATTTGGTTGTAAACAAGAAAATTCCACCCAGACACTAGATGGATAGATGGGGTCCTGTGCGAAAAACTTTGGGCAGAAACAACCGAAAAACCCAGCCAACGAGCCAAACTCTGAATTTGTCTGCCGGAAATCCGCAGGAAATCGTTGGATTGTCCCACTCCCATTTTCTTTCGTTTATCAAGACAAAAAAGAAGGGTTGGAAAATGGGGCTGTGGGCTGTGGAAATGAAGACATTGAAGGGGAGACCTCAAGCAAATTGTCTCGTCTTTAGTTTAATTTCGATGGCTCTGACTCACGTTCATCGCTCGGTAATTATGCGTCCAACAATTGGGCCTCCTTGGACGCCGGCCAATCGAGTTAATGTGGCAAACATTTGGCATTAGCATCCAGCAGACGAGCAATCGAATGGCTGGCCATTTGACGTACAAATAATTTCCAATGAGTTTGCGGCTCATTGAGCTATGGGACGTGAGCATGCCCCATGCCCCATGCCCCATGCCCCATACCACACTCCCCTTGCCTCCAATCGCTTTTGTCCTGAACAATTGACCATGGTCTGCCGTTTGGCTTAAATGCCTGGGCTAACTTGGAGCGTATTTTCGACTGGTAGGAGTTTGGGTTGGGCTTGCGGAATCGAGTTCTTGGCATTCAGGCGAAACAATTTGACATCAATTAATGCAAATGAATGTCTTCATATGTGGGGATTCTTTGCTGGCTGCACCACAAGCCCTTGGCTTGGGCTCGACTCGACTCTACTCACAGCAGTTGGTTTCTGAACTCATTAGGGGCAATGCATGGCGGAATGTAGGCTGGGAATTTAATTTCATATTAATTATACAAGAGTCGGAGAAATTCCGAACAACTATTCCAGAGTGTCTTTTGGGAGGACCAACATATCTTGATAACTGTTCATAAAAAAATTAACTTATAAGCTACAGATAAAAGCTTAAATTTCCTTAAAACTTTTATTGAGAATGTCTCTAGATGCAGAATATTTGAAAAATTGTATTCAAGCTAAGTAAAAAATCATTATCTCTGTTTAATGGATTCTGTATAATTTTGTTTGATTGTTGAATAACTATAAAGTCCCTTTGCCACTTTGATTAATATATGTATGTACCTACATTGTACAATGAACAGAACTTTCTCCCTTATGTGCCACTTAAGTTTCAATAACGAGCAGGTAAAGCTCTCCACGTGATACAGTGCCTCCAGTGCCTCCCCCAGATTCAACGACCCATCACAATGCATAAACTTATTCCGCTCTGGCCCCCCCGTGGGGCAGAATGAGCCCGGCTCACGTGGGTGCAATGGAAAACTGGCACTTTTCAAGTGCTCCGGCACAAAGAGCAGCTGAAAGGGGTTTTGCATTTTCATAAATGCCATCGCATAAAGCAAAGTTGTTGGAGCTGTTATTAAGTACATAATTTCGGGCAGGCTGGCTGGCAGAGAGCAGCAGTGGCTGCCACGCCCATGCAGACGCTCGCCCATTTCCGTTCAACTTCCTCCCTTTCGCCGCAGCAATGTGTTTCTATTTAATTTTTATGAAATTGCAACGCAACCAAAAATGCGAGAAGGCAAAGGCAAAAAGCCGGCAAGAACTTTTTGCCAGGGAGGTCGTTAACACGTTTACTGCCAAATCTCACCGCTGCAGCAGCTCCGGCTTACCCGCTTTGGGATCGGGGTGGAAGTGGGAGTGGGAGCGTTCTCCGAGGAGCAACAGTTAACGTGGCGTATGCGCAACGTATGCATTTAATTTAATTTCATTATATTTATGCGCATCTATAGAACTGTGGGCGGCTGTGTGTACATGTGTGTGTGCAAGGAGGCGTGGCATGCAAATTGCAAAACTTTCTGCTCGTCCCCATTTCATGTTAAATTATTTATGTGGCACACACACAACACACACTCAAACGATATGTTGCCGTTTATGAATTTAATATTAAAGTGTCATTTAATTGACATTTTTTGATAAAAAAAATATACCGTAGTATATCGCATGCATATATTTAAACTCATTTATTTTTGTGCTGGGTATGCAATATTAAAATGGTCTGTGAAAATAACTCGATTAATTAGCAACAAGTATTTTGACTTTAAAACGATTTAACCACTCGTTGTTCACACAAAAAATGTGCAGATATTTTCGAAAATGCATTTCGTTTTAATTGAATTAGCCAACAAAATACCTAACTAGGAGGAGCATCTGCTTTTTAAACAGCTTGTTAATTTGCATTTGCTTTCAGCCAAAAACACCTCTGACACTTTGTACTGTTCCCAAGCGTTAATGGCCGAAAATGGCGCGATAACATTGCCGACTAGAGCTACAGCAATCATTTTATTTGTCGCGACAAAATTTCATAAATAAACATTCGGGCAAATTATGCGGAATTTTCCATTGAAAATTTGCGGATTGGAGTGCTGATTTTGCTTTTAACTAAGCACTCGGGCAAATGCATTAATGCTGCCGCAATTTAAATTTTGAATTATGCTTTTGGGATACAAATTAGAAGGCGAGTGGAGCCGGAGGACCAGCTGCATTCGTTAGTTATGCAGATGCAGGGCGGAGGACGAAAAAAGGGGTTCTGATATCAAAGGCAAGGCTTTTTATGGGGTAATGAGAGTGTCTTCGTTGCGGTGCAATTTCACACCACCCGGCTTGAATGCAACTCCCACTGTGAAATTATCCTCTGGTCGGTTTCATTTGGAATGCAAATCGCTTTTGGCGTTTCCTTCTGATTTGGCCAAAAATGGGTTTTGATGTGGCTGCGGCGCCATTTGAGTGTTTCATGATAGCATGCATAATGTTGATAACAGGCCCTGTTGTGCAGCCTAATTGTGTGAAATAAATTAGAGATGAAGGGAGCATGTAACAAAACCTTTAAAAGTTCCAAAATAGGTTTATACACAATACCAATGTTCCATTGAAAAATTGGGGATTTTATTTGGGTGCTGATGCTGCTGGTTACCACAATTGTTTGACTTCTGATCACAACTAAAAACTCCAATTAATAAAGAAAACAAGCTTGTTTTGCAATAATAATAATAACAAAATTATATACCTAGTGTTTTGATTTAGGTAAGATTTGGAACACATTTTGTATAAAAATATTTTTTTAAATGTTACAAACAAATGTCAATAAATTGTTATACTTATGAGTATCGCACGCAACTTGGTAATTTTTTTTTTTATTTTTGAAGACTTATACTAACAGATTACTAAAACAAGCTCAACTTTTTACTTAAGATATTAAAGAAAATAAAATTTAAATCAAAGGAGAAGCATCCAAGCTTTCTGATGTTATGTCATCGCTAAATTTTTTAAACCAATTCTGATAAGGATATTTAAGTCTGATAAGTATACTTTAGTACAGACTATGAAATCAGTTATTTTCTCCCCATAACGCTAATTCCACGTCCCCGCCAAAACAATGAGCTATACTTGAAGGCACTTTCGCTCATCCTCAGCCTACTTGTGTACGTCGTTTCCAGCTTGCACGCTGGCCAAACTCTTTGACCAAGTTATTTACAAGCGAATTAACTTATTATCCATAAAGTAAACCCCATTTGGCGGGGCTTTTAAATGCAACAAGCAGCTGGCTTCTGCCGTGCTTTTGCCTTTCCTTGGCGCCCTTTGTTTGAGTTACTCGCAGTTGGCAATTGTCGGGGCTACAATGGACCAGACCGGGCTCCAGACCGAGCATCATCATCATCCTCGTCATCGTCATCGCAGTCCTGGCGATGGAGCCGTGGAAGTCAAGCCAAGCGGAAATGCTGCTTTTAGCTCGTTTTTAGCTCGTTTTCAGAACAAATTTTGTTCATTGTTTTTACTATTCCTATTTTTCATCCCTTGTTTCCCTGCCCAGTTAAGAGATTTTTGCACGACTAACACAGTTCCGCTTTTTATGTGCCATATTTTAGTTTAAGTCGTAGTTTTTCCGCACTCCCTTGTTAGTTTTTCTATTATTTTTGTTGTGTACCCCTTTTGTTTTATAGATTCGTTAGTTGGCAACAAAGTGGCTAAAGAGAGGTGAGTGTGCGGGGGAAAGGCTAATGCAGATGGAAATGCAAACGTGAACGATTTTTAAGTGCACTTTTAGCCAGATTAAGCATACGCCACGGGGTCCCTATAATTATGCTCAAAGGCAAGTGACCTAATTCACAGTTCTGTTGCTCTTCACATGACTTTTGTTTTGTTTGTGTCCCTTTTATGATAAGGGTTTCAAGCATAAAACCGCGAATCCTTCAAAGAACCCCTTATTTATCATTAACCTATCCACTTTAATCAACCCACCCGAAAATGGAAAACAAACAGCAGAGGAAAAAAGTTACAAATATTTTCTCGTAATTGAATTTCACTCTCGAGCTATGTTCTGAAGTTTTATTTGTTGTTCTCTTTTCGACGCCCCCAAAAAAGATTTAAATAAACACACAAATGGCATAAATGTGCAGGAAACTTTTTAATTACTTTATATGCGAACGTATTTCGTACTGTTTTCCTTGTTATTTTGTTTTTATTTAAATAATTTTTCCATTGTCCCTCCGCTTGATTTTTCTTTCTCTTTCTGGCCTTGCACTGAGCTATGTTTATGTCCTTTTTTGTTGAATTATTATCATAAATTTGTGAGCTCCTTGTTGCCATTCCCCCCCACTAATTAGAAGTGCTTGTTCCGAGTGGGCTTCGTCCTATTGTGACCCTGTTTTCGTCCTTCCTCTGGTGTGTGTACGTGTCATAAAAGTTTCCATAAACTTTTTCAGCTTTTTTTTTCGTTGATTGCTTTGACACTTTTAAGGAATTCACGTTGTTGTTTTTGTGGCTTTTGAAATATAATTGGATTGTTTAGCCAAATGAAGCCAGGATTTTGTTTTTGAATGGTGAAGGAAAGCGACAAAATCTACGATTTAATTTGTGTTAATATTGAATAAAATTTTTATGAATCAACAAACTTGAATTTTATTATGTCTTTTTATGTTTAAATAATACAAATAATTTATTAAGGACTTTATTTACTTAAGTACTTTTTCTTTACATATGTGAATTACTATTACTATTGCTTTTGCAATAGAACCTTATTATTTTATTTGCATTGACATTGTCAACATTTTTGACCGCAAATCGCGAATTTCTGTAGCACCTAGTATATACATATTAAATGGTAGTCTTAAAAAATCTTCAAAATGTATACTAAAAATCTCTGAATTCCCTCCACTCCGAAAAAAAACTTTGACGTTCACTTTTAAATCTTCATTGTTATGTTGCTGTGAAACGGAGTACAGCAAGTTTCTGCACATCTGTGGCTTATCCAGGAATCTCAATAAAGTTTCTTCTGCTCACCATTCAGCCTAATCCGAAATCCCTTAAAAGTTTCAAAACAGCCACAGAGCAACAGTTAAAACATTTGAAAGTTTACATTTCCAGCTCATTAACTGGCACAAACTGTGAACATTTCTCTAATTCCCAGGCAGCCGGAGAATAGAAGGGCATTCCGGGAACATTCCGCCAAGCAGCCACCTAAAAGCCTGGGCTTGACCTTCCGGCAACCAAAACCAGCAAACAATGACAAGAGCAACAACTAATGCTCAACTAAGAACATATATTAGGGGTAAGAGATCCCAGCCAGCTCCAAACTATTCCACTCCCCCAACTTCGCCGGGGACACGCTTCTAAAACTTTCCCGGGCTGCACAGCAACTTGCAGAGGGAAATTGATAAAATTTCTTAAAGTCGCCTGGGGGACACATTCCTGGAGAGCCAAAAGTAGGACTGGAACTCTTGTGGTCCTTAAAGACCCGTGGCAAGCAGAGCGCATAATCATTTGCACTAAGTGGGAGAGTAGAGATATAGGACCCCTGGTTGGGAAAACGCGTGCGTTCGCGTTGCAGCTGCCAAATTTGCATTTAAAACTGTTGACGGCATTTTATTAAGTTGAAGATAAAACCAGGGGAAAGCCACAAACTAAAAGTAAAACACGAAACTTTCCCAAAAGCTGCCGAGCGAAGCTGTGAAGCGCCACGCACCTCTGAGGCACCCAGAGGATTGGCAGCGGGGAGAATAGTAAAGCAGATGGAGAACCGCAGAAATTTCAAGGCACTGTGGTGAGTATTATCAAAAACAAATATTTTCAAAAGAAACAACACATTAATTGAAAATCTATAGAATACCTGAAAGCACCCATTTTATACACTTAATATTATTTGATTCCCTATGGTATTTAAAATACAAATTCATATTAATCGGGGGCGCCACAGAAACCGTTCTAACCAAAATAGGTTGGAATTTACATAGAGAAGGGGTTGACATTCGGTTGGAATTTGGTTTGAACGGTTTCTGTGGCACACCCGAAAATAACACATTTATAAAAGGCAATGCCAAAAAAATCGTTTGTATTAGAGTTGATTACCAACTTCCATATAAATATCAATTCTATAAAAATATGATCGATATTCACCTTAAGAATATTTAATAGTTTAGGTCTGAAAATCAGATGATTGTCATCTTTTATAATTTTGCTCATTAAAACCAAGCTAGTACTTTAAATTAGTAATTTTATATTCACTCTAAAAACGACAACAAAGAACATTGTTTGTCACTTAAAAATTAAGTTAAAATGCCCTAATATAAAAAAAATCTAAATTGTTTTGAAATCTTTATTATAAAATTTTTAATGTTTGTAGAATTCGGCGGTCTTACTTTAGTTTTGAACCTTTGAACGTTATAAGTTATAACCTATAATATTGTGTCATTAGGTAACAAAGGACCGAATACGTTTTTTTTGTCAATTATTTAAAGAGCTGCAGATTGGTAACGAATCACAAAAATGCCATCGGTTATTTCTGATATAAAATGTCCGTTATCAGTTTTCTGGTGGTTTGCTCTCCCAGGACACTGTGCATCGTCGATGTTGGCGCCCTAGTTGTGAGTGAGTTGTGGGTCCTGGGTCCTCCTGCACCACTCTTCTTCTTGCCAGTGGTCGACGGTCGACTTTGTGTGTTAAGGGATATGTAACTTGTGGGCTGCCTTACACAACCCCATACACCATCCTTGGTCCCCCGACCTAAACCTGCGCTGGTGCCGTTGGTGCCATCCCTTTGCCAGTTGCAGGTTTTATTTCGGTGAGCTTTTTTGTGGGGCCAAAAGTTGTATGTAAACGAAAGTGTTTACAAAATGAAGTTGCCACTTGAACGAGTAAACAAATGAATGAATTCATTGCTTCCTGGGGCACTCGGGGGGCAGCCGGAGGGCTGCCATCAGTTCCGGTCTGGGATTCCGCTTTTCGAGGTCGGGTTATTTGGCCGTCGTAGGTGTCAAAAGTTAAAGCATCGGAGCGCAAAAGTTGCGCAAATTTTAAATGCTTCGCCATTTATATGTATATATTTGGCAGCGGAGCAACTTTTTCGGGTCACAATGTGGGTGAGGTCGAGTGGGTGGCTGTGGTCTGGTGGCCAGGGGGCTGGGAGGTGGAGTGGTTGTCGTGGGAGGCGGCGTGGGAGGCTTGGGTGGCGGCGCGTGTGCCAAAGCAATTATTTCCCGCTGGCAGCATTCTAAATTGAAGCTGCTAATAGAGCCAGAGATGGCCGGGAGCATAGCTTAGTTAGCGGAACACTTGCCATAAGCCTTGTCCCCGATTAAGTTGAGTTGCTACCGCAAGAAGGACACAATTAACTCTGCTGGCTTAGTAAGGAGATTGAGGGGATTTTGCACAATCGCTTTAAATTGTGTTTTACTAGGTCAGTCGGCTTAAAATGTGGAATCTTGAGAGTTTGGAATAGCATTTTTCTGGCACTAATTTTTATTCAGCAAATGAAGTTAACAACACAAAGAAACTAAAGCTCTAAAAACAATAAATTGGTTTATTAATATTTTTATAAATTCTTTATAAAATACTTACTTCTCTCAAAAGCAATCTTATTTTTGAGTATTATTTTTTCTTTATTTTTATTATTATTTTCCAAATCTCTTAAAACCAATGCAAAGAATATAAAACTTTTGCCATTTTCTTGCTTTTTTTGTTTTCCCTTTCAAATTAGATGTGTATTATGCAATCCACTTTCATAAATCCGTTTCAAAGCGCTTTCCGGCAATAAGTTATTCCATCATCTCACTCTGTCTATCCGGCCACGACTACACTTTGCTGAATACTAAACATTTTAAGCAAATGACCATAACCAATGGCCATTGGCCATAACTTGTGCCATTCAAAATGTTTTTCATATTTTCCACTTTCGCACTTCATGACCATAAAACATTTTCGCCTCCTTATATATCAGGGACTAACGAATATTAGACCGGAAACTCACCAGAGTGCTCCCTACTTCCACTTTCTACTTTCCACTTTCCGCCCTATGAACTAGACGTGCCCCGTGCCCCGCACCACCACCACCACCACATACCACACCATCATCTAAGTCTAAAGCTCTGTGCCGCAGAAACAAGCCAGCAGCAAACCCCCAGAACAGACAACTTGAACTTTCGCCCCGAAATTGCGCAACAAAATGCAAAAGTCAAAATTCTGTGGTGTTACGGAGGGGGTGGTGTAGGGGCGTGGCTATGAAATGAGCGTTGCCAAATTTTCTGTACTGTTGTGGAAACCTAATGCATGCATAATCAACTTTGTTTAAACTTGGGCGCCATTTTCATAGTTGTTGGTGTTGCTGCTGCTGCTGCTGTTAGCCTTCTTCTGTTGTTGCTGCTGCTGCTGGTGGCGCCTTATCTCTGGCTAAAATGGCGCCAAGTTAAACTCAAGTTAAAGGTTCATTTCATTAATTTGCAAGTCGCATTTAGTGCGTCGATGTCGACAGAAATTTGCATTTAAATCCCGTGGCAAAACGAGCAGAAAAGCGTCGAAAGTCGGCGACGACAGCGAGGAAAGAACTACTGGGGATTTCGGGTGGGTCGGAGGAGGAGGAGTGGGTAGGAGGCGTAATGGTAATGGCTGGGTGGGAGTGGGGTGGCCGGAAGCTGATTTCAGCGGACTGCCAGGCAACTTATGTCGCTGGCACTAACTGACAGATACTCTGCGATGGGCTACTGACTTCTCAAGAACTAACATTTCTGATGGCTTTTGTTACCAAACCACTAGAAAACTTGTAAATTTTATGTCACTTAAGAGGCATTTGTAAATATTGATTAGTTATTGGTCTTATTTGTGCAACTACCAAGGAGTCCATGATTTTAAAATGACACATTTACCTACCTAAAGCAGGCCTGGGCACAAAAAGAGACACCATTGTTGGTGTTTTTAACAATTTTTTCCCATGAATTACTTAAGTAATTCTTGAAGATTTTTTTGTAAGTAACAAAAGTATAGTTTTAAAACCCTTTCCCAGTTAAGTTTTTATTTTAAATGTAAATGTACCGTGTCAGTTGGTTTCCTGCTCTTTAGTTGATGAGATATTTCTATATCCCTTGCATCAAGAAGTTACCTATACCAATATTTCTAGTTTATAAATTAATAAACTTGGTTCTGTTGCATAACCCAAGCCGAAGCCTTGTTGAGAATTCCTAGTTTTGAAGTACCCATACCTGTAGGGTACTTCAACTTTCGACCTTTTTTTCGGAGTGGCTCATGCGAACGGAAATTGTTTAGCAAATTAAGTTGCCACTTGAGCTGCTGATAACTTTTTTCCTACTCTTGGCTACACTCGCTATCTTTTCATTAGCCATTAATAACTTGATATCGATGAGCGGAGCAAGGCCGCAAAGATCCTTGAGGGCAGAGTGTTTCTTTTCGGATGGTATCAGTGGCTGGGGGTGGCCGTTAGTGGGTGGTTGCTTGCCACAAGCCGACAATTGGATACGTTGCCGGGACATCCGACTTCCATTCCATTCGATTTGCCCGTTTCGCCTGCGGTTGGACGCAAAATTATGTTTGCCACTTGACCATACCCGAACGCTGCTAATTGGCAGCCCATTTGAGTGGCGCCCGAACAGGGACGGAGACCACGGTTTCAGTTTCCTCGTACCGCACTCTGATTTAAGGCTTTAACTCGGGCATTACGCATACGCCGCGTGGCCGCATTACAAGAGCAGCTCTCTGAGCACTCTATTGCCTGATGCGAGCAACGCTTCTTTGCATAATCAGGAGTCCCAGTCGCCGAGTCCTTGGGTCCCGATTCGGGCCCCCCATTAAGTGCCGCGTGAGAAGCGACCCAGCTGCTCCAGTGGGGAAATAGGAGCCGAAGAACACTGAAAAGGAGGGACTTGGCCAGGACGATAGCGTCGCACTGTAGCCGTTAAAATAAACACAAATTATTTGTGTAAACTTTGCCAGGGTCTCCCTCACTTAGCGTCTTCAGTTTGGAATATGAATTGAGGGATTGCGATGCCTAAGTGGCCACTCTCTCCACTCTCCACCCACCGGGCTCAGACTTTGATATGAGGACATCCCAGTGGAAGTTGATTGATTGAAATTGATCGCTCTGCCACTGAAAGGAACTCCATGGATTGGGGCAATGGAAATGCAACCCTTCTCAGGCCTGTCATGTCAACAGAGCGGAGTAGTTGAGCTTAGTCCTGGACGACTCCTTGGGTCAGGGACGGTTAGGTATGCGAAACATGCAAATCGATATGTCAATTTGTCACGCTTTTCATTTGGATGCTGGGTAAATGGCTCAAAATTGAATGGAACAACAAAATTGTTTGTTATTTGGGTAAACGTTGAAACGAAAATACAGCACAAAATCCGATTTCAATTTTGTGTTTTTTAATTTACAACCACAATACAATTTGCTTAGATGAAAACATGGATACTTTTGGTGCTTTAAGTTTTTCTTTTTTTTACTCACAAACCAACAAGTTTTGCTGAGTTACTAAAAAGGCCTTTCATGGATATTAAAAAATAACTAAATACTATTCCACAAAAAAATCTGACAAAATTGCACTTCATTTAAAAAAGCATCCTTTAAAATGTGGAAATTGTTTTCTTTCTTTGAGGAAGTTGTTTTCCCCAATATGGACGAACATATTGACGTTTTTTTGGTGCAAAAAAAAATTAAAGCGCACCAATCACCGTAATGAAGGAATGAATAGGGAGATTGTTTTTGTTTTTACAGCGCATCTAAAAAGGATAAGCCTTTAGAAAGATATTAAAATTTTATAATGTGCCTTTGTTTTGATTGCTTAAATTTTGACTGCAAATGCAAAAGAATATACAAAATATTTTTTTTTGTGCTTTACTTTTTTAAGTGTGTGGAATCGTAAAAAATTTAGTCTTAAAATTAATTAGGTTTGAAGATAACCTTATACGCAAATAATTTTAAATGTGTAAGCTTTATTTAGGAAAATCAAAGCTGTTTAATAAATAAATTAAACAAAATATTTGTCAAAAACCCAAAATGTTTGTGACTTACTAAGTTAAAGTTAAAAACTTTATTTTACTAATTAATATTATAATCAACACACGAAATACATGTGTAATACAGGAAACCCCGTTCAACGTGTGCGTCAATTTTATTTTACAACATAATTGACTCGATCTCGGAAGTGTCTTGCCCATCAAGAAGTCTTCCAGTTTATGCTTAATTCGGTTTACCATTTCAACACCCACACAATGTCGAACATAACTCATTGACATTATAAACGACGGCGACGACAACAACGAAGGCGACACCGGCAAACATTGAACGCCCGTTTCATGTTCCGTTCGAATAATTTTGGAGTAAAAAAAAACAGACCTAAATCGCAGACGAATGTCAATTTCTTACCCCAACCATTGTCAGGGGTCGGATCTTTAAACGTTGCCGCTGCAACGCCACATATTGTTGTCATTAATTAAAACGTTTTATGGATTACATGGAGCGCGGCGGAGCGTGGAGGAGCGTGTTATTCTCTGCCGGGAAAGGAAAGGAAGGAGGGCGTGTATTTTCACCTTTCCAATGATTTTTCACCATTTTTCAGCTTGCCACTAAATCACTTTAATATTCAAATATTTCCAGTGTCGCAGACCCCAAACGAAAGAAAGAATGAAAGACAAACTCGAACAATAAAACATAAAAATGTCAGGGAGATGCCAAGGCCCCCCGACAGGAAACCCGAAAGTGGAGGAGGGACTGCGGGAGCATTCCTCTCCCCAATCGTCTATTGATATTCTATAGGGGGTTTTTGGGGCTTTGAGGGCTCCAAAATGGAGCGGGGAGCCAGTGCCAGGCGGCAGTTGGGGTCCTACGGAGGAGCAAATGCTCGCTATAAAAATGTCACATAAATACCCAGTCGAAGATGGAACTTTCTTGGTTTTCGGCTCGTTTTTCGACAGTTGTGACCCAGTTTTCGGGCCAAAGGAATTTCAATTTGGCCGCCTGCGTCTGTTTCTGTTGGGGATGTGTCGATGGCGCTGCCATTACCATCATCCGGCTGCCGGAAATTAAATGCAATGACAGGCAAGCCCCGGACAAGGCTACAGCCGCATATTTTAACCCTTTGTTGACACGAACAGAAGCCTAACCCATCCAATCCCCGATACCCGCCGGCTCACTTCACTTTGACGCCTCAAATGTCAGAGGCAAGCAGCTCCTCTCCTCTCCACTTTCCACTCCCCACTCACCTGTCCTGTCGTCCGTGTTTATATTTATGAAATATGCCAAGGAGGTGCCAACTCCTCCCTCGAGGTTATCCTGCCAGCTGCACATCAAAGGCAATTCCCAAGGAGCTGCTGGAGAGTTTTCGGCTGACTTTCGCTCATTTACGGGCGAAAGGCAAACATGCAAATGCAGCCAAAAGCAGTTTTTAATTTATTTTATGCAACTTGTAAAAGCACCAAAAGCGAAAATTGTCAAAGGCCGAGACTCGAACACAAAGGACGGAATTCAGAATCAGAAAAGTTCGCCCAGCCTTTGTGCATCCTTTGCGGAGTCGATGTGGGTTAAGGGCTCCGGGTTGGAGAGCAGCAGGATCTAAAGAGTTAGCCGGAAAGTCAAAGGTGTTCATCAAAAAGCAAGTCCTCCGGTTGAACAATCAGGACTTAAACCGAAGTCTTTATACAAAGAAACATTTTTATACAGACGGAATGTAACATTTTTTTTTTTGAAGTTTAAAGGCATTACCAAAAATTAAAATACAATTAATAACTGTTTTTTAAATTGAAGAGGATGATTTGTTTTAGATTCAAATCAGTCTACTTACCTTCATATCTGTGATATTTTTTTAAAGAGGATTTTTTTTTAATTTTTTTGAAATCTGAAATCTTTTGCTACCATAGGAGTAGTAAGTAAGTAAGTAAGTTGTAAGTCCTGAACATTATAAGCTGCAAGAGAATACCAAATGTGCACTCTAATTTGCTTCCTTATTCGTTTCTATAGCACTTTATCATATCTCACAACAGGTTTTTATTTAAATATATCTATCGGTGGTTTCTCTATCAATAATTTAATTTAAAATGTCCAGTGTTAAACATAATCTTTCATTTTGCTTACAATTAGTTCCTCCCACCTAATTCCACTTCGATCAATTTGGCCAACGCTCTTATGAAAACATCATCTAATTGCGTATCATTCAGCTAATGATAACACTGCTTCAACTCGGCTTCAAACTGCATTAGGAACAAAAGCACTTCAGATACCGGGCTTTTCGATCCCATCAAAGGCAGTCCGAGACCGAT
The DNA here is from genome assembly GCA_018150695.1 of Drosophila oshimai. Taxonomy (NCBI): domain Eukaryota; kingdom Metazoa; phylum Arthropoda; class Insecta; order Diptera; family Drosophilidae; genus Drosophila; species Drosophila oshimai. The sequence continues at coordinate 419,076 of JAECWM010000308.1, read as the reverse complement.
GCTGAGTACTCCACCCAGATGCTGCGATTCTGCCGAGGCGCCAAATGCAAGTGTCAAAAACTTAATTAAAAACGCGTTGCTCGAGCTGCTCGGCCAAAGTGCCATGGCAAACAAACTTCGGCGCCAGCTACAACCACTTGCACTTCCACTGCAACTGCAGCAGTAACTGCAACTACAACTACAACATCAAATACATCCACTGCCACGGCAGCCACTTAATTAGACGTTAAACACTTGTAAAGCGCTCAGCGATAATGGATGCGTGAGAGGGCTGAGGACTGAGTCCTCGAGATGCAGGGGTTTGGGTAATGCGACTGGCATAAGGAGATTTAAACAAAGGAAAACCCCAAAAATTGTGTGAAAGTTTAACATGTTAACTATAATATATTGAACACAGTGTACTGTATACAAAAGGCACTGACTCACTTACTAATGAATACTGTTTTTAAAATTGCTTTATTAAACTTTCACATTTTAAGAATATTAAACACGATTTTTCACCTTTGTTTGATTGCATTTTTGACTGCAATGTTTATGTTGAAATTATTTTATTCTTCTAACTAAAATAAAATGTACAAATTGCTTTTCTTTATTCCCAGACTGTTTTACTAATGAAGATAGTTATTCTTATTGAGTAGATTTATTATGTGTGACTGTCATACATATTTATTTATTTTGACTTATAAGCCTAAGAGTCAATAAATTAAGTTATATTTATTATGCAAAGGCAAACTTTTGAAATAAACAAAATTATAAGTTTTTCACAAATAATCACAGCATAATTGAACAAAAAATCACCAGCGACTTAATAAATATTCCCCTGGCGATTGTGCTAATTTTTCAAACATCAACTGTGTATTTAGCAAATTAATTACTCGTGCTGGGATGTGGATGTTTAAGTGCAAAATACCAGGCCATCTATAGCTTCTCAGTTACCTGTCCATGCTGCAAACTTGGTCATTAGTTAATTCACAGTGCAGAGAACTTACCAACCAGCTAACCATAAATACGGGGGGTTCCTGTTCGAGGCATTAGACTCAACGCTGCCAGTGCTGGGGAGTTGCCAAAGTGAAATCGTGTAAATTGGACCACACAGATACCAGAAACAAGCCCGACCAGGCCGACCGGGCTAGAGCCCCCGTTCTGGCCAGGCCAAAACATCAACTCAGGTGAGCCGAGCGGGCTGGAAAAGTTGGCATGCAACTCTCAGACGAAGATGGAACGGGCGAAACTTTATGCATATCATGCACATACGGTGGGGTGGCTATGGGATGGGTGGTTGGGGATTTCGGGGGATATTTCGGTCTCCCCGCACATATATTTTGCATAAATTATCATCCGAGACTGGGCAACAAACAAGATAATGCCACAGCGGTGCAACATCATTAAGGAAATTACTTGTAGTACAGGCAGCAGGTACTTACTGCTCTTAGTTACCCAGTTACAGCTTTCTGCTCACTGCTCACCTCAAACTGCTACACAGAGAGAAAATAGTACATCAGAACGAAACAAAAAACGAAAAGAAAACATTGGTGTTTTTTTGACTTTATTATTTACATATCTTCCCGAGCAATGTGAATTTGATTGGCTTCTTTATTATTCGAATGTAATGATTTTATATTTTTAAATATTTATTTTTCAAGCGCTAAAGTCTAAAAGTACTCCAAATTGGAGCACAGTCACCATGTGTTTAAGCCAATAAAAATTAAATAAAATATCTTAATATTAAAAGCGAACATTATTGACACGTAAAGTTAAGTTAATTTGTACTTACTAAGGGCGTTTTATTGTAACGGTAATTTCATTTGACATATTATGATTTTAAGCTGCATTTACTGAAATTAAGTTAACACTTTGGTTACTTTTGTGGTCATTTCTCGCTGTGTAGCGGTGGTGGTGAGGTGGTAATTCTGGCCATGGAAAATTATCATAACTGCTGGAAATTCTGGTCGACTCGTGCGTTCTCAATATTTGTGATGCAAAAATAATTAATGTGAGAAGAGCTTTGGCAGCTCGGTTTGGTTTTGGTTCTGGTTTCTGATTCTCACCCTGATTCGGATTTGGTTTACCTGTCGCCCTTTTCCCGGGTAGCTGGAAGTGCGACTTCTGCTACTTTAATCGTGGCCGTGGTTGGGTTTAATTAGTTCACCTGCACGTAGCTGTCGTGCCATCGAAAGGCTTACAAATTAAGCTATTTGCTGTAGCTGTCCCGTTGATTAGCCAAAGATTTGCACTGGGTGGGGTAATGGGAGGTACTCAAGAAAAGCCTCGAAACATAAAATAAATAAGGGTGTCTCAGGGTTAATTTTAAGGGTATGTTTTAATGGTTTTAGTTAGAGACAAGATAAAAAGGTAACAAACCGAAGATAACAAGTATACATGAATAAACATTTTAATTCAGTGGATAACACTTTATTTCTTCGATCAAAAGGTCTTATACACACGAAGGAAAACATATTTCCAATTTACATACATGTCACTATATTTTATTTAGCAAATTCCTCTGTAACCACAAGTTAAGCAATTGCTATTAATATTGGTTTAAATTTTCACAGATATTCTTTGCAGGGCAAACCGGATTTTCATCTCTAACATCTGCCGCAGAAGGCAAACCATTTGCTGCCTTTGGTCAGTGCCACAAACACTTTCACTCCACCCACAAATCCTAAAATGGCACAGATTGGGCCACATCGAGGAAGAAATCCTTGAAAGGACGAAATATTCGGGTTTCGTTGGCTGTGCTCTGCTCGGCTAGTTACACGAAATTCTGCTGCAAATTACACAAAAATTAAATGCATGAATAATTCGAATGGTTGCTGTGGTCAACAGCCCGAAACCCGGGGGCGTGGCAGCGCTCCGAACTAATCATACAAAAGGGGCCGAAGGATCTCAAAGGATGTGGGAAAGGGGGTGGGGAAATGGGTTAGCTGCTTTGTATTTACACTGCATTTTATCGCTTTAACACTCTGACACAATGAATATAAATATTTGGACAGCAAAAACAGCAGCAACGGCATGTCCTGGCAGCAGGACATGGGCTTCAGATTGTCCGTGTGCGGGAATGTGTGGACTTGACCTGCGCATAAATTTTAATACCGAATGAAATGCCGTCCGACGATTGCAAAATTGTACGTGAATTTTGGTCTGGCCAATTTTTTATATATTCACTTAGCAGGTCCATTTTTACCCCCAATGCTTATGACAGATCGATATATTGATCGAGCGGCACATACATTGTGCGGCTATTAAAAATTGAAGGCAAAGCCTTGTTTATGTGCGCTTTTAGTTAACTTTCCGCTGCGACACAAAGGTGGAGGAGGTAGACCCATAAATTGAGTACCAAACAAGAAGTCAAAGTTCGTTTAAAAGGAGCACTCTGCTCTCCACTCCACTTCCACTCCACATCCACTTTGTCCGCAACCTTTTCGCCTGGCAAATTTGTCGCAGGAAATGTGCGTTGTGTCCTTTGGCCCTTTTGGGTAGGTGCCAGCATTGCTCCTTGTTCTGCGCTCAAAGCGAAATCAATTTCCGCTGTAGAAAACCGCCTGCTCCGTTTTCCTCTCCTTTCCGAGCTCCCAACTTTCTTCCTGTTGCACAAATAAATATTTTGCACCGGATGTTTGGGTCACAATTTTCGTTTTATTCACACACACACACAAGAATTCTGTATTTAATTTTTAGTGCAAAACTTCAAATAGTTATGGCTGCAAAGTATGCAAAATAACAGACCTTGATTTTATGGATTGGGCTCAAGTTTATTTTTCTAAGCTCAAAAATAAAAAAACTGACATTTTAATCAGAAAAATCTGTTCTCTGATGTTCTCTACAAAGCTGAAGCTTTAAATAGTTTTAAACAACTGGATTTTTAACGCCTTTCTTTAACAACAATAGATCAAATTAATTGCATAGAAACTTACTTAAGTACAAGTTATTTTTAAAACTTTTATGAAAGTTGAAAAAGTTAGTTAAAAAACAGAAAGCAAATGACAATTGTGTGTCTTCATAGCACAATACATGAAGAAGGTATACCAATATATTTAAAAGTAAGCCCGTTTTAAATTGTATTAATCCCACATATTTAAAATGTATTCAATTAAATAAAAGCTCAGAAAAAGAAACAAAAAAGCATGTCATGTTTGTTTGCATGCAAATTAATTAAACATCTCAAATATTTTATGCATATTTATATTAATTTTAATTAAATCACGAAAGAAAATTTAATTAGTTAAAGCAATCAAATCAAAAAAAGCAAAAAGCAAATAAACATTTTTTTGTGTGACTTGATTAATAACTAAAAGCATGTGAGGTATTTTAAAAATTTGATTTGAAAGTCAAATTTCACACCTAATAAATGGCCATGTCCACTAACATTAATCTCTTTATATTTTAGATATTTGGTTGAAGGTCATGAAAAACCATTTAATTATTTTAAAAACCGCATAAATCTGTCAGGTTTAAAGGGTGGATATTGGAGATTCCCCAAAATTCAGGTGCTTCTCCTAAGCCGGCCTTAAACTTTGGCCGAGAACGGCTTCATTAGTTGCCCGGCACGACTTTGTCTACGTTTGCGTCTCCATCTCCATTTCCGTCTGCGTTGCTGTCTGGACAAAAAACCGCAAAAACTTTAAGGCACGCACTGCCCCAATCCCAATCCCAACCTGTCCTGGCCATCCTTCCTCCTTCTCGCATCTGCCATCGACGGAGTCCTTGGCCAGTGCTCAGCTAGCTGATTCTTAAGTCGCAAAAAGAGTGGCAAAGTTTTTCTGGAATTTATTTTTTTTCAACTCCTGGCGTTGTTCGACTGCCGACGGCAAAGTTGCTTTCTTATTGTTGTCCTGGCATGTTGCTAAAAGTTATATTATGATTTTTCCTGCTCGGTTTGGTTTCTGTTTTCCTCGTTTTTGCTGGTGCTTTTTGTATGATTTTCATCCTGTTTTGACTTTGTTGACAATTGAAATTGATTTTGCGGTCAGTCACAATGGCTGTTGATTTTCGCAAAATGTTTTTTATTCGCATCACGGAGATTTAATCACACGTCGCATGACAAAATTTGAATCAGTTTCAATGTAGCCAATTTTATTTGATATTTCGACGAGATAAAATGTAGTGCCACGGTGCAAAATGTCATTAAATTTGTATTTATTTTCTGCCACTAAACAAGAGCAGTTGAAAATCTTTGGCAAACAACAAATAAAAATCGAAATCAAACAAATAAATCACAAACAAAATGTTTCGCATTAATTCAGATCCACCTGAAGGCAAACAGGAAACTGACCAACGGCATGGTGGGCAAAACAGGAAGAAATGTTCAACTTAATTGACATTTTAATAAGCTGATAGTTGGCCAACGATAAGCCCCGATTTAATATTCTGATAATTGTAGCACTTAATCGAATTGTCAGTTCGCCGATTGGCGAAAATGTCGCATGCACAATTTAGTGATATGTTATTTGACCATTTCCTAAATGAGTAAGCCATTAAATTGGAAATCGAGGCTTTTTAAAATTTCAATTTATAGATCTTTAACAAAAAAGTTGTATGGCTTTTGTCAAACTTATATGCTAAATGGGGACATTCAAAATAATTTCTTCATAAGCGTTTCATCGTTCTTCGCCTCATTAAATAAACAAATAAGTTTCCCCTTTCACATTCTTGTCGCGGATCACAGCTTGAGATCTCTCAAACCGCTCGATCACTGCCCAACGCTTCATTACGTTTTATTTTCCGCCCAATGACCCGCCCTCCTGCTGCTGTTCTCACAATTTTCCCTCGTATTCAGAAATAAAATTTGTTGTGACATTTTTGTAAATGAGGCCCAGCAATTTTTCAAAAGGCGTGTCCACACACTTAAGCTTTATTCAAATAAAAATTGGGTTTTTAAAATCTATTCAGCGCATTGGTTATTTATGCTTTTAGATATTTATGCTTTTGTTTTACTGGGTTATCTTTAACGAGTTACACAGCGAAAATTATATTTTCTATATACATATATTCCCTATATTCGTTAAAAAAAAAATCCGGAGAAGCGGTTTTTCTTAAAAAAACATTTAAACCTGTATATTTTTAATAAAAATTTTTCGTTCTTGATTTTTTGACACTTGAAACTCAAAAGCCACAGTACACAAATTCTTTGGGTATACAGTTAGTGCGCCACTTTCCTTTTAATAATTATAGTTATCATTTCAAATTATAACTTTACACAAATTTAGTTGTATATAAGTATTTGTATTCTTTATTATAAATTAAAATTTAGCCGTATGATTTTCTTTTTCTTTAAGGGATATATACAGCCAGAAGCCCGAAAAAATACAGTTTTTTTCGTTTTTTTTCCAGGAAAACTATGTACAATTTCAGACCGGGCGTTTTTCCATCTAAAAGTATATACATTAAAGATTAATTCACAATTTTTTTTGTTGAAAAATTTTTACAGTGTAGCGAGATATGCTGAATTCTTCCGAGCGTTAAAAAAAAAAAAGGAAATTCGGTAGCCAACGCCGCTCCTTCGAAAATCATCTAAAACAAAAAAACCAAATTGATTATTAAATAAGATACTAGAATCTAGTCCTCATCATAGGTGTTTTTGAAAATATTGATTTTTGACAAAATGGCGGACGTTTAAAAATGACATTGCGATTTTTGACTAAAAATTAGCCATTGTTTTGCCTATTAAATAAAAAACTAAGCATCGGAAAAAAAATCCTATGATGAGGACTAGATAATTATGTATAGAATAAGCACAAAAAATTTCATTGCAATCGGTTCGCTAGTTTTCGAGATATTTTGGCTACCGATTTCAAAGACGTGGTTTCGAGAAAAACGCGATTGAAAATTTGGTAATACGGTACGGCACGCACGAACGTGACTCACTCTTCGGTCTATAACTTCGTTATTTTTTGAGATATCGACTTGAAACGTTCACAACACGTTTTTGATTCCATAAGCTTCAAGAAAATGCAAAAAAAAAAAATTGATTTTTTCGAAAATCCTGGCTGTATATATCCCCTTAAAGCAATTCATTACTTCCGGTTCACAAACTAAAATTTTACTCACAGAGATACTTTTTCTCAATGTTTCGATAATCCCCTGATCCTTAGCCACCTTCCAACCCCCAAAAGTCTCCCCATGGGCGGTACACCTTGAGCAAATAGTGAGGAATAATGATTTCGTACGTTTTATTTGCGCCTTTTTGTAGCTGGCATTAAAATTGAAATTGAAATGCCACAGACGGACCGCAGCGGTGGGACCGCACTAAACCCAACCCAGCTGCTCTGTCAGCTCCTGATGATGATGACGGCGTGGCCGAAAGGAAAGGAACGGCAAGGAGCGAAAGCCACGTACAGTGGGCACCGGCTTTGAGGGGCATCCGACTGATGCCAATCACATGTCGGGGCCTTCAAGTCGAGGGCGTACTCTCCCCAATTTCGCAGTGGGAGTCTGGGAGGGCGTGTAAAACAAACGGAATGGCGACAAGCGCATAGTTTCATTATCCTTCGCCGGCAGACAGCGGAACAGGCACGGAACAGGACACGAGGCGCATTACAAATTTTCGAAATGAAACTGAAATCAAATAAAGGACAGAGCTTCGCACACAAACATCAGTCCCACGGCGGAGCGAATCCCATATACAAGGAACACTCCAGCCAAACCAACAACAAAGCCACGCAATTAAAAATGGCATACACCACGGGGGAGATGCAGAGAAAAAAATACAAAAATAAATAAAACAACCCAAAAATTGGCAGCAGCAACAGCAAAACTGTGGAATGACAAACATGCTGCGAATTTGTAATCTGTAATATGAATTCGAATTTCGAATTTTAAAGATACATTCCCAGGCAGCCGTGGGGAGCAGAAACAATGTGGAGCATGAAGCGGAAACGGATGCAGGTGAATATGATTGCAGTTCGATTTAATTGAGTTGCCCTGGAATGCTATGTCGGACTGAAGGACTGAAGGACTGAACAGACACTTTACATAGTCACACATGCATGCGGAAAAAAAATGATGAGGTAAAAACAATCAGGAGAGATTGGCAACAATCCAATCAGCTATACTGTAATTGGCAAAATGCAAAATTACGAATGAACGAATACTTTTTGCGGCAAATTGATTGAGAACTCAAAATTGGCAAAATGATGAAATGTAATGCAAATGCGGTTTGAGTTCGGTTTGCTTTCGGGGGCGTGCCAAATTGTGTGAATGATATGTGCTGCTATATCGAGCGGAAAAGTGAGTTAAATTCTACCTGTTAAGTATATAGCTTTTATGAAAGGATATGTTGGTTACAAGTTTATAAACAACCAAATTAAACAAACTTCTTCTGCGTGGTATTCATGGAAGTTTTGGCAAAATGTTGTACTTAGTTTCAACGTTTCAAAGGTATTCTATTTTGTCAAGTGAACCATTTTAAACCAATAATAAAGACTTTCAACAGGGTTTGATTGAATTCAAGAAATATTGTGTGCATTCACAGAGCTAATAAAAAAAAAACTAATGACAACCATAATTTCCTTGTTCAAAAAACCTAAAGTAAAAAAATTAACTTTTGAGGTAAACGTGTTTGATTATCTCATTAAATACCCATCAAACAAAAACACCGCATATAGAGGTAAGAAAACAGTGACGATCGCAAATTTTATACCAAAATTTAACTTTTGTTTTCCTCCACCAGCGTCAAAAGCTCCACATTTTTTGAAATTTAAAAATGTTAAGATTTTAAAAACTCTTAGTGTGCAATTTTACAGTTCTGATCAGACAGTCGTAGAATTTTTTTATTTCTACGGTTTATGTAGCAGTCAGTTTGCGCACAATCTCTCGGTGCTCATCGTCACTACGTAAGCGTCGGCTAAAATTAGTTAGAATTGCACAGCGCTTTAACCTTTACTGCCAACAAAAAATTGAACTAATTCATAGACGGCTTAAGCTTATACGATTTATTTTGACATGATCAAATCGATAAGGTACCTAAAATAATTGCACAATTAAAAGCGGCAATTTACTTTATGATGATCAACAAAAACGTTTCAAATGATGTGAATCGAAGTCAGTTCTCGCAAATCGATTGTTAATTTATGATGTTAACGTTAAAGTTCCTCATTTCCATCCTCTTTGTTACTGGATACTTGGTCGTAAAGGTATAAAGTCCCAACAATTTTACAAAAACATCCTTGTAATCAGTTAATTTAAGGCTAATTCTCTAATTGAGTTCACGAACATTGCTTGTGAATCTATGGATAAGGATTTTGCCGTGTTCGATTATTTTTTTCTGAAATCTGTGAACCGGACCTACAAATACTTTTCCGTGAGAGTCAAACTTTTACAGACTCCGGTAACCAAGGTTAAGGTACATATGTACACGAAATATTTAAGCCTTTGCATAATTTTATAAAACTTTATAAATCCGATTTAGATGAATTTTGCCCTCTACAAACGTTTGAATGGCTACAAGCCCTTTCTCTACAACATGACTATTGATGCCTGCAGATTCTTCAAAAATCAAAATTCAAACCCCGTTGCCAGATACTTCTATGAATTTTTTTAGGACGCTTCGAACATGAACCACTCCTGCCCCTATGACGTAAGTATCAACGCAGATTGTAAAATACAATAGATTTTATCCTAAATATATCCCTTTTCAGCACGACATTGTAATTGATAAACTATCTACAGAATATGTCAATAGCCGCATTTATAATATTCTTCCTTTTCCGGAGGGAAATTACATGTTTGAAGTTCACGTCATGGCCTATGACATAAACCGTGCTGTCGTAAAATTATATTTGAATTATAAGTGAAAAATTACAAAGTATATTTATTAAAGAAATTGTATCAAAAACCAACCTCTATTTTGTTTATTTCTAGGTCGATAAATGCAATTTTTTTTTTTTTTTTTTTTTTTATTTTTTTTTTTTTAAAAAATTAATTTTTTTTTAATTAAACAATACCATATAAGTCATTTTACACATCTAATCGATCACTTTACCAATTATACCATCCTTCGATGCCTGCCAACATTTATTTCGCACATTCTCCTCTGTTTTTGCCTTTATTTTGGGCCAGTTTTTAAACTTCCTGACTGCCTGACTGATTGCTTTGTCTTATCAATGCCCTCGAACCGAATACAATTCAATTTGTACAACTGCCACACCCACTAGGCCACTGACGCCCAATTTGTCTTCTGCTTGTTTACTTGCCTTTTTGGCCCTGTTTTACCTCTGTCTGTTTTGCTGGCGCTTCTAATCAGAATTTGTAACCAATTTTCAATGCTCGGTGCGTTTCCTTTGTCGCTTACGCAATCATCCAAAAACCATTTTGTGCCATCTCTGAAAAAAGCATTTGACTTTGCGATTGAATCAAACAATCAATTATCTTGTCTTCTTGTGCTTTACGCTTTTTTCGTAATATTTTCTTCATCTTGTTCACAGCCTTTGTTTTTTTGTCACTTCTCTCTTTGCAGTTGCCAATTTTATTGGCCACATTTTTGTCAAATGCACAATGACAAAAGACACTTGCTGCAATTGAATAGACGATAAAAAATTCAACTGAAATGCAAATAACTTTTTTTCTATCAAAGGAGTGAAATTCCGCGACCTTGAACAAAACAAGCTTTCTGAGTTACTGAACAAATTGAAAAAAATAAGTTTAATATTTAAGAAGTTAAGAAGTTAAATATTTGAAACTAATTATCCAATTGGCCAAAGTAGGTCTTATTACGTTTAAGGAATATATTTTTCCCTAACAGTTAATTATTGTTTTAGCTCAAAAACCATATTTTAAGAATTGATTAGTTATGACTAAAACAAAATCTTAAAAGTAATAATAAATTAAAGGTCTGTTAATCCAGGCTATAATTTCAATAATGTATTCAAACAATGTGGAAACTTATTGTTTGTTTGGCTACCTGTTTGGGTATTCCAAGAAGATGTTAAGGTATAAGATATTACTCTAAACAAAATAAAATTTTTGGTCAAACAATTAATTTCAGAAGGAGAATATAATTGAGGTCCATTTAATTTATTGCCAGAAAACAAGCCGTGCAGCGATTTCCTCGGCAATTTGGAACAGTTCCCGGCATTTTAGTGGCCATCGGTTTTTTTGTCGGCCATCTTGCACGTCAACAGGAAGTCACACACACACACACTTATGGCGAAGCAAATACAAACATGTCCATGGCAAAATGGCGAGCATAAATTTCCGCTCCGCCATCCGCCGTCTGACATGTTATGAGCAGCGGAGAGCTGAGCTCTGAAGGAAGCAACTGAGTCAAAGATTGTTTATGGTGGCCAACAGTTGATTCATCGCATTTAATGGATAACGCCGAAGCACATTCAGCGGGAAAGGAGAGGAAAGGAATCAAGTTCGCATATGCGAGCTCTGCCATTTTTATGCTGAATTTATGAATTTATTTTCCTGCACACACAAACAGCGACAATGTGAGAAGAGGCGTGTAATATATTGGGCAATAAATTTGCAAAAGGGGACATGTCTCTATGCAGATACCCTGGCTGAAATGGGAGGGGGGAGCTTCTCCTCAATTCACTCAACTCCTTCATCAATTATGATTATTTACATGTTGGTGTCTTCCACTTCAGCGCGCCTCCCTCTAAAGCCCCCCAATTAGCAGTGATTGTTTCTGGGCCTGGCCTGAAATTGCATTGCCTGATCCCCCAATTGTTTGGCCAGATGTCGATGGCTTATCATTTAATGAACTGCTCGCCCAGGAACAATATCAACACAATATGACTATTGTACTTATGGCAATATCCCCCGTTTATTGTGTGTGTTCAGGCATTGGCTTTTATTAAACGCGCTAAAGTCGGCGCTTACTTTTATTTAGGTCAACTTTATTATATGCACATAATTACAAAAGCCAACACACTGAGCCGAGCCTCACCGTGTGTGTGCTGGCCGGAGATAAAGCATTTATGAAGACAGACATGTGGGAATTGCGGTGCTGGCAGGACAAACAAAGTGCCATCGGGGAGACCTCCTTCTGCCTTCCGAGTCTCATTTATTTGCGCTGTTCTAATAATAAGAAATAATGTCGTTTCATGTCCTTTTCGAGCCTGGCCTATTGTCTATGTCCTTGCTGCTACTCCGGTTGCCAGTTGCCAGGCTGCTAGGCTGCCAGGCTGCTCTAGAGGCCCAAGTAAAATATTTATGCGACAAAAGACAATTTTGGATTTATGTTTCTCTGTATATGTACTACACTTCGCTAACATCCAACCACCAGCAACAGCAACAATTTCAGCACTAAAAGCAGCTGACTTTGGCTTTTTGGGCTTCCAGCGTTTTTCCCTTTTTCGGTTGAACAGGAACTGCTCCATAAATAGCACAGCCTTGTCAGGCTCTTTCGTGTGCGAATTTATGTGGCGATGGGCCGGAAATTGTATGGCTAACATGGCTCGATTCGGGGAGCATTGCGGCCTAAAAGTGGGACAGAAACCTAAAGTGTGCAAACTTTAATTGGAGTTCATTTGAATAGATGCAACAACATGAGAGTCCTCTGCTTAGGCACATTTTCAGAGTGGCGTGATTTAGTTACAGTTACTTAAATTTCAGTGAGCGGAGATGGGTACCATTATAAAGACGCGTTTTTTGGGTGTCAAAAGTCAAACAAAGGAATTGCCTTCATTGAATAGTTTTCAGTATAAATATCGAGAACATTTCTATCTTTGAATTACAAAAAAAGTTATTTAAAATTGTACGTATATGTGTCTTCACTTGTTCACTTTTAAACAGTGAACTTTATATAAAGTACATGTTTTAAAATTAAAATATTTTATTTTGACTCTAATAAACACATGTGACCTGTTAAAATAACAACTAATAAACGTTTGAAAAACAGATTGGTTTATCATACCAATACCCTTTACTCGTATAATAAGAAGGGCGGATTATACACTCAAAAGTATATCAGAATCATCGATTATCCTTAGCTCTACCTCTCACTTAAAACGCTCCCATGCCGTTTGAAACACAGAGATCGTACAGACAAAATTAGACAAGTGCAAGAAAATTAAGAGTACCCCATTTCGATCCATCGGGAATGAGGAGAAAAACGATGCGGCTGCGCAGCTCCGCTTACCAGGAGGATGAACCACCAATGGGCCACAACCGCATTCCCACACCACGCAAGGAAATGAGGCGTCGCAACTGCCAGGACTATCGGTTCCACCGGACCGAGACGTACCCCTCGATCAGAACGAGGGTGTCTCGCTGCGACCCAAACCAGGTAAAGGCCAGAGAATGGTTGGCCAACTCCCTCGAGGCTGATGGCTGTGGGCGACCCTTCGACATGGTCAAGGACGACGTGATGCTCGCTTGGCAGCAGAGTCCCCACAAGGACACGTTGGGCTTCTATGGCGTCGGCTCGCCCACCCACCAGCCAGAGTCGGTGGTGTTCAACCGGGTGCTCACAGCCTGCCTGGCCAAGGTCAGTGGCAGCGGACCACGGCGGCGTCGGTCCGGAAAGAAGTTGATCCGGAATCCTCCCCCAAAGATAAGCCCTGCGGGAAGTATCCCGACTCCTTGCAAAGCCTTCATTCTCAACCGCCAAGCATTGCAGTCGGAGCTCCAGCAGATGCCTTTAGTTCAACAGCAGCTGGATCCCCGGAAAGCCTTTGAGACCATCTATTGTGCCGACCATCCCGATCCCTACGATCCCTTTAAAGTGACCCGCAAGCTAGGTGGGGTAAACTCCAGGAACAAAGCCCTCGATATGGAGCGCAGGCCCAAAGAGGCGCCGCATGGTCTTCGTCGTCATCATCGGTACTGTGACATTGACTGTGGCGGAGCTCAGAATGGGTGCACACAGTACGAGTGGGCCAAGTACAAGCTAGATCCCCGCCCTTACAATCAAGAATTCCGACAGTGGCTTCAGGGGCAGAAAGAGCAGAGGGCTTCAGAGCCCAAGAACTACGATCAGCTCTACGAGAGGTTCCTGAAGTGTTTCGAGCAGAAGCCATCGCCCGATCCCCTTTCCGAGATGCACGACAAATGTTGCTGGCCCAAGAAGTCATGTGAGCACGATGGTCAAGGTGAAGGTGATGGTGATGGTGATGGGCAGGGGGGCGATGGTGATGGACAAGGGCCCGGAGGACCTGGGGGCGGTGGAGATCAAACTGGAACCGAAACCAAAGATAAAGACAATGATGGTGGAGCCGATGGAACCGGCGGAGGAGATGGCAAGAATAAAGGAGATGGCAAGGATAAAGGAGATGGTAGGGGTAAAGGAGATGGTAAAGATAAAGGAGATGGTAAAGATAAAGGAGATGGTAAGGATAAAGGAGATGGTATGGATAAAGTTGGATATGGCGCGGATAAAGGAGATGGCAAAGGTAAAGACGGTGGGAAAGGTAGGGATGATGGGAAAGGTAAAGGAGATGGCAAGGATAACGAAGGTGACAGTAAAGATGGACTCAAAGTCAAACCCGGAGATAAAGACAAAGGAAAAGACGGTTCGGATAAAAAGAAAGACGACAAAAAGGATAAATCAAAACCGAAACAAAATCTGAAGCCACCAAGAAAATCCGGAAGCACCTCCGAGAAAGGAAGGCAAAGTGTGAAAACGGAACGTTTTTCTGAGGACGACTCCGAAAGGCCCAGTCCGGCCAGCCGTCGAGAAACTGAATTAAGCCGTCGAGAAACTGAATTAAGTCAAGGTGAAACGTACCAGCCCAAGGGTCTAGGAGATGGAATTGGCCAAGGGCCATATGAGTACAAGCCCAAGGACTCCAAAGATAAGGACACATCCAAGACCAAGGACAAGAAAAAGAAAAAGAAAAAGGTTAGGAATAAAGATAATGACTCTGGAAAAGAGAAGGGAAAAGAGTCTTGCATGCCCTGTCCGCCGCCGGGATGCCAGTGCAAGATCTGTGACTTCATGGATCGAGGCAAAAAGGAACGGGAAGCACCCTTCATGCAGGACATGAGGCGGAATGAGCAGAAGCGCCAGCTGCGCTCCTACTACCGCCAGATGTGCCACCGGGATTATTTCCGGACTCGGTGCCGAGAGGAGTACCGAGCGCCCCGGCACAAGTGCGATCCCATTTGTTGCGACAACATCTTCTGCCGTAGTCCCCACCTCGCCGAGCACTGCGACTGCCTCGGAGCCGTGCAAGAGCTGCAGAAGCTCCTTTCCGACGACAAGGATAACCAAGCTCACTGCACACTGCTCCATCGCGTCGAGAGTTTGCGCAGACGCGTCTGCCAGCGGATGTGCGATTGCATCCTCCCATGAACTGGATCGGAGTGCCTTCAGGCTTTTGTATTTTAACTTGTTTTTTTTTTTGGAAATTAAAGTAAATTTTTGTTTTTTAAAAAAGGATTTATTTTTGGTTGAGTACTCTTTTTATTTTATTAATCACGGTATAAACAAAATGTATGAGTTCATTACATTAAGTTACAAATTACAGCTGATTGAGGATTACATTAAATGAAAATGTATTTTATATGAAGAAGTTAATTCTGTTACGACTGAAAAACTTTAAAGTATAATGTATTTTCAAAGAGATGTACTTTACTGTCGCGCAAAGGATTTGGTTTTCACCGACATTAAATATTTATAACATCAAGCCTGAGTTGAACGGTCGTGTTTTCTATCGCTCCTCATTTGATTAAATAAAAACAACGTACCATTGTTCAAATAATTAACTTTGTGGTGTTGATCGCAACATAAACTCACGTAGACACCAAAGCACTTTTGAAATTGAGTCCATAATCAATCATTAAGCGTTAAAATAATAAAATAAAAAGTTTTCTGCGCCGACACAAACGAAAATCAGTCTAAAGAAAGACATAAAATAAAAAAAAGCACTCAGAATATCAGTGCAAAACGGCAGTGCAACACACACACACTCGTGCGTTTTCAACGGTTCTGCAACTACACAACAACAAAATAATGTCTTCAACTGGCACTGGAAAGCGTCTTCGCAACAACACGGGCGCCGCTAACGAACGCCTCTCCGATGCCATCTCCCCCCAAATGTTGGAGCTGCTGAAGGTGCACCTCCAAGAGCAGACTCAACAGATGTCAACCGTTGTACAAGAGGCTGAGCTGCGGATCATCGAGGGACTTTCGAAGCGTATTGATTTGATCTCCGATGAGGTCAAACGCGTGGTTGTACGGGTCACGAGCCTGGAGCTCGAAGTGGCCGACCTGCGCTTACATAGAAAACAGATGCAAGAGCGCACAAATAATCTGGAGCGGGAGGTTGGAGAACTGCGCGCACTGCGGGACAGAGTGGGAGGAGTAGAGACCAAATTGGCCTCTCAACACATGGTAAACAACGCAAGTGAGTTACGTATGCACGGAGTACCTTACATAGAAGGAGAAAACCTTAAAACGTATTTCAACCAATTGTGCTTCTCACTTAAACTCACGCCGCCGCCTAGAATCCGAGATATTTACCGAGCACGGAAGACACAGAATACTACGGTCGACCCGATTATTCTGATAAAGCTTGATTCTGTCCGAGAAAAAATAGCTTTGTTACGTTCCATAGGGTCTTACCGGCGCGAGACAAAACAACAACTGAGCTTGCGCATGATGGGCCTCGATTCAACGGCAGCGGTGTACGTAAATGAGCAGCTCTTAAGAGAGCATTACCTTATCTTTAAAGAGGCGATGCGTTTGAAAAAGATTAAAACTCTCAACGCTGTTTTTACCCGCGGAGGCTTAGTCCACGTCCGATGCACTGGACGGGAGAACTATTTTCGGATTGAGCGAATGGATGAACTGTCGGCGCTTGCTCAAGAGCATGAAGTCGGAACTCTTCACTCCTCCCCTCTCTCTTCCAACTCCTCGTCATTACCTACAAACAAAACTGAAACTGGGACTGCAGCCAACGGAAATAGAGTTGGGTTTCGCTCTTAATTTTTTCTCAATTTATTTCGAGAATAATCTGTCTCATTCAATTTATCATATTGTTAGATCATATTGTATTATTATATTTATTAGATTTAAAATTAATGTAGGTCGCTTTGTTTACTTTATGTGCTTTGTTATGTCTTATCAATGTTTTGTTTCATACATAACGCGTGCGCAACTGATAATTTTGTTTAAACATTTGAAATGGAAGACAATTTAGAAGTCTCGAATAGCCATACCCTTTTGCGACTTATTACAAAACAGAGATCTGGCCTTAAAGTTTGCCACTTAAACGCTCAAAGTCTGACAAGAAAAATTGAAGAGTTCAAATATATGTTTGTGAATTCTGGTGTAGACGTCATATGTGTATCTGAAACGTGGTTTGTTAAAGATGTCTGTGATACGTTAATTTCATGTGATGGATACAATGTTTACCGTGCGGATCGTGTCAGTCATGGAGGGGTGTAGCAATATATGTTAGTAAAAAATTAAAGTGCAAGTTTATATGTAAGCATTCCGATAATAGCCCTATTGAATATTTATTTCTTGAAATTATTAATCATTTTACAGCAAAGAAAATTCTTATCGGATGCATTTATCGCCCACGTTGCAATATTAATTATAACGAGGTTATTAATTTACTATCAGATATTTCTTTAAGTTATGCAGACATTTTATTAGCTGGTGATCTCAATAGCAACATGTTGAGGGAAACACATCTCAAAAGCGAAATGGAGTCATTAGATTTAAAATTAGTAAACTCTGTGTTTCCAACACATTTCAGCAAAACATGCTGCTCTTTGTTAGATGTCTTCTTTGTTACTGACATTGAAAACGTATATTTGTATGACCAACTTATCGTGCCTTCGTTCTCAAAACATGACCTTATATATTTGACCTACAACTTTGACCTGCAATACAATGACGAATTAATAGTGTTTAGAGACTTTAAGAACATTGACTACGACCTGCTTATGGCCGAACTTGACAGATGTAACTGGAATAATATCCTCATATCTTCAACGGTAGACCAACAGCTCACAATACTTCAAAACAACATCAGCTACCTGTATGATACATTTGTTCCAATCAAAAGCAAAGTGATCAAATACTCAGTTAAACCATGGTTTAATAATGAAATTAAGCAGGCAATTAAAGCTCGAAATGATTCTTTCCAAAAGTGGAAAAGGTATAGGACTCCACAACACCACGGGCACTTTAAGTTACTAAGACAGACCGTGACGAAACTTATTGAATCTGCGAAGACAAACTTTTGTAGTCGTAGATTCAAAAATTCAACTTCAACTAGGCAAACATGGAAAGAAATCAAGTCATTAGGAATAGGTAAACAAAAAGTAACAGCTGTACAGGATGTTGACATAGAAGACCTGAGCATAAGGCTGTCAGAATGCAATGTACCTGAAATCTGCAATAACAATATGTACCTGAGATCAGTACCTGAAAATTTCTGTGATAATAGGTTTAGATTTGTGTGTGTCAATCAGTGTGAAGTGCTTGTCAATATTCTTAAAATCAAATCGAACGCTGTTGGACTTGACGATATGAACCCAAAATTTTTAAAAATATTACTTCCGAAAATCTTACGATTTATTACGCACATTTTTAATACTGCCTTCACGACATCTATGTTCCCAGACTGTTGGAAAATCGCCAAAATTGTCCCCGTCCCTAAGGCAAACAAAGAATACAGGCCCATTTCTATTCTTCCTTACTTATCAAAGGCCTTTGAAAACATAATGGCAACCCAAATTAATTCGTTTGTGCACGAAAATGCTTTGCTAAATCAAAGTCAATCCGGATTCCGGAAAAACCGCAGTTGCACTTCAGCAATTATAAAAATTTCGAACGATATACGTGACTATGCTGACAAATCCCATGTGACGCTTCTTGTACTTCTCGACTTTAGTAAAGCCTTTGACACGGTTAATCACGATGTTTTATGTGCCAAATTGAAAACACAATTTCAATTTTCAAACACAGCCGTCAAACTCATGTCCTCGTATTTACTTAATCGTCGTCAATCTGTTGTAATGTCAAATGTCTCGTCTTCGTTTGTATTTCTAAAACGTGGTGTGCCTCAAGGTTCTGTTCTTGGTCCGTTATTGTTTACTCTTTATGTAAATGACCTTCCCTCCGTGTTGTCTAATTGTAATGTTCATATGTATGCAGATGATGTCCAGATGTATGTGAGTCGTCCCCTAACTAGAATAAATGAATGTGTAAATATATGTAATAGTGAACTTGTCCAAATTAGTAACTGGGCCAAAAATAATGGCCTAGGACTTAATCCGGCGAAATCCCAGTGCCTAATAATTTACAAAAATAAAATAAACAGTGATCTGATCCAGCCCTTAATTCTAAACGCCATTCCTATTAAGTACGTTGATAAAGCTACCAACTTGGGTTTTGTTTTCAACAGTACGCTGAGCTGGAGTGACCATGTTAACGCAGCTGTAGGAAAGACGTATGGGTTACTTAGATCTATCTCTTCCGTTAAAAACTCTTTACCCACAAATATACGTTTGCTACTAGCCAAATCGTGCCTGGTCCCAACTCTATTCTATGGGGTCGAAGTGTTTGCGAACTGTGATTCAGTCAGCCAGCACAAAATTAAAATAGCGTTCAACAGTATTGCAAGATTTGTATTTAATTTGCAACGATTTGATCACGTCTCTAGATTTGCTTACAAAATATTTGAACTACACTTGGCAGACTGGTTGAAAATGAGGGTGTTAGTGTACTTGCAAAAACTAATTTTTAATAAAGAACCAAGCTATCTCTATGAAACACTTAGATTCTCCGCATCGCGAAGAGCAAACATTATTATTCAGATAAGGCACAGATCACTACTCTCTGAAAGGCAATTTTTTATAAACGCGATAAGGTTATGGAACCAACTTCCAAACTCCCTGAAAAGTATTAGCAGCGCAGCGCAGTTTAAAAGATAAACTAATTTCACATTTAAAAGAATCAAATATAACATAAAAAACAAAGCGACCCTAACTTAAGCTTTAATATAAGTATAATTTAAATTTGTTGTAGTACTTAATTAAAATATTGATTACAAATTAATTTGTCCTGTGTGACTAGCGCATTAAATTATAAGTTTTATACTTGTAGCGTTAGGAAGAACTTTAACTTTAATAAAAATATTTTTATTAACTGAACAGAATAAAGTTAGGTAGGAACTTTACTGACTTGCTGTATTTCTGAGGTCAAGTCAACTTTAATTTTTTCGGAAAATGACTAAACTATTTTTATAGACTTATTTCGCAATTCGAAACATTAACCCTGGCAATTATCTTCTTAGGAGACAGCAATATTTTATCAAGTACTGAACACTTATAAGTAGTACAACACACATTATGGCACTTAGCAAACAAATCCTGAGAGGCAAGCACAAAAACACAAAATCCTAAGGCAATTCGAGGCTTGGGTGACTATGGCCAAGCTAAGCATTACAGCCACTTTATTTTCAATATCGAATTTCCCAAAATTTTTCAACAGCCGCAAACACTTGAACGTTTTCCCAGCGCTCAATTAAAGGCCATTAGCCGGGAGTCACAAAGTGAGGGGGAAAGTCCACAGCCAGCTTTCACAAACAACCCCAACCCCTACCAAATCCGTTGCAATGTGTGCGCTATGTATGGCCAAGGGATATACTGCAAACACGCATTGAGTTACGCAGACAAAGGACGCAGGCTTTTGGGGAATTTCCCCCATATGCAAAAATTCACATAGTGGAGAACTTCCCGCTTTCCCCTTTTCCCCCCCTAGAGAGCTTTTCCTCAGGCACATTACTAGTCGAAAAATGTTTCGGTCCTCCGGCTGGGGAGTAATTAAAGTTTTGCTCAAGTGTCGATAAATTATGCGGAAGACGCTCTATGCAAATGGCTTACAACAATACGAGCAGCTGCCAAGCGGAGCTTGACGAACTGACAAGCTGACAGACCGCCGGACGGATAGGCGGACTGACGGACGGACGGACGGACAGTTGGGCATTCTTTCAGCCTTCGAATGACAGGCACTTCATCATCGTGTCCTTCGGCGAGTGTGTAATTCATCACGCGAACAACCGCAGCCTCAGCTTCCCTCTCCCCATCCGCAAAAGTGACATGACATGTTGAGCCTGCAGTTTGGACCAAAAACGGGGGGGGATACGGATCCAGTAATTTCCCGTCTCTCGGTGACAAGGGGGCAGGGCAAAGAAGACTTTAAGTTCGGTGAGCCGCTTTTCGTGATGAGGCAAAAGGAATGCTATTAAGCAAGTTGACATTAATCGTTCTGACTTCCAGCGGGGCCAAAGTCAGGCGGCCGCCTCGCGTGTCCTGGTGCTAATGAAGCTCTGGCAGTCACTCGGCTGCCTGTAATGGGAAAACAATTAAGTATGTAAAATGCAAATGACGAGCCCTAAAAATCTTGTCAAAATGTTCGTCATGCATATTGATAAGTTCAAGGAGTGAAGCAGAGAAGGGGTATAGTACATGCGGCGCAATTAGTACATCCTTCTTGCCTGTCATCAGTAAATAAATATGAGCTTAAAGATAACAAAAGGTTTCAGAAATCAAATTTAATGATTTAGTTTCATGTTCTATTTTATGTACGCGCTGATTCAAAATTCAAAATTAAGGTAAGCAATGTGCACATTAATTTTGTAGGTACTTGTTTTTGTTTCTCACAAGTTGTATGTTTGTGCTCTACACTTCATGAACTTCTTGAATAAATTAATTTAAAGATTCATGAAACTAGGTAAAATATCAGACTTGCTTATTATTAAGTTTGTATCGGCACAAGAGAAATTATTTTATTAAAAGTGACACCAGTAACAGAGCAATGTCGTTTTATATAACATCATCTCAACACTTCATGAAATGTCTCTAAATTTATAGGTTAATTTCCTAAGAATCTACATGTAAGGGTGTTAATGCACTTTTTTTGGGCAATTTAATAATTAATTTAATAAACTTAAAAAAATCACAGAAAAAGTATACGTGCTGAATATAATATTTACAGTTTTATTAGCTCGAGTATTGCATACAAATGTCTTACATTCGTTCCAATCCGTAAATTCTTATATTTATTTAAAATAATTGGCACTTAACACTTTATTTCCTTAAACTATAGATAACCATCATCATTTCCGCAAAAAAATGTTTAAAATGTATAAAATAAAATTAAGTTTAAACTTACAAACTTCCTCAGTTAAATAATTATTTTTGGGAAATATAAACACTTAAAAGAATTTTCTATTAAAAATCGATTTTTATTCTGAGTGTGGGAAAATACTACTCTAAAATGAGGCATATGTTTTGGAATCCAATAAACAATCTTCAGTAACTTGCAAATAATTATGTGTTTACCTATGTATGTTCTTCCTGTCCACTTGAATGCCAGTTGATACTGTGAACAGGATTTGGGGATGAACTGGCTTGAACAAAAGCCTAATTAGCCCCACGAAGCCCCTTCAAAAGCAGTAGTTATGTGGTTAAATCCTAATTTATGTTGAAATTGGAAAATTGTTGGTGCTGTCCGAATGATAAAACGCATTGCTAAATGGTTGTGTAGATCCAATAAACAGGATTACGCATACGCTACGAGGCCACCCACATATATTTCCATTTAAGCCCCCTGTCTGATTAAACTACTGAAAATTTCAAACGCACTTCTGTACATATATTTATGTTTCCTTAATTAATGAACAGTAATTCCCTTGTTTACTGGCCCTCAGCCAAGGCTCCCTAGCTCCTTCGCCCACTTAACCCAACCAATTTCCTGTTGCTCGAAGCCAGGAGCAAATTTCAGTTAGGTAGTGAAGACGGATCTGTTGCTTGTATTGTTTCCAGCAAACTGCACATTAATGTTAATGTAATTATGAGATTCAAACCTTGTTTATTTGCGTGCTGATAATTCCAGGGTTTTGATTTAAGCTAACCGAGTAATTGCTGCAGGTTGCGTTGTGTTGACAAAATCCAAAATCAGTGCTGAGGCATTGTGTTCAATATTTACTAAGGACATAATAAACAGCATAAATATCTTAATAATTAAATGTTTTAAATATTTTAAACTGGCCTTTAATCCAAAAATACAACTTTATCAAAGTCTTTTTTTTAGTAAAAATGAACCATGCACATCCTAAATATTGCTTCTTAGTCCCATCAAATACCTCCTGACATTTAATTTAAAGTCCCTAATAAAACCGAAAATCGCTTACAGCTAATTTTATTTTATTGAAATTGGATTTCCCTTGAGTTTTCTCCAAAAAGTTTTCCCGCAGCTCACTCTCTTAAATAGCGCTAATAATAAGAATGAAGTTGCTGTGGCTTTACGACCACTTACGACGTATGACGATGGCGATTAGCATTAAACTGGGCCGAGACCCGCACATAAAACCATTTTATATCCTCACATAAACAGGTGAGGGGCTCAAGGACGAGGCTGGAATAAAACGACCCAGGTGACGCTCCCTAAAACTGAGCGTCCCCCAAACAAGGTGGCCAATTTTCCGCAAGTGTTTCGGCTTTTTATCGGACGCGTGTCCCATCGTCCCACGGTTGCTCTTTAGCAGCCACAGTTGACTCCTCAAAATGGCCAGAACATAAAAATTGTATTAAGCCATAAAGTGGAGCGGAGAGTGTAGAAATAAAAACAGCTAAAATGTACATAAAACGATTTTATATGCGGCTGCCAGACAATTGAATTGACTTCTTGTATTCTTCTCAAAGGCGTGTCTTGATTCATCTATTAAACTCCATTGTTCCGGCAAGCAAAACGTCATTGGATATAAATTCATTTTTTTTTACATTTTTTACTGGCAAAGTCCTTCTGCTAGTGTAAATAAAAAAACGGTACGTTCCTTCGATTCGTATTCCTCCGATTTTCATTTCATATTTTCTTTTCACATCCATTAGTCGTTGTTTAAGGGTATATGCGCATATCCAGCTTACAAAAAAAAAAAATACAGCTTCCATTAACTCATTTTATTTTGTACCTTTTTAACAACCTTGGATAATTAAGGGTCTATTCGCTTACCTCAAAGAAATGAAGGGAAGAACATTTAATCTTGTTTTAGCTTAGTGTGACAAAATGCTTGTTTTTTAGAATTAAAAGAATCAATTATTTTAAACAGCATTATTAATTATAATTCTATCATTTTTTTAGTTCAATACTCATCATTAGTTTTTGGTTTTAAGCTTTGAGGTACTTTTATAAGTCACTGTATGAGGTACTCCGTAGTCAGGCTTCCATGTAACGAGGTTTTTTACTGAACTCCTCACAATGTTTGTCATTTGTGAGTTGTGTGATGTTTGTATGAGGGGCGGCAGGACCTCTTGAGTCCGGGAATCCTCCCGACTCGGAGTTCGCAGTCTAAAGTCAAGTGCGTCTGTTCCATGCTCCTGCACTTGCCCCAAATATGATTTCAATATTTTTTCTGCTAAGAACATTTCAATTTATGTTCTTTCGGTTCTGGTTTTGGGTCTTGCTCAGTATGCGAGGCTGCCCCTTCCCCTCTCCACTGCCCTCCGGCTTAGTGCAAACATAAATCGCAGAGCATATTACACAATGCTCGATGCGTGCTCGGCTTCAGTGGGGAGAAGTGGGGTCCTTTTGCAGAGCTGCATCTCCTCCATCCTGGCAGTGTTTGCATTGCAAATGGCTGAGGCGATGGTGGGGCAACGGATTGAGTAAGCATAGTTAGGGTTACGGGAACAAAGAGCAAACTTTTTACGCTACGATTGTCCTGTTGCTGCACTTTAGAGGGGTGGCTGGGAAGCGGATTCCTTCGGCTAGGGAACCGGCTTATGGGTAGAGATGAGGGCTTGGCCCCTGGAACCCAGCATGCTCCGATTAGAGCCAGGCAACGTGGGATACTGTTCAACTATCAATATTAAAAGGGAGCGTGAAAGGGATTTTTAAAATATTCATTCGTCCTTGATTAATCTTGTGCTGCAATCAATCACTCCAGTGGAAGGGGGCGAAGGTTGGTATTTATTTTGGGCACTCCTACATAAAAGGTAGGTGCTTTTTTATAATTTACTTTAGTTAAACATAAAATCACCTACTTGCAAAGTAGATTTGATTAGATACGTTTTTTATATATGTATTTATAAAAAATTAAACAAGTAATTTCTGTTTGCCTAAAATATTACAGAAGGCTAAATTGCATATTCTAATTTTTTAAGCTTTTAGATAGGGTACAATATGGCAAGTCATATTTTTTATTACTTTATGAGGGCAGTCGTGAGTGAAGCAACTGATACATGAGCTAATCAAAGCGATCCCCAGCTCGTTCGTGTCACTCTGCTATCGCCATCGCCAAGATAGTTGCTGGGAAAAAGAGACATCCCCAGTCAGTGGTCCTGGCTGCTCCTCGTCTACGTGTCCTGCCTGCCAAAGCATTCAAATTGTTTACCGTGTGAGCGGGGTGCGCACGTGAAAGCCGAAAGAAAATTGTAGTAAATTTTAAATGGTACGGCAGCAAAAATGTGCATCGGCTCCGATGCTCCTCTCGCTCCTCGCTCCCTGGCGCCAGGAGCTGGGATCCAGGAAGCAGGAGCCGTTGCCTTGACGCAGTGTAATTTATTGGCAGCACGTTTATCATGCCGTCGACTCGGCCTGAACCTCATCCTGCTCCTTGTGCTCCTGGTGCTGCTCCCCGAGCCCGGAGACTCGTAGTCAGCAACTCTCGCCTACATGCAGTGCAGCGCCGCCCCCTTCCACCACCTCGCCACAACTCCTCTACTTGCAACCCGATGGTAAGCCCAAAAAATGCAACCATGCGCCGCATGCAAAAATGCCTATGCCTAGGCATGCACTTAGCTTGAAAACGTATTCCAAAATCTGGAGTAAAAAGCTTTAAAAGGATAAAATTAAGGATCTGGTACAAAATTAGGATATATTTCATAATATTAAACTATACTGCACTATTATTTACTATGTTTTCTTTAAATAAATACATTAAAGTAAACCGACTTACTGTTTCAAATCACAAGAAGCTTGCGACGCAAACAATTAATTAATTTATTACGAACATTTAAAAAAGGCGTGAATTCTCTTGTATAATACTTTTGTAGAAGAGTATTAAATAATTTAAACCTCCGCTGTGCTACATACATTAAAGCAATTAAAATAAATAAATAGTAGGTATTATTTTTGCATATAATTAATATGAACTGTTAATGAAGTATATGGAATTGTAGAGTCTTTGAGAGCTTTATTGTGTTTGCGTAGTCTCATTTTAAATTTTGAGTAATTTAATTAGGTGTCGTTGTTAAAAAGGAATAACAAAGGTTCAAGAACGAAAAGCGTAAATTTTGAATAAATAAAATGGGTTATTTAAGTGAAATAAAAAAGCTATGATTTATTTAAGGAACAATCCTAGCAACAAAACATAAATTGAGATTCTAACTTTTCAGAGCACGTCTTTTTTCCTGAGTGCAGTCTCAACTCAGAGTGCTGCAGTTGGATCTGTTTCCGCCCGCTTTCCTGCCCCAGCTTGCCACAATATTTGCACAAATTGCATCCAACGAGCAGGCGATGGCGGGCTCCTTTTTCCACATCCTTTTTACTTACTTTTATCGCTCGGGCCAATGTTTGTCGAGCATTTTGAAAGCCGGCTCGGATCCGTTTTCCCATTGTTTGTCTGCGGCAGCGGCGGCTGCAACATTCATTAAAATGTTGCCAATGTGTTTTTGTGGCAAATTGAAGCTGTCTGAGGCCTCGACTCTCAGCCAGGCATCTGGGGTATGCATTTTCCGAGTAGTTGCATATGCATAAACATGAGGCAACGGATTAGGCAGTAGATGGGGCAGGGCAGCGGAGCAGATACAGCAGATACAGCAATGATTGGAAATCAGAAGTCTCTAATGGCTGTGTCAGGTGTTTGGGGTGGCTAGGAGACTACAAAAATAGGAATGCAGGAATGCTGGAAACAATTTAAGTGTCTGGTGAATACTCGAAAAGAACTTAACCCGAGGTCCTCTCTAACAAGGTTTGGAAGAAAACTTATTAATATTGGTACAAATAAAGATTTTACAGAACAAAAAGAGTTTAAGGAGTCTTCACTTCTGTAATATATATTAAATATGTAAGTACCTATAAACTTAGGAACGTGTAATTTTTCAAGGTTTAAAAAATTATAGAAAAGGTAAATATGTAGGGTAAATCCGGGACATGTGCCCCGCCGGGACAAGTGCCCACTTGTTTATTGTTATCATGCACGATAAGATTGCAGCGCCATCTCGGGAAAACGTGTTAAGTGTCAAATGAAAAACTTGTTGGAAAATTCGACTTGGTAAGTCAACTATTCACAATTTATGAAACCATACGCAGTAGGTCAAAAAACAGGCGAAAATTTTTTAGCGATTCAAAAATGTTTGTTATTTCATCGTCAAAATGTCAACAGACGTCAGATGAATACATAACCTTCCTATGTAGCAAGATCATTTAGCAGATAACTATTTTACATTTACTGTTCGCCAATATTTTTAATTAATAATTTTCATATCTATGCAATCGGGACAAGCACCCCACTTGTTCTCGGGGACAAACGCCCTACTGATAATCTGGTTTGAGCACTTTATGTTGTAAACGTTTGTTATTATTTATTAACAAAAATATTCTATATGGTGTTTTACATAATTTACAATTGTTTATTAATGTTTTTTTGTATAAATAAAATTTTCGTATTGTGATTCAATTTTGGTACCTCGATCGACAAATTCAGTCTTTTATTTTATTATCTTTAAAAACCAGATCTGTTATTTTTATCATTATTATTAAGTGTTGATGTGTGTTAGAAAGTACCGTAGAATCAATGTAATGGCTTTTTCGCGAGTTGTTGTTTTCAAAATAATTTAAATCCTAAGCATAAAAGCGGGGCGCTTGTCCCTGAAGATTTTGAACTAGCAAATTTGCTACTTTTTATTAATCATACCACAGAAAGCTTGTAACGTAAAATATTGATGAATAAAATGTTGTTCTTACTTCTGGATATACTACTCGACCTACAAGAATCACAAAAGCCCTCGTAAACATATTTGTGAATCAACCATTTCGATTTTCAAAAACGTGGGGCACATGTCCCGGATTTACCCTAGATGTATTATCCAAATCTTAAAAAAATCTAAAATATAAAAAAAATATTTGTCAAAATGTCTATAAGTTGGTTTTTTTGGATTTTTATTTGTAAAAGTGTGAAAAAAGTTATAAAAAGTTAAAAAAAGTTATAAATATGTAACAACTCAGTTTGTACAAAGTTGTATAAAAAATAAAATAAGTATTTGTGAATATGTCTTTAAGTTGCTTTTTTGGGATTTTTATTTGTAAAAGTGTAAAAAAAAGTTATAAATATGTAACAACTCAGTTTGTATAAAGAGGTCGTGTGACTTATTATTTAATTTAAAAATTAAAAACTTCAATTAGGAACTTCAACTTACACTCAACAAGAGAAGAGTTCTTGACATAAGTCTATGTCAAAAGCAATTTTTTGTCTTTGTAATAAGGAAGAATCTTTTAATCCCACTGCACTTCCGTTTCCACTTGGCATATTCATTTTTTTCCCTCTTCGCTCTTTTATTTCGTGACAGTCTCTTGTTTCAATTGCCGGGCATCCAGCATGAGCAACTGCATCTAATTGTTATTTAACTAAATCATAAACGTTTGCAATTAAGGCGGCGTCTCTGCTCCTCCTCTTTCGTTTCCTTTTCCACAAACTGTTGACACTTTGTTAGCAATTAGTCTGGTCAATAGAGGGGGAGGAAGGGGAGGGATCTAGGGGGTTGGGTGGAAAACTACTGAGTTGGGCTCCAAGTCAAGTTGAGTGGAGTAGACAGGAGCTGAGACGGAAAAAGTGCCTGGACCAGGCATCGCCTCAAATGTGGAAAATTGCTGCAATTTTTTGCCATCTAATTGGGGCAGTCACAAAAAGGAAATGACGATGGCAAGAAGTGGAGGCAGCAAGCAACAGCAGGAAAAATAAGAG
Source organism: Drosophila oshimai (assembly GCA_018150695.1). Classification (NCBI taxonomy): domain Eukaryota; kingdom Metazoa; phylum Arthropoda; class Insecta; order Diptera; family Drosophilidae; genus Drosophila; species Drosophila oshimai. The sequence continues at coordinate 390,205 of JAECWM010000308.1, read as the reverse complement.
AAAAATGAAGGAGCCTGGCCAGAAAATTAATTAAAATGCTGACTTCTTTTCTATTTACACAACAAATTGCGGCAAATGCGCATAAATCAAATTGTTCGCACCATTCGATGTTTGCCTTTTCTGCCATCCCCCCGAAAATGTGCGACCGAGGGAAATTCAATTTTCCATGCATATTTCATGTGTTTGTGTGTTTTCCGGCGTGTTTAAAGCCGCACTCGATGGCCCCTTGAAACAAACCCCCAACCAGCCCCAACGAGCCCCAAAACCCCGGAGCAACCCAGCCATGCACGAGCCAACAGGTTTTTCCCACTCATCGTTGGTGTTTGCGGGGGTCAAATCGGTGGAAAACAAAGCAATGCAGCGGAAAAAAAAACCACGAGCCAGAGGACTTATGAGTACCCATTGAAATCAGAGATTAGTTACTTAACTTAATAACTTTATTGTAATAATTTCATTCAAAATGTAGCAATTGTAGTGATTAAGACATATAATACAATGACGGCCAAAACTACTCTTTGTATTGACGAATATCTTTAAATAAAATTGACTTAAAAATAAACCTCTAAAAATTTTTAGATTCGTGAACGATAATCGATAAATACAGTTGATTGCTTTTAAAAGTCTGACTTGAAGTATTAGGGATACACAAAGCATGAAATTATTATAAAGTTAATATACCCAACATATTCTTTAGTACTGGGTAAACCTACCAAACAAAAAAAAAAACAGAAAGAAAATGAAATGCGTGAACAAAAAGCGACCCAGGGGAGCACGCCAAAAGGGCAGGGCACATAATGGCAGCAAGGGATGGAGGAGTAGCTTACGTGGGTGAGGGGCATTGGGAGCAGGGACACTCGTGCTTTTGGCAGTGACTGTCAGCCTGCTTTTGATTCATGCGTTAAATGAAAATTAATCCGATTTAATCTGTCGCTAATTAGGTTTACTTTGGGTTTGTTTCGCACCTCTCAACGAACCCCCACAAGCTCCCATCACCAGCACTCCACATCGATTTCGATATCCACTTAAAGCTTGGGTATTGTATTCGAAATCAATTAATGTTCCAGGCACAGCTCGAAATACAGTCAGCAATTTGCAAACGCCGAAATAGATTAATGGTCTGGCCATGTGAAAAAACCGTGATTTATTGCTCGGTTAAATAATTCGATTTCCCATTTGAAATATTTATTTCATTCAGTTATTAATATCTGCTTCTGAAATGTATAAAAGTCTGTTAATTATAAATGTTAATTGGGCAAAGAGACAACGAGTATTACATTGGCGTAGTCAAAAATACAAATTATTAAGCGATATCCAATGGAAATACATTAAAGTAGCCAATTAAAAGCAAAATATATAAGTAAAACATATTGACAAAACTTTGAAAAGGATTCCCATAAACACCTCGATAAGGCTTTAAGCAGATTTAAATAACAGGCTTTGATCGAACCATACTCGTACCTGGTCATAGGCTTCCCCAAATCAATGCTGATGATGACACTCATACGCACTGTTGCCCTTTCATTTTAGCCCTTGCTCTTCGTCGGCTGTTGTTGACAACATTGTTTCAAAGGCACACCAGCCCACAAACGCTGATACGCACACTCGCCCACACGTGTAAAACTCTGGCATATGGCCATGTCTGTATCTTAGCTGCTTTGATACACTGGCAAAAAACTTACTAGTGTTATATGGTTCATTGATTCATATAAGTTACAATAACTTAACCTATTAAAAAACTCTTGCAACTTCTTTTATGACATCGTTCAGTAAAGTAATAACATTTTACTGTAACCAATTAAATTTGGTTAAAGTCGGCAATTTTAAAATGTTTTAAAAGCACCTTATATGTAGGGTTTTAGGCAAAAATCAATTAATATTTTCAAAACTAAAGTAACTGTTTTTAGAAAAATTATACCAACTTATAAGAGAAAATATATAAAGAATGGCTAAAAATAGACAAGACTAACTTTTTTTCTTAAAAATTCCTCAGCATACCGACTACACATCCTAAATGAAACCTTTTAAGCTTCTTTATTAAAATTAATAACTAAGACTAAAGAATTGTAAATTAATTGATATGTTAAAAGAGAAATGATTATGACTTACAATTGAATACTATTCCCTTAAATCTTAAATACTTCTGTTAAAGTCTGTAAAGCCTCGTTTTTATTAAAAATTATAGAATATAAAATAAATAGGGGCTTTGACAGTGAGGGATATTTGTATTCCTTTTTTTTATAGAATAATTACAAAAATTATTATTTCAAGAGGCAAAGATACTTGAGAAGGGGTTTTCCATGTAATTAAGTTTGAACTTTAAAGTTTACAAAAGTCAAAAAACATTTTGTACCTTCGTATTTAAGTAACAACAACATTTCAAAAGTTCAATCATATTGCTAAGTTTGTGGCTCAGTGCAGCAGCCCATAACCCGATCCTGGCTGGTTTGACTGCCTCATTTCCATAACGAAAACAAAGCCAAAAATCTGAAGTTTCATTAGACGAGGATGGCTCATGCATCCGCACACCTCCCCTCACCCGTTCCAGCCTATTTGGGCTTCCATTCCGGGAGATGTCAAGAACCGGCAAATCCAGAATCCCGGTGCGCCACATCGTCGTCTGGCAGGCGTCTGTGCCTGCCTAGATAATATGCTTAATACGTTTTTATGTGCTCGTAGTTGGGCCTGAGCCTCAGCCTGAACCTGCATCCTTTACTGGGGGGTTCCATTGTTGGTGCCAACTGCCATTGACTGCTGCTGTTGCCTCGCGTGAAATCAAATTTCCACCGAAATGACTTTTGGCCCAAAACAAAAACTTTTTTGTTGTGCATACCGTTCGTTCGCTGGTTGGTTTTTGTGGGGCCATGAATTATGCAAAAGGACTCTAGGCACTCGGCGTTCGGTTGCCTGTTGGTTATCAGAAACTATTGACCCATTAACGGGTGTTGTCTGTATGGACTGTGTGTGTGTGAATGACACTTGAGTGCAACAGCAGGCGAAGCCAAACAACCCGCAAAACTAATTAACATAACGCATTAAAGCGGCAAACACTTTGGAATTATGTCAAGTGCCTCAGCCGGCAGAGGCATCAAAGGATTACCACAACTGGATGGCTGATAAGTATGCCTCTCTTTTCAAATATTTTGCCTGTTTGTTTGATACCCAGTACGGTAATAGAATCGGTATTTGTTTATATTTATTTACCTGGGATAATGACACGTTTTCAAATAGGCCAATTAACAGTTAGTTAGTCAATATTAAATATTTAATATAAGACAAAAATCTTTTAACTAATTTTAAACTTGGCTCAATAAATTAAATTTTAATTTTCCATGCTTTTAAGTTAGTTAATCGGTGTTTGTAAGTCGATCTTTTCACTAAGGGGTGCATACTTGCATTTTTGCAAAAACGCATTTGCATGCATCGGGACGGGGAATGGGAATTCTGTAAAATTCTGGGAGATGGGTGCGACTTGGACGCTTGAAGCTTTGTTTGCGCTTTGACACGCGCCCCCGACACTCAAAAGGCAGCTCAAAGAAACTACGACGACGACGACGACGAGAAGATGATGAGGATGAGGATGAGGATGATAGTGATGGTGATGCGACGTCCCGACATTTTCGACAGCGAGCAACGCATAAAAGCGCCAGACGTTGCATATTAAACACTCAAGTGGCGCCACTCGCCCCCAGTTAGTCAAAGAAACTGAGCCTGAGAACCGAGCCCAACTTGCAAAACTGCATGTGCAGCATGTGGAGAGAGTTTTTTGCGGAAAATAAATCTCATGCGATTAGTTCAGTTGACTGAATGGTATGCAGGCAATACAATGCCCCACTTAAGCAAGCTGAAATTTTATTGAAGCTCTTTTTTTCTATACAAAATTAAAAAAAAAAATTCTTAAATTCAGAAGAGGATATAAACTTAAGGGTTATCTTAAATATACGTAACAATTGACATATAATGTGTTTCGTTTTAACCACTTTAAGTGTACATAAATCAAGATTTTAAAGATTTGAAGAGTATTTCTATAATTTGTTCTTAAAATAATAGAATGTGCAAGCGTTCCACTCTTTTTGTGTTAACAATTAAAAAAATTCTTAAAAGATTATAAACTTTAAAGCGATTTTCTTATAAGTAAACTAAAAATTAGATTTGTTACAGATGGTTTAAAAGATTTTTAGGCACACGGAGATCCCTAATCAAATTTTAAATTAATCTAATTTAGCAATAAAAAAAACAAGAACGTTGTTTAAGCGTTGAAAACAATTTAATTTGTTAAACCTCTAGCTTAGTTAGTGAACGTTTAATAAAAATTATATAATATATCTATTTAGGTAAAAAATAAGTAATGCAAAAGTAAAACACTAAGTTGAGTTTTGAGTTGTTCTGCCTTCATGTTCATGCAAAGTGGAAGAAATGAATATTAACGTTTTTAGCTTTAACACCTTTAAAAAAAGGAGGAAAAATATATTTGAGTACTGAGTTTGTCAGTAACAGATATTTCGCGCGAAAAGTGCTTGAAACCATCACTTAATCGGCCGCATCTCTAGAGCTGTTGGCACTTGAGCTCCACTCATTATTTGCTCATTATTTACATTTAAACAATGGCTGGCCGTAATAAGCAATTACATAAAAGTTGATGTAATTATTAATTATTTAATGTAAATACAAATAAAAGTCACGACGCTGTGCGCTCACTCGCTCACTCGTGTGAAGTGCAATAAATGTATTTAAATTTATTGCATAATAAAGATTAAATATTTATATACACAACGTTTCAATTAACTTTCGGCTTTGCCCCTGCCCCCCCTGCATTTCATGCGCGACTATTATTTCTGTTTTTTGCGCCAATTTAATTATAAAATTTATTGTTTAAACTCGCGTCAGCAACAAAATGGCGGCCGACAAACCGGAAGTAGGTTGCCGCCGTCAGCCGAAAACCAGTTGAACGACCTTCTCCCTCTTCCTGCCACCACTTCACTATTCCCCGTCTGGGAATGTGCCACATTTTATGCGGCAAGGCCCGGGAATGTAGGCCGTAAACTTGCCATAAATTTCCCAGCGCCACACGCACAAACGGCAAGGAATTTGCAGTGTCCATTTTTTTGTTTTTGTGTGCATGTAAATTTCACTCAATTGACATTGGTCAAGGGGTTGCAGTTTCCCCCTGGGGCTGCAGCTTTTCCCGTTAGCTCTCATTTTCCAGCACTTCAAAGTCAACGCAGCTGTTGCCCCGGCACAGGAAAAAAGAGAGTCCGGAAACTGCACGGAAACGGAAGTCGCAGTGGCAGTGACAGTGGCGTCGGACAGAGGCAGAGGCAGAGAAAAGGGGGAGTGGCACAAACAGAGATGGCCAGAAGTAGCAGCTGTGCTGACCAGCCACACACATCCTCATCCTCCTCTCCTCGTCCTTCGTCCTTTTCTGCCAAATGTCCGTGGAGAGATGAAAGTCGCGCTGCTGCTGTCGCTTTCAAAAATTCATATTCGTAATTGTTGACTGTATTGTCGCCCCAGAATGGTTGCCACTGCCACGGACACATTCAGTTGCCAAGTGGAGTGCCACAGTCAAGATCCGTTAATAAAGATAGCCGAGTGGCTGGCAATGAAGTGGAGATGGAGGAAATTCAATTTAATGGATTTGGTCAGAAAGGAGAAAATTCATAGCTAAAGCATTTATGAAGTCAATTATTTATTAACAACGAATGGGAAAATATAATAAACCAATTCCCAAATAAGCTGCTTTTAACATTAACATAGTCTTATACATTAAATAATTTTTACTGCACGGTAACTAAAACTTAAGACTTAAATGGTAATGGTCTATGCAAACATTTATGTTAAATCTTAAATTATAATAAAATAAATAGTTTTAAAATATTTCAGGTTAACCTTAGAAATTTTTGATAAACGAACAAAGGCTATCATTAACATTGACATTAATAATTAAAATGTTATTAATGAAGGCTATCATATAATAAATATTTGATAGCCCATTTTGAAGTAAACTGACTCAGGTAAAGATTGAGATTAAACGTGGATATCATTTAAAGAAATAAGTGTTGATTTTTTAAAGTTTATTTGTTATTAATTTGATATTTGTTCTATTTCGTTTTAGCTTTAATCACTCATTTAACTTTATTTGTTTTACACTTATTCTTTTATTAGTTATACACATTATTTCAATGCATATTAGTTTATTAAAAACAATCCCCACTGTCTTGCCCAAAGTTTACACTCCTTTCTTTTTGTTGATTTGGCACTCAGCTGGACACTCATGCAAAATATACAATATTTTACTGGCTAATCTTATGCGGCCGGAACCGTTGAGTTCCGGCTCAGCTTTGCCAGCGTTTTCCGCTATCCGGCTATATCCTCGCTGCATGCATATGCCTTAAACATCCTGCCGCACCAGCAACATGCAACATGCAACTTGCAACGAACGTAAGCGGTTCCTTAAAACGAAGGCTAGGAAGCTATTCGCGGTATACCAAATAAATTATTTCGGGTTGAACTTTTACCATAAATTGTCGCCTGAGCCACTGTTTTATGAGTCCCCCCTGCAAATTGTGGGGAAATTATTTTTAGCGCTTCCCCGATAAGCAACTGGAAAATTGATGGAACTTTCTTTCGCTTCCCTGCGGCGAGTTCAATGTTTTCAAGTGCACAGAAAAAAATTAATTCATTTTAGATCTTAAATATAACAATAATATTTTATAAAACAATTTCTTATTTTTTAAAATTAATTTTTTTGTGAGTAGTATATTTAGAAGTAAAAAACATTTTATTACAATATTTTACGTTTTTTTTTGTTTTTTATAAAAAAAAAAAAAAATTTTTTTTTTTAAAATTTTTAAAAAAAAAAGAGAATTTTTTTTTTTTTTTTTTTTTTTTTTTTTTATTAAAAAAAAAAAAAAAAAAAAATTATTTTATTTTTTTTTTTTTTTTTATTAAAAAAAAATAATAATTAAAAATAAAAAAAAAAAAAATTATTTTTTTTTTAAAAAAAAAAAAAAAAAAAATTTTTTTTTTTTTTAAATAAAAAAAAATTTTTTAAAAAAAAAAAATTTTTTTTTTATAAAAAAAAAAAAAAAAATTTATTAAAAAAATTAAAAAAAAAAAAAAATTTTTTTTTTTTTTTTTAAAAAAAAAATTAAAAAATAAAAAAAAAAAAATAAATAAAAAAAAATTTTTTTTGGTGGTTTTTTAAAAAAAGGGGGGGTGTTGTTTTTTTTTTTTTTTATTATATTTTTTATTAAAAAAAAAAAAAAAATATTAAAAAAAAAAAAATTTTTTTTTTTTTTTATTTTTTTTTTTTTGGAAGGTTTTTTTTTTTTTTTTTTTTTTTTTTTTTTTTTTATTTTTTAAAAAAAAAAAATTTTTTTTTTTTAAAAATTTTTTTTTTTTTTTTTTTTTTTTTTTTTTTTGTTTTTATTATTTTAAAAATTTTTAATTTTTTAATTTAAAAATTTTTTTTTAAAATTTTTTTTTTTTTTTTTTAAAAAAAAATTTTTTTTGGGAGGGGGGGTTAAATTTTTATAGATAAAAAAAAAAAAAAAAGGGGGGGGGGTTTTTGGGGGGGGGGGGGGGTGTGGGATTTTCCCTTTTTTTTTTTAAGTTTAAAATGGAACAAGGACTTTAGACAATTTTATTGCACCTCTAAATTTAAAGTGAATATTACCAATCTATTTTCGAAGATAAGAGTAATTTGTTTCGGTGTGCACTTAGCAAAGTGCCGCCAGCATTATTCCACACATCATATTTGTGTGACCCACACCCGCACTGAGTGCACCTCCCACTCCGGACTCCGGACCCCGACTCAGTTCCTCCGGAGCGGAGTCAAGTGCAGGCATCGCTTTGTTAATTGCAGACGAGACCGCCGGCGCTGATGAGTTTAATTGAAATAATGTGATGCACTCTTGGCGGGGGCACAAGTGGAAAAGACATTAATAATAATTTTGTCTCTTTTGGTTTGTCTTCCTAATGGAGTTTATTCCCAAAAAAAGGCAAAACGGACATCAGCAGAAGCCGTATTATAAAGTGCTTAATTGCCCAAAGCCTAATGAAGCTTATGATTTGTCGCAGAAGACTTTCTTGTAAAAACTTATATATCGAGTTACAGCTGCTCTAGTTTAAGGCTCTTGAGATTGACATTTTGAGATTGATTTTGTTGTTTTTAATTTGCTGAATTTCTTTCAAGATAAGTAAAGACAGTTTCATTCACTTAATAATTTGTAGATCGAACTATAAGAAAATTTTCTATCAGTCGTTTTTTTTTTGTAAATGTTGAATTTTTTTTAAGAATTTGATAGTTGGTTTTTTACAAAATGTTTTCTTTACTTTAAATTCAATGTCACAGGTTTTTCTTTTAAATAAGGAAATACAAATACTTAATTTATAATACACCTCTTTGTTTATACGTGGCTCACACCCTTTTAATACAATTTGTTCCGTTGTTAGTTCAGAATCAAAGGAACACATAAAGTTTTATAAAAAAATCGCATTTGCTTTAACTTTTCGGAATAGGAAACTATCGCGTTAAGCTTAAACTTTCCCTTTCTCACTCTTCCTCATTCAAACTTCGATTACGAAATATTAGCGTTTGAATGGAATCGCATTCCGGGTTCAACATTCAATTTGCCAGCGGAATGTTAATAGGTTAGTGCTCAACTGCCAAATAAAATAATTGAACCAAGTTTCCGACTAAATGCATTCGAGTTGAAATTATTTGCACGCTGCCCCCTCGTCGCTGCCCCCATCCAAGTTGTCTGAACTTTATGCAGATTCGCCCCACATCCTCCGACAGCCCCCAAAAATGATCTATTGTGGAGCAGTGGGTAACAAATGGAATGAGGCGGAGCTCGAAAAGGAGTCAGGAGTCGTACTGCGAAACTTGCGGCGGCTGCCCAGAAAGTTAAGTGAATTGTGCAAAAGTTTCTCGGTTGCTGCAAATTTGTTCAAGGCACCCGAAAAAGTTGTAGAAAATAAAAAAGAGGGTACATAGAGCGCGCCGTGCCGATCCCATCCCCATTCCCAAAAACCAGCTAAAAGGTAAATATGCCCCAGCAGCAGCAGCAGCAACAAAAAAGCAACAATGGCTATACAATGGGCCCCATGGAATGTGCTACCAAATGCAAAAATGGCTTCTGTGGTTTCAATGGCAACGCGACTTCAGTTCTCCGAGAAGGCACAGATGCATGTACTTTCCTCACCCCCGACTTTAGGGTGAACCGCTGACGCTATGAAATTTACCGTTGCGAACTTTTATGGTGTTGCGCTCGGACGGAGCTCCGCCAGGAGGCGCCCCAACATACTGACACACACCAGCACCTGAGCCACCAGTTGCATTGACACCAACAACATTAAATGAAAACTTTTTTAAACGGTAGAAGACTGGGAAACGGGTATGCTCAGCTTCTGATAATGTAACAGTTCCCTTCAAATTTATAATTTTTAATGATCAAAATAAATGAGAAAAACATGAACTGCGTTACTTAATTAAACTTTAAATTATTAGCTTGATAAATCAATTTTTTTATTTTTGTGCAGACTTTTGTAATATAAATAACTTTCTTGTAAAGTGTTGCCATTACATACCATTTTTAAAAGTTATTAAAACCTTCATAACATTCAAGAACTTTTAATTCTCGACTTTGAAATATATTTTTATTTGCGATAAAGAGTAATCAAATACTGTATGTAAATGTCTGTTTGTCCGTCCGTACAGACATCGAAATCTCGGTAACTATAAAGCTAGAGCCCCAAATTTTGCACACAGACCTATAACAAGCGCAGATGTTTGTTTTAAAGACCACTCTCTTTTACAAAAAAATTTTGTGGTGTCCACATTTTAATGCTGAGAAAAGTGGCCCTTATAAATGTTGTTTGTATTGAAATATCTACCCAAATATCTAAAAATTACCATTTTCAAAAATTGCGTATACAAGTGCGTTGAAATTTTTATTGCCTAAGTAGGCAAGACATTTTAAGCTTAAAATTCAAAAGAAAGGCTTTTTTGAAGTGCTAGCTACTGTTTTTAAAAGGGCAATGAGTATCGAAATTATAGTGGAAACCCGACTATAGCGTTCTTTCTTGTTTTTTTTACATTGCGTTTCATAAAATAAATTTAAGGGGTAAATTTTAGTCTAACTCATAGTTCCTGACTGGAGCAGGTGTAATTTGCAATTGTTGTTGTAACATGAGCTCTTTGCCAGATGAAGTAATAAATGTTGCATTTAATGTATTAGGGGTGTTGCGGTGTCGGAGAGATCTGGTTCGAGATGGAAATAAGTGAGAAACAGGAAGATTTTATGCACGCCATAAAAGTGATTTACGAATGACATTGGTTTGGTTACTCTGGCAATGATGGTTTCAAAAGAAGTTAATTTAAAGACGTATTTTGTAGGGATGTGTATCGAAAAATATTTAAAAATATTTCAGTTGAAGGGTGATGAGCTAGGTTATTCACTAAGTTATTTAATGCAATTTTTTCTCAGACCTTAGCATTATATTTCATGGGTTATCATATAATAAAACTTCTCCAATTACCTTGTTATTCATTCTACAAAGCTTTTTAAGGGCTTCCTTATGCATACCTTTAAATTTGTATGATTATTAACGATAAACTAAGATTTTTAAGAAACAGGTTCATGTGTCATAGCATTAATCCTAAGCCAATACTAATTATGTATACACTTAGATCCTATTGCCCATGGAAGCCCCACAAGTGGTCACGTCCTCAATTATATCGCTATAATCGCCTGTTAAATTCGTATTACATCCAAATAAAGTTTGTGCACTGGTGAGCTTGAGTTTCCCGAGCCTGTCCCCGTCCCCACCAACACTGATCCCTCAGTTGTAGGACTTCCCCAAGACCAACTTAATGGCATTACTGGGGAATCGAGGCATTTCAAATATGTGCGGACCTTGTTCGCCTGTCACCCGATATCATAAATCAAGTTGGACACTCTCCGGGCTCAGCTCCTCAATCGCACCATGGGACACTGCAGTCGATTAATTGATTGTCTAAATGCACTTGTAAGCAACTCGGCAAATCAATGAAGTGTAGGAAACAACCTAAAGTCTCCATTCGCCCTCGCATATCATGGACTTGTGGATGGGAAAGGGGAAGTAGGGGCGACTCCCAGACGAGCAAATAAAAAAAAAAGGGCGAAAAGCCAGCAATAAAACAAAAAAAAAAAAGACTCGAGAAACAAAGAACTCTTGTCTGGGAATTGGATTTTGCGGTTTCACGTTTCAAATTACCATCGACAGCAGCTGACAGATATACCAGGGGATACCAAGTGGGTAAGAGATTCCCTGAAATGCCACAGCAGAGTTAGCCACTGTTAATTGTCACTATCGTTGTCTGGTCGGATCGGTCTGGTCCCACCTCTCCGAGTGTCGCAATTATGCCGTATTGCATTTCAGAGGGCGTGTGTGGCGCTTTTTTATAGGAATCGCTGGCACGACACTGAGCAGGGAACCACCTTCTGTCCCTCCTCCACGGCAAGCCGGAATAACTCCATGGTAATCGCTTGGAATTTGTCTGGAATTCATCCGCATCTAAGCCACGCTTCGGTGGCCCCTGAAGGTCTTGACTGTAAAATTTATACTTTGTTGGCAAGTTCATCAGGCTATTAAAAATTTTAGAGTTGTACACCAAGTAATCTCAAAACGTATGAGTTTTTATAAATATATTAATGGAGAAGAAGGGCTCCTATCCTTGAATTTATTATTTATTTGTTAGGGGACACTCACCTAATCAATAGCTTTGGTTATAACATATGTATAATATGTAAAGCAAGTTCGGTTTTCTATTCATTTGTGCGAACTGCTGTTTTGGGATCCTAAATAACTAAATTCTGTACCACGCAACTAATCATTTTCACCATGTTTTCAGGTAACAAAATTAAAAGATATACATAACAAATGACTACATAACTAGTTAAATGGCTCTTTACACCAAAAAAAAAGTATTTTTTTAAGGCTTATAATAAATAACGAGGTATATATAATACACTATATAATTTATTCCTTTTTTATTATTTTAAGAATGCTCTTTCATATTTCACAAAATCAAAAACCTAGCTTTTACTCATTCAGAGTCTTTGTTTCACACTGCAGTAAAGCTGGCTGGCTGGATGGTTTAATCATGTTAAACATTTTATGGACAAGGCTCGGCGGCACTGCTCCCAGGCTCTGGCTCTTTTTGTTGGTGCACCAGAAAACCTTTTTGCGGTTGTCATAATTGTAATTTTGGTCACTGCAGGGCTGCGGCACAAAGTGCATAAATTTATGATGACTAGCCCGGAGTCGGAGTCAGATTGAGACCAGGGAGCAGCAAAGACCGGGAGCAGCAACCAGTCCCTATTCCACCCCTGACACAGATTCGGCAATGTCCGCATCATAAATGTCACTGGGTGGCTTAAATATATATATATACACAGCATCTATATGCTAAGTTATGGTGGGGAGCGTGCTCAGTACATTTCAGTTTACAACTGGCCAAAGTCTAGTCAAAGTTGCCGAGACTTGTGGTTAAGTGCATATTGAGCAGCCTTTTTTGATGGAAAGCAAAAGTTTTCAACATGCTGTTGCTGGTGCTCGAACTTAAGTGCTTGACCGCTTCCCCAGTTCGCTTGGAGTGGAACCAAAGTTGGTTAATAGAATGGCCAAGTGAACTCGAGACTCGAGTCCACCAGGACATATGAGTATCAATAGCCACATCTTTAAACTTCCTCTCAATTGATTGGCCCTGCCCCTACAACTTGTTGGCCAGTGCAGTCAGGCAGTAATTTTGGGATAAAGCTCTTACTGGTGCCAATTTTATTGTTGACTGAACATTTACACAATTTATACGTCAACGTTTATTCTATTTAAAACTCAAAACAATTTCCCCTGGCTTAGTGATGAACAACACTGCAGAAGCTAAGGCCACAAATAAAAGTCCATCAGATACATCAGCCGAAATTGTTATCCACATTCGGATGGCTGCATGGTTACTGGATGGCTGTTATCAACGCATATATGCATATGTATCCAAATATATACATATCTAAGCTTGGCTGAATCGCTCTTAAATAACCAAACAATAACTACAAGTGGAAACACACAGCATGCGATTGTCGTTGCTGCTGCTGCTGCTGCTGCATTTTTATTTACTCCACAAAAAAGGATTCAATTTGGTGAAAGGGTGAAAGAAGCCAACTGCAGGGAAAATTCAAAATGTATTCTGTTTGTTAGTATTATAATATTTTTTTTAACTGTTTGCCTAAGAGAACAAATATACATGTTTTTTTTTTTTTTTTTTTTTTTTTTTTTTTAAAAAAAAAAAATTTTTTTTTTTTTTTAATATAAACTGTATACACAAGCATGCATGCAATACGAAAAAAAAAAAATTTTTTTTTTTTTTTTTTTTTTTTTTTTTTTATTTTCCCCTTTTTTAATTTAAAAATCAACCAAAAAAGGACCACCCTAATACATATGTTTGTATATTTAATAATTAGGAGGCTTTATTAGTTTTAGTAATCAACAAATAAAAATAACGGCAAAATAAGACTTTCTTTATTCTATCCGTATTTTTCCTAATTCAACTTTTTCCTGGTTTTAAACTGATTTGATTTTAATTTTTTGGTTTCATGTATGGTACAAAATTATATATTTTTAATCAAGTTTTCAGTTTTCTAAATGTCGTAAATCGATAAACTACATTTTCCCCCGTGGTGTTCTTAGATCACTTTCCTCCTCTTGGGAAACTTTTTTTTTAAAAAGGTAGTTTTTTAAAAAAAAATTTTTTTTTGGCCAAAAGTGTTAAACATTTATTATAATGTAAACAATTTAAACTTTAATAACGGGTAAAAACCCTATTTTGTGGTTTTGCGATTTATTTTAATAAAACTAGATCCAGTAACATAAAAAATAAGTTTTTTTTTGTGCAAGCTTACCATCAAAAATATATTAATGCACTTTTAAACCCTGTCCCCCATCGTTTTCATCCAATTAGAGTATTTTCCACTCCCTCTATCCATTTCCTGATCAATTTCACTTCCTGCGTCCGCGTCATATGCATCTAACCCCATAAAGTAGTCGTAGAGGACACCGCCAATAAACATAACAATGGATGGTCGATGGATACGGGCACGGGCATCCTGTGAAGGACCCGTTTAGGAGCAGGACCTCAATTTGTTTTAGCGCTAAAAATACAAATAAAACAAAACCCCCCTCATGGCATTCATGGCTTCGACATCGGCAGTGGGGGACCCTTGAAAAAACCACACCAATTTGCAGCTGCAGCCAACATTTTACGCTGGGATATTCAACACCAAAAACAACAACTGAAAAATCGTAAAAACAGTAAAGATATATCGCTGGTAAGGGCAGAAAATGCGGCTAGGGAAGCTGCCCGGCGAAAAAATATGTCTATTTAAATTTGTTTTGTGGTCTCGTTGTGTTCGTCTGCGGTTCTTTTAGGTAATTTGCACATTTTACACGCAGACACGACTAGTCCAGGACATAGATACATATTGAACCGTAGACGAGAGGCACCCGGCTCCAGCTATAACGTAAATATTGAAATGTATTTGGCAGCTGCGCTCGAATTTCGGCCAAAAGTAAATAAGTGCCGGCGACATGGGCGGGGCAAAGATATGGGTATGAGGTATGAGGAGGGGCAACAGGGTGGGCTGACATATGGGCTTGTGGTACGACGCCACGTGATTTGCATTTTAAAGCGATTGCCGTCGCTTTATAATGTGTAATATGTAATCATACTGCAGCGGGAATTAAAGACGATGAAAATATTAATCATACGCCGCGTGGCGCTCATTATGCGCCACTTGAGGAAAATTTCAGGACGCAGCCACCGGCAACAGGCCAAATAAAAATAAAAGCCACTCCCCAAGGAGCGAGGAGCGACGAGGGTAAGCAGCTAAAGAGTAAGCGCCCAGCAGAGTCAGAATAGAAAGTGAAAGGCACCACACAGAGAGAGGGGCGTAATGGTCCAAGGAGTCCTTTTTCCAGCCCGAAACGGAAGTTGGAAAAATTTAATTAAAGCTGACTACGCTGTAGGCGCCCCACAAACACAAGGATGGCGGAGACTTAGGAAAAGCGGGGAAAGTTTCAGGCCAAAAAGTTTATTTTATTTAGGGCTCTTCAGCAGGAACGCAGATTGTGTTAGTCCAGCGGAAGCAGGAAGATCGATGAAAAAGAAAGCAGTTTCAAAAGATGACTTAATCGAAAAAAGTCTTAAAGTGCCACAGAAGAGAGCTCTATGTACATAAAATAATTCAATTATTTTATATTTCTAAAATATATGTATGTATAACCATGATTACTATTTTTTCCGAAATCTCTTTTTTTTTATCATGATGTTTCAAAAAACTTGAATGGGTTTTGCAATTTTAAAAAATTTTGTTTGTATTAAATAATAATATTTCTATAACGGCTCCAAAAATTCAATTTGATCGTATAAAAATTTTTTGAGTCCTCAAAGGTTTTACATATCAGGCCAAGTGTTTGTAATAACTTAATTATTAAAAATAAAAATATTAATTTATGAATCCAAGAATTTTCGATTACCACACCAGTTTAAATTAAAAAGAAGTTTAAATATTTGGAAAAAAAATTTATAGCAACAACTATTAAACCAAGAGAATAGGTATGTTTGGAAAGAAAAAGAAGGGAATGCCTATATTTAAAATCCTGTGGTATACATAAACATTTATCGTGGTTAGTGACAACTCTTTCACTTCATTGCACATTAAAAAAAAATAAGGACAAAAAGACTATATAAAAGCCTAACCTCATACCTAAAGTACACCTAAAGTAAGTGTAAATAAATTTCCTTCAACCGTAAGGAATGACTCTAAAGTTCTATTGAGAAGCTGTTCTCCATCTTACCTTTACCAACTGCAGACAACTCAGTGCATTTCATACGTGAGTCGATAAATGAAGCACATTTGCTGGGAATTCGCGGGACTGTCGCTCAGCAAGCGAAGCGGTAGTTTATGGTGCGGGCTCTGTTATGTCCAACTAAATGTCCTGGCCGACTGTCTTTATGTCCCGACATGTCCTGTTCTAGTCCCGAGTGGATGTGTGTGCATGTGGGTTAATAACGTCATTTATTATGCACTTCTTTCCGGCATTTCCGGTATTTACCGCGCACGCGACACGACACATAAATGTTGCCATAAATTTTGCACTGCAGCGCCGCAGGACACGTGTGTGGGAGGGGGGGTGTAGGGGGTTGAATGCAGTTCACGTTTGCTCGGCATTCCTGGTTACGACTCCTCCGACGATGTCTTCACTGCGGTCTCGCAAGGCGCAAGGCACAAGGCACGGGGCACGGACACCAGCTACGTACTTCTGCTCAAATAACTTGCAATTTATTTGCCGTATAAGTGCGCCTGTGTGTGTGTTTTGTGTGTGTGTGTGCTGCGAAAAGCAACTTCCGTTGACGCCTCCGCCATTTTGTTGGCGCGCCGCAAACGCCATTTTGCAAGGGCAACAACATGGCGGCGAAAGAAATGCAAATGTTAACTGCAAACTGCAGACTGCATGCCACCTGCCCAGAATCCCGCGGCTCCTCTATACCTCTCACCTGAGCTCTGAGCTGTATTTTATTTTATTCCGTTGCCTTGGCGGTTTATAAATTTGTATTTCCACGTTGCTTGCTTTTTGTTTTCCCGATTTTACGGCACAAAACTTTACGGTTTACGCGGTGAAAGTGGCTTCGGTTGCGCCGGAGTTCCTTCGCTGCACATAAATTTCCATTTCGTTTCAGCCATTGGTTTTGCACAGAAATTGAGTAGCTGCAAGTCCTCATAAATCTCAGCCAGTTCAATAAGGTAAACACGAAAAAAACTGAAGCTTGAACTTTGAAAGTTACATGATTTGCATTTATATGCAGTTTGGCTCTTCATGGATGCGTCTAGCGGAAGTGCATTAAATGTGGATGCATGGGAAGTGAATTGAGGAGTTTTGTTCTTTTCAAGTCTCTTGGCAATCTTAAGTGCTTGAAATAATCTGCTTTTGTGGTGCTAAAACATAATCTTATTACACTATATCTGTAGCTCGTTCTCTGTACAATTATTTAGCACATCGAGGACAGCGCAGCTAATTAATATCAACAGTGACCACCAACAGTGTTTGCTCAATTAAAGGACATCAATATCTACTTGAGTTCGAGTGCGGTCAATCCCAAACCCACAACGAAGAAATTGACATAAATTAATATGGGCATCAGTGGTGTAGAAGATGACTCTCCAAGGAACACTTTCTTGAAGATAAAAATATTTCTTAAGTTTGTTACTAAATGATGGAAGAGTATAATTTAGAGGTGGGAAAAATTTGTACTTAATTCGTGTTTTTAAAAATTCCTAAAATTTTATTTACCAAGAGCAATTTATCCTTTAGTATAAACATTGTAAAATGTTAATTGTAACCTAAATTAACTTATAGAGTCGATCTTCTCGTATATAAAAATCGCTTCTTCATAAAAAAAGCAATTATGAATATATGTGTTTAAATCGATAATTCTTAAGTGTTTAATGCAAAATTCATTTGGAGACCTTAGATAGGGAAATCCCTGTAAATGGGTCGTAATATCCTCTGTTATGCTCCAAATTAACAGAAAATACGGTTAAGCAAGAGAAAAATTGGTTCCCCTCAAAGGTAATTCTACTTAAACTACGCCACTGATCAAAACAACAAACTACGACAAACGCGGCGCCATCCTCGGCTCGCTGGCTGCCCTTGTCCTGTTTATTTATTGCCATAATTCAAACTCAATTTTTATCTTTTGTGGCTCGTGCTCCTCGTAATTTGCTTGGCCTGCTGAATGGGGGTCTGTGGGTGGGAGGTGGCGGGACAGACTGTAAAATATGCAAAAATAATTATGCGCAAAGTGCAACCAAACAGGCAGGACGACTGTAGCGCCTCCCAATGAATCCCAGAATGCAGTTGTAAATGTGTCCGTTTATTTGTTTGCCCATTTGTTTGTCTATTTATTTGTTTGCCGCTCCTGACGACCGAACGGCGAGATGTTTATTTGCTCGCCCGCCTGTTTTGCATAGTTTTGCTGGACGGCTGCTGAGGGGGGGGGCGATTTAAAAAATTTTAAACTCATTTGATTTGCATGAAATTCATTGCCTTTCCTCGGTTTATTTACCTTACTTTGATGTGTGTCCACTGCAAACAAAAACGTCGTCCAAGTCAAACCAATTAAAATAAAAATAAAAAAAAAAAAAAAAAAATCTGATATTAATTTTTACTTAATAAAATGTGTAACTACTTAAGACAAGAGATAAAATAAAAAAAAATTTTTTCTAATATCTTGTTTAGTGTAAAATAAATTTTCTAATGAAAATGTAGGTATTATTAAGCTGCTATTGTGTAGTGAAAATTTGACATAGTTTTTGTTTCATTTATAAGTTTGGACCGAGACCTATAATTTTTTTGCATTAGTAAAAAGTATTTAGAAGTCCTTTAAAAAAAAAACTGAGATTTTATTATAATCCATTGGCAAAATAATACATTACAGATATTCTTACAAAACTATTTTCTCTCTAAAAACAAATCTCTTATCAAAAATCTTTTATTAAATTGTTTCGTTAAGTGTACTTGTATTCTGCCAATTTGCAACTATAACTACATAAATTGATGCGCATTTATAATTGTTCGGAATGTACACACAGAGAGAGCTTTCATTTTATCATTGGCAGAACAGAGCGCACGAGCCAAACCCGATTGCGAATTGAAATAATGAAAATGTAATTTCATTTCTGGCCGAAAGACCCATCACTTAAAATTATCGAGCCCACCCACCCAACCAGCTCCTCACCATTATCCCCATGCTCCTCCTCCCAGCACTTGTTTATTTTCTCTGTTCGCGTTGTTGTTTGCTGCTTATGAAATTAATTTTCATTGATTTGGCAAACGTTGAATTCATAATTTTGACGCATTATTTTTGCGTGAATTTCGAATTGTGTTTATCTGAATACATTGGCGCATTAAAAGATAATGAACCATTTGGGGAGGCTGCTTGGATTTATCGGTTGGCAGTGGTAGAGCCGCCTATCCATTTATGGTGTTCAATGGAAATTTGCACATGAAAAGGAACATTTTCTAAAATATAATTCGAATAAGTTATGAGCCATGACTCGTTTTGATATTGCAGAGTGTTTTAGAAATTAATTTGAGAAATTTGAAAGGCAAATGCATAAATTTAAACCGTATTTATTTGTCCAAACTTAAAAATTATTGCAAAATGTTATCTTTTTTTCTGTAAATAAAAAATGTTTTTAATTTTTATGCTTGTCAATACAATTTCAACTACAAAATAAAGTTTTTTTTTTTAAATGGAAATGTTGGCCGCTGTAAGACATTTATCAGAATTTATAAACTATATAAAAAAACCAACCATGTAATAAAATGCTAAGAAATACTATTATATTTATACTCGTAGAGTAACACAATCCAATAATTTTAATTGTATAACAATCCAATAATACAATAATTCAAATTAAAAAAAAGAAAACATTTATAAAGTCAGAAATTGGTAAAAAAAAAAAATAATTTTATTAATGGCAATGAAATGTATTTTAAGCACTGCCAACTGCTAAGCCATCAAGGAATATTCGCAATTATAAATGAAGCCACTTCGGGGCCACTCCCAGAAACAATAACCTTGACATCTTAATTAAGCAACTTGCCATCCGCGGAATTGGCACTCGAAAAGCCAAGTACGAGACTTCAACGAAAGCCAGCTGAAAACTTCAACAACATTAAACACATTGCCAAATCTAGCGTAACCCCCCTACATCCCCGGGAAAGTGCAAAGCCGGGGCCAGAGAGCTGGACTGGAAAATCTGGGGAGAAAAACTAAGGGAAACACCCACAGCAGAAGTTCATGAAAATTTTATTTACACGCTACCAAACGGTCCGAATTAATCTCTTGGCAAATTTATTTGAAAATGTGCCATAAAAATGCATACAAAAAAGAAAAGCCAGGCGATGAGGATGAGGGTGAGAGCTGAGCAAACAAGCTCTATACAATTTTCCTTCACTTGACGCTTTTCCCAATTTCAGCCCAGCCTCCCACACCTCCCTAGTTTACTGTGTGTGAGCTGCTTGATTTTCGATTTGTTTCTTAATTTCTGCGAATTTGTTCTCTGCTCAACACACACAGAAAAGATGAAAAAAAAAAGAAAAGGAGAGGAGAGGGTGGCATGGGGTGGCGAGGAAAATCCCTGGAGCGTCCACCCAGTCGAACCATAAATACTTCCTCCCCTCTGTCAGCAACTGATTTCCCTCTGATTTATTTGCAAATGCGAAATTTGCTTTTTATGTTTTTATTTTTGTTTACTTTATATTCGCACCACGAAATCGGTAAGCAGTCCGCACAAACTCTCGGGGGGCGAATGTCACCCATGCTCCTGCCCCGTGCCCACCCCCACGCCCACTCCATTGCAGCCCGTCCTCAACCCCTCCGGAGGTGTGAACATGTTTTCTTTTTCCTTGGCCTCCCCCTCAGAGGCTTCCCCTCCCTTACCCCTCAGTTGGGTAATTTTTCTCTATTTTCCTCAGCACTTTCACTTGGCTTCACCGAATTTCGCCATTTTTCGAGCTGCCTTCGCTTTTTCCCTTAGTTTAGCCGCTTTCTCTGCGTTCTTTCTCTTTTCACTGGCATTTACTATACACACAATAATCATTGCAATTTTGATGCTCCAATAATTTGGAAATAAGTTGAAACCGTGGAAGGGTTGTTGTTTACTTGGGAACCTCGAGTTGAAGGAGCTCGAAAATTCAGTAAGGGAAATTTGGGTCAAAGGCATTTTATTTACTGAGTGCTTTAAAATTAGGTATTATAGAAGTAAATCCCAGCGAAAGCGAATACAGAAAGCATCGAATATGAAATATTTGATATTTAACTTGAAACTAGGCCAAGTCATTTAATTTCGACCATGAAATTGAATATATTTTAGGACGGGAAACGGATAATTACATCTATCTTCAAGTTATATTCATTTGCTATTGAATCAATACAAATTTAGTAATTGAACTTATAACTTAGGGTAAATGCTTAAAATAAATCTTAAAATCCTGACCAAAACTATTATGTTGAGTAACATGTATAATAAATAAGTCAATGAATTGACAGCTCGTTTGGCTTCCTTTCAACCCGCTCCCTCTGCACACCTAAACCAGTTACAAATCCCTCAGGAGCTCTTAGGCAACACCCACCAACAACTGCCAGCTTTTCGAGCTCTTCCATACCCAGCTCACACCTAATGAATCAATTCACCTTTATCCACGCCATTCAACCACCACCGAACTTGGTGCTCCTCAAAGCCACCGTCCTCTTATCTGGCAGCCCGAAATGAGTCATATGTGAGTTGGACCTGCCCACCGGAGAGCGGAAATCACAGTTCCGTGGCTGAAGCACCCGATACACCCGGTACGAAAAACCCATAACTCCAACCCCGGGAATTAACCAGAAATCCCTCGCCGGGCCATGAATAAAAGCGACAAATGTCAGTTAACGCCTAACGCCTCGTATCCAGGCAAAACAGTCGCGATGTCTATATAAATTTGCATTAGAGCCAAACGTGAGGGTTACTACATCGACCGAAGGGTCGCATTATATCTTTTCCTATCAGTTCGGTTAGGTTTGGTTTGTATCCTCCTGGCGTCCTTCTTCATATGCATAAATTATCTGGCGAAAAGGAAGTGCGCAACGTTTCCATTGCTGTCAGAGACTCCGAAATCCGAGGATGGGAGAGTGCGAGAACTTGTTTATATTTAAATTAGTAGGCAACGCAAACAAGGCAACGATGGCAAGGACATCGGCCAAAGGGTGATGGCAGCAGACTCCCCGCACCATCACCATAACCATAACCACCCCACTGCCACAGAAAGGACCTTGAATTGTGACATCTGATTTGCTTTGGTTTGCGCGGTAATGAGCATTTTATGAAGATGCCACCAAACTGACAACTTAATTAAGTTGCTATTGTATGCAAGGGCAGTTGGGGGAGGACTTGGGATGTCGGGGGAGGAGATCAGAAATTAGGGGGCGGGGTGGTGAAAGCAGGGCTGTAACTTCTCTGTGACAACTCGTGGGCAATCAGAGTTCATTGTGAACGGAGTGTCAAAGCAAAGTCTGAATAGGCCGCTCCAGCGCACCCCACTATGATCGATCGATCCGAACCTAAGTCGAGCTGAGAACCAGACCGCTGCCTGCGCAACAAATAACTGCAATTAATTTCAAGCTTTCCGCTTATTAATTAATAACTGGGCTGGCCAACGGTTCTACACTCAAAATAATTGAGTTAGAGAAACCCAGAACATTGTCAAAATTGTTAGAAATTTTCTTAACCATACAAGTCATTAAGAACTTTTGAGAATTTTAAAGCAAACTGTTCAGAAAAGGGTTTTTCTTTTTTTCTTATTTAATATTTGAAGCATTAAATTAAATAACTATTAAAATTAGCCAATATTTATCAGTCTTTAGCAAACACATAAATACATTTAAGAATTTGAATGCACTTACTGTAAGTAAGTAGTAAGTGTTTTTAAAACAACTTTTTAGTGTAGGAGTGAACAACTTCTGTTCGTACTTAGACCAAACTTGTTTCTGGCTATCTTGGAGCTCCATAATCCCCCCAGCCTCCACATCTTCCCCTGCTGACTAATTTGAGGTTGTTGCAACTCATTAGCGTGCAATTTTGGTGTGAAATTGATTGTTGGCCGCTGCAAAATTTTCAGTTGGTCGATCAATCAACGGGAAAACAAGTTTTCCACTGAGGTGAGTGGTTGATAAGTGGTTCGGATTGATTTAGATATGGCAACAACAAGAGTGCAAGAATTATGGATGGCTAAATTGGTAAGTAATTTATCTTTTAATTTTTAAGAAAACTTGTTTTTTGGCTTTTAATCCATTTTTAATCTTATATAGCCAATGTTAAGCTTAATTTGTCTTCTTGTTATCTGAATTTCCTATAATCAATTTACCTAAAATTTAAATAAAAATGTTTCGTATGAACAATATTTTTTTTTTCGAGGTCTTTTTAGTATGCCATGTTCCAAAACTTGAAACATATTCATCACTTAGAATGGTTTCTCTCATTCCCAGGAAAATTCACATCAACCCGCCCACATACATATATTTCCATTGTCACACCCACCTCCTTTAATGGGAACCCCAACTTAATCCCAAACAGAAACCGCCTTCCAACAATGATTACCGGACTCATGGCCAGAGTCAAATATTTTAATAAAGTGCCCAAAAACTGTCACTGGCAAAAACTCAAATTACACTTCATTCCACAGCTTCCACAACTCAACTCAATTCAACTCAACTCTCTGCTTTCCATCTGCTGGGGGCTGTGTTAAATGCAAAAGACCCATTCCCCACTTAGAAACCCAAAAGCATTGTTTGGTGCACGTTGGACTCAGTTGGAGTCGCCTGGTGGCATATTTATTTAAGCAATCAAGAGACCGCTGCTGGAGCTCAGCTCATGCCTCCTTCCGCAAATCAAAAACACAGAACTAATTCCTTTGACAATGCCACACGCAGGAGCAGGGGCATTGCGAGTGGGAAAATGGTTCCTAAACCAGTGGGTTTGTTGGCTTAAGCTCCCCTCCTGCGTCTGCTGCTGCCTCTCCCCCGGATGATGATGCTGTCAAAGATGCATTCAAGGATTAAATTAATGTCACTGCCAGTGGACAATGGGCCAGGACCCACCAATACCCCAAAGAGCCTGCAGTGTTAACGCTTAATTGTTGGTAGGCAGCGTGGAACCTGCTACCGAAATGAAGTCATAAAGAACCTTTTAAATATGGAAATGTATTCCCAGGGCCGCGGGATCTTTGGAGGCCAAGGGTCTTCGCTTCTTCATCATCTACATCTTGATTCTGGTCGGCTCTATTCTTTAAATCAAATCGCATTAACATTTCTATACAATTTTCTGCTCAGCTTCGTGACAAAGCTGTGGAAAAAGAATACTCGTTGGAATATAAAGTGTTTTGTTGTTGGTCGGCCCGAAAGTGGCAGGGGCAAAGCGCATAAAAAGGATATTTGACACTTTTAAATGTGCGCTTATTGTGACTGCCTCCTCTCCTCTCCATTCCATTCCCTATTTCTTATAAATTTATTTTCTTTTTGTTTCTTTTGTCTGTTGAACTATTTGCTGGCTGCCTTCAATTTTTGTTATATTTCTTGCGCTTCTTTCCTTTTTTATTGTTTGCTTTGTGTGTCCTGGGTCTTGACTGCCATCGCAGCAGCAAGCAAAAGTCCCCGAGGTCCTCCCTTTCCTCGCTACGAAAATCAAATCTATTGTCATTTTGCCAGCTTCTTTTTAGTGTTCGTTTATGCACTGTAAAATATATCGATTGTATTTTAAAAATAGATATATGTAATACACATTATGTATCTTTCTTCATACAAAATCCCATAAGAAAAATAATTTCACCAAAAATCTAATATCAAAAGTAACATAAAAAGTCAATATATGTATATATTATAAAGAATGAGAAATAATTGGGACAAGATACGCATTAAAAAACCACTATTTATGTGCTGTTTCTCTCAGTGCACCTCCTGAAGTCCTGTCTTAACAGGAGCCTGCTCTGCGCTTAGCACTTTGGCGGGGTCTCCATCCATCGCAACCTTCGTATCCTTGGGCTGTGTGGCGTGGTTTAAAAGCCCCGAGCATTTGCTTTTATTGAGTTTTTATTGTTTTTTATACGCGCTGCCTCAATATCGTCCTGTCTGCCTGTGCCTGCCCGCTGCGGCCTCAAGATGCGGTACGTCATTGCTGATAGTTTTATTATCAGGAACCAATGATCTATAAGTATTTTCTTGCCACGTTCCTCGTTTCCGTTTTCTTGTTGGCTTCACACTGTCAGCACGTACATCATGGTACAGTTGGTACCAGCTAAAAGATTTCGATATTTAAATGTATATGAACTACTTCTTAATACATTAAACAAAAAAGTCATTTGGGAGTATTTAGAACAGACACTAATTTTATTAATCAAAACTTAAAAAACTACAATTTATCAAAATAATTATGGTTTTAATGTTAGGAAAGTATTTGACTTAATTTCAATTTTTTTTTAGCGTCAAAACATAGTTGGCAGTTGACAAAAGACAAATTGGATTAATAAAATGTCTGAATAATTATAAATTTTCTGTTAATAATTTATAGTAATATCTTCTCAAAAAAAAAGATGTTTTCTTAGTTACCACTGTTGAATTTTCTATTATCCAAGCGAGTTTTAGTTCATATAAACAGGAAAATCCATTTCGCCGTCCATTTACTGAATGACATCGATGAGAGCCAAAAGATGTTTGGCCTTCTGCGGAACCGTCAGCACTATGCTCAAAACATCAAATGTATGTCAATAACACTGGCCAACACGATTCGCACTGCTGTCAACAGCTCGCTACCTTGTCTACTTGTATTCCCCGCACTCAAGACATTCGGCAAATCGTATTTCAAAAATTCATTCCATTTCCCCGGAAGAGAATGAAAGAAGTTACAAAAAAATACGGAAAAATGGCTGGACGGAAGAAAGAAATATACACAACGCAGTCGCAGCATGATGCTCTGGAAAATTGAGAAATGAGAAGTATTTTCTGCAATCGTTCATTGAAATTATGACAAACGCATTTCTAAGCTGTCGCATTGATTGAATTTTCCGCCATCCAGTGAATCCCTCTTTTCCGCATTCCATTCATTCCTCATCCAGCCATTGTACTGTAGGTTGGGAATTTTGCACCTTTTCATCAGCGCGCGACAGTCATTCAGATTAAGTCGGGCTCAACGCCGTACAATTCGATTTTGAGTACGAGTTCAGCTTGGTAAAATTAATTCTCACCTCCAGTTGCCGATTGCATTTTCATTTGTGTCACCTTTGTGTCGACACCTTTTCCTTTTGTTCCCCCATCATTATGAGCGACAGCTACAAGCGCTTAGAAATCAATTAACAAAATTTCTTTGAGCGGCTTAAGGGGCACCTGGTTTTTTGTTCATGTGTTTCGCTTTATTTAAAGGGCAATCAGATAGTTTCATTGTCACAGACAGATCAAAAATCCAAAGCCTAACAAAAATATATGTAAAACTTGTCTAATGGTTTTGGATGATAAAAAGAATTTCTACTATATTTATGATTAGCCTGACTATGTTTAGGTAATTTTAAGTCCCTCGGTTTACTCAGAGTTCAGTTTAAAAGCGGTCGAATCCAAACTTTTACAATCTTATTTATTAAATCAGACAAAACGACCGTTTTTAAATATATTTGAATGAATACTTTCAAATTATACTTTGAAATCGAAACCGAAATAAATGGGTTAAAGTGTAAAAGTTTTATTAATTGGTTGCTTTCGATTTTTTTATAATACATAAACTTTTTGATTTAACAGACACAATATAAAAGGATTATCAGAATACTAACTTACTTAAAAAATTTGGTTTTAAATCATTTTTTTTATAAATAATGTTCCTTGTATTTTTTGCAGAGCTAAAAATTGTTTTAAAAAAGCGTCTTTTAAGCTTTTAAGATTTTTTAATTTGTATCTTCCCATCCCATTAATTAAGAGGCATAAAGGTTTTTAAATGCATTATTCGTATCTTAAAATTCTCCTTTTTAAGCAGCGAATTGACACTCTCCATCCATAACTCCATCTAATTGACTTTGACATCTGAGGGTTTTTTCGAACCGAAATCAATTTTCATAAATATTGAGACAGGCGCATAATTGATGCCGGAAACCTCAAACAGAGCGAGAACTATTTCCGAGCTCTTTGCATAGTTTCGCAGTTGATTGATGAATGAAACCGAAACCGAAATTGGAAAATAGCCTTGGCCACAGAGAACGAGAGATGTTCTGCCAAAGAAGCCCCATGGACATTGTTATTTATTATCTATTGCAGAACCATTTCCCCCATAAATTTCGACTGCCCCTCTCCGCCGACCTGACAGATCTCCTTATCAGAAATGACTACTAATTGACTGATTTCCCCGCCCCCTCCGAAGCTACTAATATTGTTAGCCACTTTCCGGTTTCTTTTGTTTTATTAATGCGCCTGGCTGGGGCAGATTAAAATCATCTTCCCACACTCGAAGGGGATGCCAGGGGGGGGTAATCAGGTCGATCAATCATTTGATTGACGCCACACTGTGCAGTGTGAAGGATATGGATGTTTGTGACCGTGTGGGCGAGTGAGAGTGTGAGTGGAAAAGCGGGAAAAACGGGAAAATTGGGAAAGGCAGCACCACCTGTTTCGACGTGTGTGAGCAAGGAAAACACGCAAAAAAGTTGTTTGGTCAGCAAGCTGACGCTCGTTACTGTTGCGAAAGAGAACGGATCCCTCAATCCCTCATCTGGCTGATGGCCAGCAGAGGGGAAAGTGGGGAAAGGTAAAAAGCAGTCACTTTAACTGCAGTTTGGCTTTAACTCTTGTTTACACCTCTCTTGTTCGCACTCCGCCAAAAATAGTGTTGACCAGTTTATCCCTTTGGAACTGGTCTCTGCAGCTGACAGCATTTGATGAGCTGCTGTTTTACGCTTTCCCAACTAATCATCAAACAAAACGCATTGACATGTAAACAACGTTTGATTAATTCCTCCATTCGTGGTTTTTTCATCTGTGTTCAGGTTGAGTAAATTATTGGCCATAGCATGAGCACACGCCATTTTGTTGTTAGCCTGTCGACAAATTTTTTGGTTGCACACCTTTTAAAATTTGAGTTTTAAGGTATATAAGTTAAGATGAATGTCATGCTAGGTGAGGTATTTTTCAGTTATTTTTTAAATATCTGAGAAGTTTTGATAAGAAAGATTATTTTCTTTAGCTTTTTAAAGATTAAACCAAATAACAACCTATGCCCTAAATTAAGACAGTTTGTTGATTTTGTTGTAACATTAAATGACAGAGTTTGAAAAAGGTAATACATCTATTTATGCAGTTCGTTGACATCTAAAATAACATACAAATAATAACATCAATAATAACATAACATACATATTTGGGAATTTGTAAAACTTAAATTTTAACACCAAAATATTAGTTTAAGAGCTTAAAAAATATAGAAACAAATTCAACGAAAAAAGTATTATTGTCTTAATTCGAATTTTTATTTTTACACCATTTGACCACGTTGCTTCCAATTAACAACTTCTCGCTTTTCTTCTTCCCAAAAAGGCAAAAAAGACTAAAAAATCTTGAAAATGTCTCTGGGTATCTTACAGTCGGTAGCCATAATTAAAGTGTTCCCTCTTTGTCATTTTTTTGGTTTGGTGGCAGTAACGCCAAACAAGCAAGGCAGCGGACCAAACAAAGGTTTTTTTGGGCTCACTTTTATTATTGAAAATCGCTGGCCAAAAAAGGAGGCAGAAAGAAGGAGGTAAGAAAAACAAAAACAAGCGACGGAGCCAAAAAATTCGCTGCTAATTGCTTTTAAAATGCAAAAGCTCAAAGGCAGACAGAGGGAGTCCGTACAAAGGACCAACATTGACTTTGCCGTGGACAGACAGGCGAATAATAAAAACCGCAGCTGGCTGACGCGAACAGTGAGTGCAAAAAGTAAACGGTCCCTGTAATTGTTTATGGCGAAGTCCCAAAAAACGGCCGTACCGTTCCCGTACCGTCCATCCGCGCTCGGATGGATGTGGACCAGCAGGATACACATAAATCAAGGATAATGGCCAGCGTCGTCGAGTCGTCGTCGTCGTCATCCGTGCGGTTTGAAATCCGTAATTCGATGCCTCCTGCATTGGGTTCGATTCGTCCGATTCTGCTTTATTAAAAATTGAAAACGCATTCAATTTATTCATTCGAGAGCAAGGTCGTCCCTCCCCATCCCCCTCCCCCTTCTCATCTTCATCCTGCCCAGCATCCCATTCAAATCGATTCAGTGGCTCTGCCCCGGGGGGTGTGGATATATCCAGTGGGGAGAGAACAACCGTGGACTTCTCCTAGGGACCCGGGATTAGGGCGTTGTCTGGCCTGACGTTTCGTGGCAGTTGTGTGAAATGCTGCTCCTGGTTCCTTTTTTTTTTTTCCTGCCCACCCCGCCTTGTCTTTAAATCAATGTTAAAGCAATTTGTCACGGCCGACGTTCCCGGTGACAATGAGACCAAGGAGCGTTGAGTGGTTGACAGGGGAAAGGGGTACCAGCACACTCAAAAAAAAAACTAAGCAATTTAGATTTAAATGTACTTTGTCAAGGGTTCGTAAACTTAGCCCTCATAGAAAGAAAAGCAGTTATGGACATAAATAAATGTCATTTATCTGTCACTCTTCAGTAAATACCCCTTTTAAGTAATGAAAATAATATGATGTTGGGAAAAGATTGATCAGTAGGAAAATTTATGATGTCCATTTCACAAAATTATAATATTCATCTGCAATTATTGTTTTGAAGAACATAAAGAAATAAAATAACTCAACAAAAACATATTAATCTTAGAGTCACAGAATAAATTGACATTCAGTACCTATACCTTATTTTTTTTTCCTGCAGTGCACCGTCGACGGATGTCAGAGAACTTCCAGTGGGCTGCCATTACCTGTCAAGTGAGCTGAAAACAAATCGCAATGGGAATGTCAATAGGCCAGGACCAGTAGAACGGAGTCGAATCGCAATGCTCCCAATCGAGAATGCAAAGTGGCGGCAAAAAGGCCGACAACGTCGTCAGGTCAAGTCAATTGAGTTAGTGGTTGACGGATAAAATCAATTCGCATTGCTGAAATTCGAAAGTGAATTGGTGAGGTTGAATTTATGCATTTTGTGACTCCAACTTACTTACCGTTCAAGCCCGTTCAATGGGGCTTAGTGCATTGCCACGCTCTCACCCAAAAACTCGCCCCTCATGTGTAATGCGCATAATTGAGTTGGCTTCGTCTAGTAGAAACACAACAACTCCATTAGAGTGAAACGCAGGCAACGCGGCCAGATAGTGTCCTGTACTCACCGATAATCCAATTAGAGCAGTCGGTAAACGAAAATTTCAATTGGATAAAGCTGTAGAGAAACAGAAACTATACCTGAAAAAAAAGCTGAACTAAACTCATAAATATTTTAATATCCATTCAATACTCAAAAGAAATAAAAAAAATTTAAGTTTAAATCTAATCAATTTAACAAGCATTTTATTATAAATTTTTTCAATAACTAGTTTTTTTTAATGACATTTTTTCGGTGAAGCTTTACATTTACTTTCCACTTAATTATTTGTACTTTGTTCAAAAGTAAAAACTAAATAAGTTACCTTAAATGTTTTATCCAAATTATTGGTAATATATATTTTTAAAAAAACTAATCATCGAATTTTCTCCAAGCGAAAAAAGGCAGACTTTTCCGCCTGCAAAAGAGTGAGAGTGAGAGTTGGATTCAGGTGCAGATTCAGGGGCGTGCAGGGAAGTCGAGTCGATGCTGATAATTATGTGGGCGTGTCGGCAGCCAAATAAAGCTATAGCCACCGAGCCCACCCCCACCGCTAAGGCTTCCCTGAATCAAACGCAAAATGCCGCACGTGTCGCCGTGGCAGCCTCATCTATGTACGTACATCCTCCTAGCCATATCCACCTCCATAACACGCTCCATTCCCGGCCAGTGGGTGTACGACAATTGTCTGATAATCGCGCCTGATCGGCGGCGGCCTTTTTGCAACTGCCACTCCACGCCCCTCACACCTCCGCCTCTGTCCACCCCCGCAGCACCTGCCAGGCCCATCAGGCTGCACTTCACTTAATTAAATTGCAACGCAGCAGCGTTCGCCACGCGGATGTGCCGCATTCGGCGCAGCGCTGCTTGAAAGTCGCCGCACCATAATCGAATTATGCGGCAAGTCGGGACTAAAGAGAATTACGATGGCAAAAGGCGAACGAAGAAATACAGAAAGTGCACAAAAAGTACAAAAAGTACCGGAGAGGAAAAACATTATTAAAAGCTCATCAGCAATTGACATGCGGAGGAGTTGACGAGGCCAGCGGAAAGGTTAGACAGTGACGACCCGCAATTAAACGAAAGCAGCAACTTAAAAATGACTTCATTAACTAACCTTTTAGGAGAGCAATGATGGAGGTCCCTCCGCATCATCAACTCCAACAGGAGGCAGTAATGAAGTATAGCGAATATGGATATCCAGCTCGACTTGGTTAACTGGTTGCGGGACTGAAAATGAACCTCAATTGAAATGGTAATCCTTTTTTTAATCAAGCTGGTGGATGGAGAAAATCATATTGTGCATTACAGAGTAAAATCTTCTCCAAGAGTGATTTTATTTTGAACTGTAGTTGAATGTTATCTATAAGCTAGCCTATAATTGATTATATTTGTTAACTTTTGCTATGCGTTGTGTGTCAACACGATAAACCACCAGTTACTTTAAGTATAAATTGAAAAAATAAAAAATAGGAAATAAATTTTGGTTTAAGGCAGCAATGACGTTAGTATTTGTAGATTTCCAGAGCACAAAATTCTAAAACAACAGTATTTAAACATTAAGTCCTTAGAAATCCTTACTTCAATGCACACAGGTATTTACATTTAAGTCACAATTTCTTGTAGATGATTTTATTATTTTCTTTGTAAATACATGTTCCTACTTATTTTTTCAATGTCTCAGAAATTCTTCCATCTTGTGAATTCAAATGCTGCCATTCTATTTATTGTCCAGTTCTATTGCAATTCATCCACTTGCACTTATCCACCACTTCCCAACCAAATCGCCCTCATATCGCTCACATCGAGACCCCTAGAAGTACTCGGCAAATGTTTAAAAAACGTGTGCACATTGCCATGCCCATTATCGGCGACATCATCGTCTGCATCAGGAGCGGAGTGCAACACTCTGAGGTTCTCCGGACTGCTCCATCAGTGATGCAATCCACGTGCAGGTTTTTCAAGCTTGTTGTTTGTTTTTTGTGAGCGAGCATCTCATATTGAATGCGACAGGAAAATTATGTCCACACATTAAACTGACGCTGGTCGTTTTTGGGGAGACGAAGCCCCCAAGAAACAGGGCAAAATAAGTGTATTGGTTGAGTATTGCGACTATATGTTATCCAGTTTTTTATATAGAAAATTTTTTTTATAGAAAACCTTACCAATAGTATTTTTATAGAAAACATTCACTCATTTTGTTTATTTCGTACAAA
This sequence comes from Drosophila oshimai, assembly GCA_018150695.1. Lineage (NCBI taxonomy): Eukaryota > Metazoa > Arthropoda > Insecta > Diptera > Drosophilidae > Drosophila > Drosophila oshimai. Next base: position 358,041 of record JAECWM010000308.1, on the reverse strand, counting down.
AGTAATAGTAAAGACATTAGGTAAGTAATAGCGAGTAACTCAAATAATCCCAAATTAGTAAGCAATAAAATTAAAATAAAAGTTACTCGAATTCAAGTATATAAGAGAATATGAAACCAAATTTAAAACCAAAAATCTGATATACCCGTGGACTCCAAAATCAAGGGGTATTTGTGGCAGAATGGAGTGTGGAACTACGAGTACTAGTACAAACACTCAGTCACCCGATGTGGCAGGGAGCCGCATCTTGCAGCTCGGGCGCTTGTCAACTTAATTTATGCTCGATTCCGAAAGCAGGCAAACAGCCATCCTGCGCCCCTTCCCCGGAGCAACCTCCTCCTCCTCCTGCTCCTCCTCGTGTATGCTGCATTTGGCAAAAGCCATCGATCGAGTCGAATCGGATCGGTTTTGGTTCGGTTTGGTTTGGTTTGGTCTGGCCTGGCAGATCCAAGATCGGAGATCGCAGATCGCAACGTGGTCGTCATCTCATTGCTGTGGCAACTTGCGGCGACATTTTTCATGTCTTCATGTGATCGAAGGCATAAATTATCGCAGATCGCAGATCGCGCAGCGTTGTTTGTCTTCTTATGGGCCCCAGTCCGCGATTCTCCCTGCCACAAGAGGCATTCAATCTTTGTGTCAACAGAAATTATTTTTAACAGCAAGTACAACCGACAGACGCGGGCAAACTCGAACCAACGCAGGAACGAGTCCCCAGATTAATTGGACCTGATTACAAATGTTTTGTATGGCAAACTAGCTGCAACTGCCACCGCAAGCTGCCACGCGGATGGGGAAATTTAGCATTGTAAAATAAGCATTTGGATCCATTAAGACTAAAATGTGATAATGGTTAATGGTTAACATCGCAAGATATCCCCGTTTGTGAGGGCGCATTTGCAATGCTAAAGTCCGACCCAAAAGGCCCAAATAAGTACGGAAGACCTCGACAGGCTCCCAAGTTGAGTGATGGATACGTGATCTGAGTGAGTTATGCGAGGATGGCACCTGCCCAGTTAAAGATTGAGGTATTCCCTCTGGATCGGTATGAATTGTTTGCGATCTTTAGGTTATCTTATATTGATTGTGTGGCATTATTTGATTGAAATATTTCTGGAATTCTATAAAGACTTCGATGATATATGTATTTATTAAAGTTTAATTATTTTAAGGTACCCAATGGGGAAGAGTAATCCCACAAATGAGCTATAGTAAAATCTTGAGAAAAAAGTACATCTAATTTGAGTTTACAATTTTAATAAAGCTTAATTTTATTATCTTAAGTGTATTCTTGGTGTTATATTTTCTGATAAACACAACTATTTAAATCACTTGCAGTTTAAGGCCACGGATTTCCAGTAAATATCTTTATTAAATACAAAAACTTAATAATAACATATCATTATGATTTTTAACAATTTTGTGAAGTAAAAATTTAGATTGTACTTGTTTATTAAAGATCCAACAATAATTAAATGGGATTTCACTTGATCCCAACCAAAACTTGTTAAACTCCAGAAAGCCCTTCTTTCCCATTTTCATTCTTAATGTGGATATTTGTGGCTTCCGCTCGGAGATCAAAATTTCAGAATTATGCCGCGAAAGTTTGCTCCTGGCCCCGCTGAACCCCAAACCCCGAACCCAAAGCAAATCCAAGCCAGTTGGGGGGCTACAAGAAATACCTTAATAGTTTATTAATGATTTTGCTGCTGCCGTCGAGGGCTTTGTTGCTCTAGGTGGAAGTTTATTATAAGCGGCTCGAGTAAAGTGGAATGCAATAAGTGAGGTGGGATGGGTGGAGATGTGGGATGACTATCTGCAAGTATCAAACCAGCCAACACTTTCTTTTCACGTTTTTTAAACCAATTATAAAAGTATTCAGTGCAAGAAGTTGCAAATGGGCGGTGCAGGGAGCAGGGAGCAGGGAGCTGCTGGCTGGTGGCAACACTTCCTTGGCCAAAGTCTATGAAGCCATCATGTGGAAAAACACTTAATTACTTTAGAAGAGCTGCCTGCTTGGCACAAAAGTGTAAAGTGCTCGGCCACGCCCCTTCCGATGCCTCTGCCCCTGCCTCTGCTAGTTCATAAACAGTTAACTAACTAAGGCAAACCTGGTAACTCTGGTCGGGGCTGTTGGAAGCCATCAAAGGTTGCCCCCTGCCACCTGCCCCCCAGTTCCTCAGCTCCTCAGCTCCTTGCGAACCTGTCGTGTAGTCGTATTTAAATTAGATTTGCCTGAAATCGTGCGTGATTGTCAGCGTTCCAAGGGGCTCGTGCTCGTGGAGATGGAGTGGGAAAAAGTATGGGTAGTATACCTGAGCAAACACCATTACCTATTGCCAAGGAGGATTTCTGAGCAATTCTGTGCCACTTGAGAAACTTGCAAATTGGATTTCGGTTTTTCGCCCACCACGCCTCAAAAGTCGGCGGCAACTTTGAGTGTTAAAGTTCTTATTTTCCCGGGGACCTTGTGGGTGCCTCATAAGCAGCACCCCGTTCACGTTCTTCCCAACTCAAGTCCAGTCTCCCGCTTCTTGAATTTAAATCATTTTTACAATGCTTTCCTATGGGTTTCTGGGTCAATTAAAGTGAAGCATTTGCTCTTGATCAATTAAATAAAGTCCAGTGACAGGCCGTTGTCTGAAGAGACACTCGCTAACAGAACAAGGCTTTGTTAATTTTAGTTTCCAATTGGGATTTTACCTAAAGCGTAGGGTATATTATTTTTGGGACACATAAAGTTAGAGATCTCAATAATAATAATAATTAATTTTTTATAAAATTTCCTCATTTATATATTTTTTCAATAAAACTAATAAGTTGTAGTTCTCGTATTATACTTTAATTTACCGTTTAAAGCGAAATTAAATTTAATATAGTTCAGTTTTAATCTTTCAAAATATAAACACAACTTACACATTCTACTTTTACTTAAAAATAATAAGTACAAGAGTAACTTATGCGTGGTATCTTAAAGTCGAATTTGTTCATTTAATCTTTATACATATTTTCTTGCTTTCTTGTTTGTTTTATTTAAAGTTCTGACTGCAAACGGAAATTAATCATTTATGGGACTTGAATGTTTGAAAGCTGCTGAAATGAATTGAGAATTTGTCTTAATCAGCGTTTGAGTGGTGGGAACTTCACTCCCCCCAAGTCGTTCCAATTTTACCAGCCATTACAATATCTCCAGTATTACCCCAACTACGATAGATCCCTAAGCGGAAGTATAAATAATGAAATGAAATGTCTGACAATTAAAGCCATTTTAACGCGCATTTGTAGCCGGAGCACCGCAGGACATTTATCGCAGCCAAGGACAAGGATACCCAGCCAGACCAAGTCCCTGCATAACATAGATAATAAATGAGCCTGGCGGGGCTGGGGGCGGCTAAACTGTTTTGACTTTGTTAATAAATTGAAAAATTATGATAATGCCACCGGGACAACGACAACTGTGTGGGCACATTAAATTAAACAAAAGCAGCTCCTGGAGGACTGCGACTCGGACTCTCAGACTCGTGCAATGCGCAACGCAACATTAAGCAGGCGACGCGTCGCTCCAGGACATTAAGGCCACCGAGGCAATGATGCAACACATTCCGCCGACCGTTGAGGACTCCAAGACGCCGCAAATGCGCAATTACAATCTCCCGTGCCCCGAGTCCTGTCTCCCTGTCTCCTGTCTCCTGGCTGGGATCGGGTTCAGGTTCGTATACGTATCCGCTTCCGTGTGCGAGGACGAGGACGAGTGCGTGTGCATATCCTGCAGCCGTTGCCGGTGGCACTGCAATAAAGTGTCACTATAAATAAATAATAACGCCCTCAAAGAGAAGCCAGCAGAAAGAGCTTGAGCCAGTGAAAAACCCTCAAGAATAATATGTTAACTACTAGATACCTATTGCAGGACAATTATTAAGAAAGAATTTTAGAAAAAAATTATTTTGATGTGTTCCGAAAAATATAAGATTAAGTTAAAGACACGAAGCCCAATTATGTTAGAATACAGAAAAGAGTTAAGAAATTTTTTTTTAAGACTCTTTACCGTTGTTACATAACAACATACACACAATTAGCCACTGTAATATTTTAAAGATTTAAAATAATTTATTGAACACTTTGATGTAATGAAATAAAAATAGACAAATAAAATGAAATGAAACCCTATAAAAACCATGTTTAGTAAAAATTTTACCAAACCCTTATATTGGTAAGATGGGAAAAATACTTGAATAATTTAATTTTTAACACTTAAAAGAACTGAAAAACTATTCTTTTGTTTAAAACAAATAAAATAACAACTTTAAAGTATTGTCATATAAACACGCTAACAAAATAAGAAAAAATAGGTGAAAATGTATTCAAAAATTTAAGTAGAATGGAAACTGAAAAACCCAGCATACCCCAAAACTATAACGACTGGACGGTACGAAACTGCCTTGCAGCACACGCTCGTGTGGCAGCGCGGGCGGCGCCCGCTGTGCGAAAATATTGAAAAATTGTAATTGTATCTATAAGATACAATTACAGAACGGAGCCCGACACGTGACCGTCGCATCGCATCGGCGGATCGAGTGCGAAAAGTCACCAGCGGCGACGGCCTTCGACGACACTTAATGGACCAGAGTTCCGAAAAGCAAACAAAGTAACGCTTGATTGCGGGCGGCAAAGGGCAAAAGGAGCTGAAGAGCTGGGGAGGATTCATTGGCGAAAAGGGCAGTGCGTAAGCCCTTGGCGAATGCAAACAAACACACCCGGCGAGTGAAAGGGACTGGGGATGGGCGGATGGACTGGACAGGACAGGACAGGACAGGAAGACCGGAAGCGACTAACGTGCCACTACAGATGAGAGATGCGATGTGATGAGTCGCTGGCTGGGATGGGTGGCATGGGTGGGGTGAAACACGCCGGAGGGCAGGACAACGGTTCCTGCTAAATGCGAAATGTTCCGACCCAGCGAAAGTGTGAAGCTGAAAGCAGATGTCAGTGGCTAACAGGAGAAAATTGGAAAAAGGATTCCAGGGCAGATGAGCAGCCGACGAATGGGTTTCGTGGCATTTGTTTAAAGAGCGATTTAATTTAGACCAAAGGTTTACAGTGCAACACTGTTGTACTCAGTCGTAAAATGGGAAAAGAGCTTTCAGATACATTGTAAACAGGCTGCAACAGGAGAAACTTGGTAAGTACAGTTTGGAATTAGATTTAAGCGAACACAGACAATACAAAACTTGTAATAAATTTGTAAAGAACTTACTCATAGGTGTTGAATTACAGAACCCTTGAGCAAAGAAAATATAAATAAATATATTTTTGACCTGCTCATATGAAGTCAAAAATTAGTTTTTTTTATCTGTGTAGGTACAGTTTAGTCTATATTTATTGATTTTAAAAGTGTCATTCGTAATTCGTAAAAAAAACAAGGTACAACTTACCCATAAAATAGTTAACATTTTATAACTTTAAAATAACCTTACTTAATAAAATGTGTAACTAACGCATAGAGCGATTTGAAGCGTTTAAACATTTTTACTCGTTTATTTATTCAACAAATTAAGAGTTTGATAAAAAATAAATAAATTAAATTAAATTAAGGCATTACATTTTTTCTTTATTTTAATTTTAAATGTTTTCTTGTTTATTTGCAGAAAATTAAAGAATAAAGTTTCAATATTCCAGTGGTTATCTTAACAATTAAAGAACATCAACTATGCTGAGGTCCTTAAACTTAAAGTAAGAACCTTCCCTCGACACATCGGCACTATTAGTAACCCCATTAGCAAATCTCATTATACCAAACGTTTGATTTATGATTGCAATCTATGAATGTGAGAAACGCACACAAAGCATTTCCCGGGGTCTGTGAATGCGGCTGAAGGACTTTCGAGGAGGGGCGCGTGTCCTTCGCTCGGCTCAAAGCCAGGCGCATAAGCAAAAGCGCAGGATCAACTTAAGTACAGGCCACAAGGACACACGAGACGCGTGTCCGTGGCCCACAGCAAAGTCGCATAAAGTAATATAATCTCTTATTACAAGTACGACAAAAGCGACCCTACTGCCATATGCTGCCCCGCCCCCACTCACAGCCCACAGCCGCCCCTGCTCCAGCTGGGATTGGGCTGGACAATCTTTGTCTGCGGCTCACTTCACTGCAGGCAGTCCGAAGCTCTCAGCCCGAATTTATTGCCCCTGCAGTGCAATGCGACTGCGAGTGCAACAAGCTCGGCGGCTCGGAAAAGTGAGTATTTATAACTAAGGCATAATGAACCCATATTTTATAACCGCGTTTATTAACCCATTGATAACCGGATGAATTTATGCGTCTGCCACTGCCTCTGCCCAACCCATTTAAAAGGGTTGATAGATAGCAGAGGAGCTGGAGTTGGAGGGGTGGAACCACTGTGCGGAATGCGTCAGTCCTAAGCAGGCGGGTCTTGTGACAAATAAATGTCATATTAATGTCACAAACCCACAAGCAGAATTGATTCGCTGCGGTGCCTGGACCGCAACTGTATTCAAATCCTTGAACTGCCCAACCCAAGAAATGGGTCGTTAAAGACGGATGGCGCACTTTGTTCTGAGATGGAAGCGTGAGAAGTGCCTCTGTTTTTGGACAAGAAAGTATGACAACAAGGGAGCTCAATAAAATATAGATTGCAATGCTTGCAATGAAAATAACTCAATAACTGACATCATAAAAATATGATGGCTCTCTTATAAATAAAATTGGTGATGGGTATTGTTTGGGTTCAACTGCAATTGTGATTTATTAGTTTCAATACAGTCCTCTGGTATTTTGACCGGAAAGTGTACATATATACTCATTTATTTATTTAGATACTTATTAGTTAAGCAAAAACAAAATATATTAGATTAGATAGATCATATTTTGGTTTGATTAAATACCACCTCTTGCAATGCATTATAACAGAGATCTATTTTTAAACGCTTTATATTAGTTTCACTTGTGGCTGGCTGGCTGGCTGGCTGGCTATCTGGCTATCTGGCGGCGTAACACTTTTTGGTTTGCATGCAGGCCTGCCAACTTGTTTTTTTACCGATAATTTATCGATATCTATAAAAGAGCGCGCTCTTTTAAACCGGAAAGCGTTTCTTTTAGTTTTTTAAAACTATTAAAATTATTTGTCTTAATCATTTTATTTTGTAATATTTTGTATGGTTTGTTTTTGTACTCTACTTCTTACCGATATTTTTAGCGATACTTCCGAATTAACTCGTATCACGCTCTCATCTCCAAAGACCCCAAGTATGTGTTCATCCAGCTTCAACGATTTCATGCGTGGCTTGAATGGCAGGGGTTTTATTTCGAGAATTTCTGCGATAAACATGCATTATGGCTTTGGGATAGCCGTGAATGGATGTCTTGTTTTGCTTGCTTGTTTTCGTTAGCACTGGCTTAGCGCAGTTGAGGCTATCGCAAGGCAAATTGTTCTCAGATACAAAGAGAGATAAATTATGGGATAATGCGAGTACCAAAAACCAACTGGGAATTTGAAACGTCTCTGTTCTTCATTCATTTGGCCATCGATGACTCGCATTACCCTTTGTTCAGCCTCGTATTGTTTCAATTGTTTCAGGTGCTTCTTGTGTGGCTTCATTGGGCCTCTTCTTCAGTTCGAGTTACCCAATTTCTCAATAACCGAAACAAAGGGAAAACGGAGACCTATTGACCGCCTGCCAATTTCACGTTAATAATACCCGTAAAACGAGCCAATCCCCTAATGAAGCTGTCTGGGCCCCAGCTCATCTGCCTCTAAGCCACTGCTAACTGTGATTCTGCAAAAAAGAGGAGAGAGACCAACTAAGCCGTGACCAGGATGACCGGATCGAACCGTATTGTGTTTGGGTGTGTGACGCGTGTGGTCGAACTGTAGGCCCTTGGACAAAAGAAAAGCAAACAGAGCAACAGACAATAAATAAACAATAGATCTGTTTAAGGATTGCTACCTCATGTTTCTCCTCCGACCACTGTCTTTTCTCCTAGCCCAGGACATGCGTTTTAAATTTGTCGCCTGCATAAATTTTCCATCCGCCTTCAATTATTCTTTCGCATCCATTGTTGTCCTTTCTTGAGTGCGTGTTTGGCCTAACAAATTTCCAGCTAATGCCTATTTCCTTTCCCTGGGCTCGCTCCTACCCTATCCAATATCCAATATACAATATTGTGTAAACAAATGATGGCCGTGTAGGTGTCGCCTTACAGTTTCCTCTGTCATACCATCCTTTTTTCCTCAAGTGAGTGTGTGTGTCGCATAGATCATGTCTCAGCAGCAGCAGCCTGTTGGTTTCGGTTCCGCCCATATATTTTCGTATCCTAAGTATACTGTAAAATTGGAAAGGATGTTTTATATTCGAAGAATAAAATGATATATAATCATTTTTTTATTTAAGTACTAACTTAAATTATTCACGTACTAAATAAATACAATGCAGACATTGTAATCAATAAATCAATAAAATCTTCTAAATATTCGTCTTATTATTAAGTAAAATGTTAATATTTTAAACTCTTTTATAAGAATAATAAAAATGAATAAAAAAAAAAAAAAAAAAAAAAATAAGTAGGGGAGAGTGGGGATAGGTGAACCACTTTTTTTTTTGAACATTATTATGTCTAAACAATTCGACGTTTGGGTCTGCTGTTTATAGGAATCTAAAAGAGCATTCATTCCTTTGCATTTAAAGAATTTTTTGAAAATAATATGTCACGTTTTTTGAACTTTATGAGAATTTTAAAATTTTGTCTCGAATGGTTCAAGTATCCCCACCCCTGGGGATAGTTGAACCACCTTTCAGGATAACAGAAAAACTACAATTGTATAAAAAAAGTGTAATTTATTTCTTTGTTTATGCCTTTTTTCTGTTCAAATATAAACATTGCACATTTACAGCATGGAATAAAACAATAAAAATATTTATTTATTAATTTTTTTTTTTTTTCTTTTTTTCGAAGGTTTTCTTGAGTGTTTTGATTGTGCTTTTTGGCGATCAATTTTTCTGCGGTGATTCAGTGGCAATGATACTCGTTTTCTTCCTCGAGTCGTCTGTTTTCGTGGTTTAGCCTTTCCCCACAACTACTGGTTCATGTATCCCCACAAGTCATAAGCCAATTGGAAGTGATTTGGAGAAAACATGGAATATTTGAACTGCGTCAGCAATCCATGAAAATATCATAATTTGCGTCTACTTACGATAAAATACAATTTTAGGAAGTTCAATGCCACTGACGAAGAACGATAGAATTTTTCCTAGAAAACGTAAGGTCAAAATTAAAGCTGCAAACGGGGAATAAAACTTCGATTAGCGATAAAAACGACACCAATCGTTTGACGCGATTGTGCGTGCATGTGAGGCTAGGATAACGACTAAGTAAGCAACACACATATAAATGGTGCACAAAAACATTTCAGAAGGTAAAATATTTGTACTGGTTCATCTATCCCCATGGTTCACCTATCCCCACTCTCCCCTATAGTAAATATTTAAATTATATTTTATTATATAAAGCAGACTAAAGGGAATCCAATAAAACCCGTTTCGGGATAGTAGGTGTCCTGAATTCGGTACATTCCCTCCAACACTGGAAAATTCTTTGAGTCAGACTGAGTTGACATTTGCCAGCAGCTGGTCATGACCATTATCATTTTGTGTTTATCTGTCCCCGAATGCGGGTGAACCTATTGACACAATTGTTTTCGCCCAGAAGGGACCAGGGGGTTGGGTTGGACCTCTTCCTGGGGACGTTCGACAGTCGCACAATTTGCGCCATTGTCTGCGCTCTCTGGGCTATTTTTAATTATTTGTATTATGTTTCAGTTGTTTTGGATGATGCGTTTCGAGTGTAGCCATAACCTAAACCTCTCCACTTCCCCATCAATTTCTCCTCGTTAATAGCATTGGAAATTAATGTTCGGCTCGTTGAGGACAGATAAATGTGTGTGGCAGCTTTTTCAATATTTGTTCCTGGTTCGGGTTTGGTTTCACTTACATGGTGGTCTGCTATATTTATAGGGGATCTAATGCAGTTACTGTGTTAGGTCAGTTGGGTCAAGCACTCTCCCGAATGACTTTCTCTGCACTTCCAGCTGCCTGAAACCTTAAATTCCAATTATCCAAACTCCCACCAACCATCACCATCCATCATGATCCGCGACTGTCTGGGAGGCTTAAGCCACGTTAATACTTTCAAAATTGCCAACTGCCAGGGGAAGGCATTACGCTTTATTACGGGATAATTTCATTATTTAGCCAAAACATAATCAAATGTGCCCATATCCATATCCATCACCGCATCTACCCCTACACACCCCTACACACACACAATTAATTTCATAAGCCTGTAAAAACGTGCCAAGGCAAAGGCAAAAAATCACACACAAAAAATATATATACCTAGCGGATCTGATAAACCGGGAGGTGCTAAAGAGGCGGAGGGTTGGGATTTTGGGAAGACCGAAAAACCGAAAAACCGAAGAGAAATTATACATAATCCCGTCGTGCAATCAGCGTGTAAATTATAAGGGACCAAGGCTGTGCCAAAGGACCGCAAAACTTGCGAGCGGTTCTGAAAATAAAGTAATGCGAAATAATCCTCGTTGTTATCACACACACACACACACACACACACCCGAATACATAGGAAAATCCTGGCCCAGCACGAGACTTACCGTGTGGCACACAAAAGCCTAATATCACCGTTGAAACTGTACGGGGGAAAACCTGGAAAATGCAAAGTGGAAAGCGGAAAGCGCAGCCACGATATGGAGACAGGATATTTACACAACAAACAATATTTGCTTGCCGTATGTGGCCGCCTCCTTATCCGTGTATGTGTAACTCGAGCAAGGCAATAGATTTTCCATAGTGCATTTCGTAATTGTAAAGACAAAATACTTAAAGTAGACTTTAATATATAAAATACGAGATATTATACATTATCGTATTATTTTGCGTTTTTATAGGTAGAAATAAATTTTGCGGTTAGTCAAATTTTATGCCGGTATGATATTATTTGTAGAGCTATCAATAATACAGATGAATAAATTTATTTATTAACCTATATGTTTATACATTTTATAAAGTTGTTGTTTTAAGCTTCTCGTACAAAATTAAATATTTTGTAGAAAATGTAGTGCTTTTTCATTTCCTAATTAAGCGGTGTATTTTTGAAACGTACTGTAAGCACGTTTAGTACCCACATATTGAATACATTGTGTCCTCCCATCCAAAAGGGGATGATATATGGAATATGCGATGCGGTGGCATCGGTGAAAGGCGATCAGATGTGGGCGGAGTTTGATAACAGGCCAAGATATTTATTGAGTACCCAGTTTAATTGGTGGTTAGAAACGGTTTATCTTCAATGAAATGGCGTAACCGAAAATCGATCGAATTAAAGCGACTTAAGTGGAAAAGATCTTTTGTGAGATTAGCAAATCAATTCCAATTCATTAAAGTTTCATTTGGGGATTAAGTAAGCTTTAGTAGTAAATAGAGAACTTATTCAGTACATTTTGAAAACAAATAAATAAAATACGAATAAAGAAAAAGCTTAAGATTAAGAACTTTATTGCCTTGAACATAAACCAATTTTCTTTTTGCTTAGAATATGAAAACTTGGAAAGGTTCACTTGTTCACTTGAGAAACAGATCGGCGGGTTAACATTGATTTAACATCGCAGACATCGGTTCGAAAGGTCCACTTACTTAAATAAACAAAATAATAAAACTATGAACAACCTTTAGAAAAATTCTCAGCATGAATTTTTTTTAAAGGGATCCTTTTTATAAGCGGGTTAAGTGAAGCGCCTTCAATAGGCGTCAAATGAAGGAGTTCTGCTATTTCACTTGCACCGCCTGTTTTGTAAGCCCTTATTCATATTTTCTCCTTTTTTGTCTGCAGCAAAATCAGTTTATAATGGTTTTAATGAAAATTTTTATCTTTTGTTGCGCACACACAGACACAAACACACACACACAAAACGAATCCTGGCGAGGCGGTGAAAAGCCGCATTGTCATCAATTTCGCCTTTGAAAGGGAAAAACACAACGTAGTGGATGGAAGGAAAAAGGAGGCTGACAGGGCAATCTCCTTTGGCAGGTCGGTTGTGGCACCCGTTTTTATGGCTTTATAGTTTATGTTATGAACCAATTTTTTAATTTATGCACAATTTTGCTTAGCCGTAAATGTTTGGGATTAGGTTTTTGCTGGGCACCCAACAAGTAGGTCATTGTCACTAAATAGTGCGGCAGCACAGGCAATTGCTCAAGGGTAGAACCTCAACAAAATAAACCCATCCGAACCTTTAAATCGGATTATGTGCGCATGCAACAACTTGGTGACCCTCATGCGGCCCTAAAATGGATTAACGCTTCAATGGGAATTCATTTTCGTAATTTTCGGGGTAAAAAGAGTGAGCCACATAACGAATCCTCTTCCAATCAATTGTTCACAACGGCCCCTGGCAAGGTTTCGTGTTACCCGCTGTCTGAAATTTGAGCTCAAGTAATTCTTCAACACATCCCAGATACAAGACTCAAGATTCACGATACAAGATGCAAGATACGAGCTACGAACGTATTTATTTGAGCTCGCAAAATCTGTTCATAATTCGTGGAAGTAACATGTTAATTGAGTTATCAGTACGCACACACACCTCCAGTGGACCTTTAAAAATTAATCTTTATATCGAGTGTTGTATTCCGCACTCGTTAGGATTGAATTACATGGGATGACAGCTGTGTGTTTTATGGCCAATGATTGATTTATTGGATCTCAGCTTCCCCTTACGAGTACAAAAGGCTAAGCGGAATATTTCTCGGCTGTGACCCACAACATATTTTTATTGAGATGCATACTAGGCATACCATGACCATTCAGCCGCAGAGCATGAATATATTTCCCCACACAAAAAGCTTTCAGAGCCGAGAAGTCAAGCGTATCTGGGGAACCGACTCCATACTCCATACCAATCTATCTGCTTATCCATCTATGCAAAAGAAATAACTCGTGTACCGCAGCATTTTATTGATAAACTTCTGCCCACGGTCCCCTTGTCCCCTTGCAACTCCTGCCACCTCCCATAAATGCACACTTCACTGGGCACAAGCCAGCTCCATTCGGAACACGACTGCCGCCAGGCTAGGACTTCCAACTTTTTCATCATTGCTGGCCAGAATAGCCAGACCAAGAAAATCCAGCCCCATTCCCATTCTCCACTCCAAAAGAAGTTTTTGCACAAAAAAATATGCAGAATAAAATAAAACATAAATCTGCAAGTGCACTGCGTTATGCCAATTTATATCAGCAAAGCTTGCAGGCGAGCCGCAGGTAATAAACTCAGAATGAACTATCTTACAAAACTGAACCAGCTTCTCATCCTGATATTTCAGTTTAAATTCTGCTAAAAAATAATAGCATTAAATGAGCCTTCATACTAAAAATAACCCTAATGGGCGCAAATCTAGGAGTAATCTATTTCATACAAAAATAAATATTTATGTCACAGAAATCGGTAAAACTTTTGAGCAGGGAGATTCACAAAAGCATCAACGACTTCACCTCAACAAAATCTTTATTTCCCAAAAATGTTTAAAATCTTTAAAAGCTTTAACTTACTAATTGTCTCAGATTTTCATATCTATAAATTTATCGAGTAAAATGATTCCAATATGACGAAAACACATGTAATTTGTAAAGTCTCTTTTCAGAGTTAACGCTTTTCTGGAATCAAAAAATGTAACTTCGATAGGGAAAGATTAGAAACTTGATTTCAGGTTAGCTGGATACCTGGCTATATGGGCTAATAGCATGTCATAGTCCTTAGACCTTAATAAATGTAAAATTTTTTTTTCACATTTTGCATACAATACATTTTAAACTAGTTTTTAATAGATTTGAAATAAATTGTGATCCCGTAATGCCATGTGTTTTTGAGAGACCCAAAAAATAGTATCATAACCCAGAGTTAGTCAAAAATTAATGGATTCTCAATGGGGTGTGCTACAGTCTTAACTTTGAGTGGACCGTAAACTCCGAAAATACCCCGAACAGTTAGTTCTATTTTATATTTGCTAGATGTGCTGTAAATTTATTCAATAAGTGCGGAGCTCAAAACTTTATGGCTCTGGCTCCAGGAGCAGCTGGAGAGGAGCCAACATAAGACACCTTTTTGGAAATTGAATCGGACGTGAGCCAAAAAGTGCAACAACGATATAAATACGAAGGGGAAGTGTGCCGTGGGTAGAGGGGCACAAATGATTAACTGCTCAGCTGCAAGCCGGGTGAGAACGAGTAATGCGAATAATGTTGTCGCAGTCGGGTAGCTGCAAAAGAAAAATGAATTTAAATCAATAAAATAAAATATACACATACACGTACCGTTAAATGTGTCTCAAGAAGTTCCCCCGGCACTGCTCCCTCCTCCGCCTGGCAGCACCTAGCCGAGAAAAACTAATGAGCAGTGCCTACACGTTTATGGCCAAAAGCCAGAGGCAACTGGCAGGTGGCAGTTGCCTCGCCAGTACGTGAGCCAGTCCATTCTCCTCGGCTCCGAGGAGTATTTAATTTATGCGCCGCATATGTCGCCATACGAGAGACTTTCCAGGTACTCACACCGCACTCTTAAATATGGCTCATGTTCCTCCTGAACACGTAGTCCGCACCAGATTCGGAGAACTCGAACCCCACAACAAGACCAGAGCAGCATCAACTGGCCCTCTCCAAAAATTTAATTAAATTGCACGTTGTGAGCGGCACCATTACAAGTATTATTGTTTGTTATTGGCGCTTCCTGGCCACCGTTACTCCTCTTGGCTATCTGCATCCAGTTAGTTGAGGTTGCTGCTAGTGGCCATAAACAAGTTGCCAGAATGAATAGAAAACTTGTGCCGTTGCCTCGGATTCATTACGTTGGAATGTAATCAAACATATCTGCGTAAATTAAAGGATACTTTAAAATTTGCATATCAAATAAATTTTACTTTGAAAATAAACATAATCCGTTTAACTAATTGGAATTTGATTGTTAAAATGATTATTTTTTCTCTCTAATTTTTTTCTCTAATTTGTAAAGCAACTTAGTCAGACCACGTCAAGTGTACCTAAAATGTTTTTGATTAAAAAAATTATACAAATGTGTAGTACCTTAAAACACTTTTAACAGTTCTTCAAAATCCCGCACCGTTTTTGATATTTTGATCTTTTAAGTTCAAAAAATTTGTTTTTAAGGTTTTGGAGAAAAATTAATAACTCTTGAACGGTTTGACATACAGGGGTGATCAAAAGTATATAATTTTCAGCATGTTGCTAAAAAGAGACCCTGTATTTTTGGTGGGGAAGGTGCAAAGGGGAAAAAATCTTTGTTGTCGCAAAGCCTGGGCTATGGAGAATTAAATGCAAAAGGAATCATAAAAATAACTGTTCTTGGTCCAAAAGTACACGCAATTGAGCATCGCTCTCAGCTGTCAAAAGTATTTAAACACATTTTTTAAGCGTCAAAAGTATTTACACACAGCCATTTTGATCGGTTTTTGAGTATTTTAATGAATTTTAACGACTTTTTTTAAACGCTTTATATTAGTTTCACTTGTGGCTGGCTGGCTGGCTGGCTATCTGGCTGCGTAACTCCACTAAGCTCTTGAAAGCTTTCGCAGCCAAAGATAGATGGCGACAGCAACGTGTGTAGTTCCAGCAATGTCCGCTATTGATAACACGACACCACATTTTTAAAAACACCACTAAGCATACGATATATAGAACACTGTAGAACACTCTAGAATTTGTTAGAACGCTTAATAAAATTCTAGAACATGTCCCTTTGTGCGTTCGCATAGTATTTTGTAGATCCTTCTTGAAAGTTTTTCTAGAAGTTTCTGTTGCCTGGCTGTTTAACACTTTTTGGTTTGCATGCAGGCCTGCCAACTTGTTTTTTAAACGCTTTATATTAGTTTCACTTGTGGCTGGCTGGCTGGCTGGCTATCTGGCTGCGTAACTCCACTAAGCTCTTGAAAGCTTTCGCAGCCAAAGATAGATGGCGACAGCAACGTGTGTAGTTCCAGCAATGTCCGCTATTGATAACACGACACCACATTTTTAAAATAAACTATTTGAAATATAACTAAAGTTTAAAGATTTAGAAAAGGAACAAATTGTATTTTTTTTTTTTTAAAAGAACCGTAAATTACTCTCGTTAATACTTTTGTGCATTATAAAGGTAATACATAATAAATAACAAAAAAAATTAAAATAAAATGATTAGTTTAAAAACTAAAAAAACGCTTTATAGTAAATCCAACCAAAAAGTAAAAAATAATGTTTAAAATGTTTAACGATAAAATTGATAGATTCCCTGTCGGAACAACGGGCCGGCAGAGTTGATGGTGTTTAAAGCGTTGGGATGCAATAAATCTGCGTGCTGGAATATAATTCGCACTATATTGAATACAACTCCCACCATATAGATACACTAAATTTACATGCAGGATTATAATTTGTACTATATCAATGCACTAAATCTGCATTTTAGAGTACACGTAGCAAGAAATTATCTTCATTTGGCATCCCAACGCTTTAAACACCATCAACTCTGCCGGCCCGTTGTTCCGACAGGAATCTATCAATTTTATCGTTAAACATTTTAAACATTATTTTTACTTTTGGTTGGATTTACTATAAAGCGTTTTTTTTAGTTTTTTTAAACTAATCATTTTATTTTTAACAATATAATTAAACCAACTAATTTCTAGTTTCTCCGCCTTTGACATCCCTGACTGCTTTGATCCTTGCTGGTAAGAACAGGACTAACTTGTGCTCAAAGTAAGATTTCATTTGAACAAAATTTAATTAAAATTCTTTAATATTTCAACTTCTAACGATAGCCCTTAAACTTTCGACAATGTTTTTATAATTTTGAGCCATAAAACGTGTTCAAATATAACTTAATTATTTTTTAAATTGTAAATGCCTATTTGATTACTGACTAAATGACCAACAAAATGAGCAATCAGTCATTAAAATCGAATGAAGATTGAGCTGCACTAAAAAATGTAAATTCGTTAATGAAGTTTCTCTTTACTATTAACTTTACTATGCTGGTTTGTGGTGTGCATTTTATATTACTTTATAAGAACTTGTTCCAAAAAACTACCATATCGTTCCCACTTATTCGATGGACGGTGCCAAGTAGGCGCTTACTTTTGAGAGGCAGTGTCGAGCAGCAGTTTCTCCAGAGGTTCCGTCTCGCCCGCTCGCACTAACGGCTTCTTCGCTCTTCCTTCTCCCTGCCTCTTCCCAAGATTCCGCTCCGCTCTGAAGCTACATATGTATATGTTTAAGCTGGCTTAATTAGTGTTTACAAGTGATCCAAAACAAACTTACGCACATCGCGCAACCAGAACTGAAGTGGCGAGGTATGTACATATGTAGCGCGGATAAATAAACACATTAAAAAGTAATTGTCTTTATTTCAGTGCAAAATCCGAATAAAAATGGCCCAGGACCAAAATAAACTATATATATACGATGTGGCGGCCCAGCTGACCCAGAGTGTTCTCAAGGAGCACTTTGGGGTCTTTGGACGCGTGCTGCGCCTGCAGATCTTAAAGCCACGAAATGTGCCAAGTGGAGGTGGCAGACGCAGGGCCAAAAACTGCCTGCAGACTGGCTACGTCCTCTTTGCCGATCCCAAAGATGCAGCCAAGGCTTTGCA
This sequence comes from Drosophila oshimai, assembly GCA_018150695.1. Taxonomy (NCBI): domain Eukaryota; kingdom Metazoa; phylum Arthropoda; class Insecta; order Diptera; family Drosophilidae; genus Drosophila; species Drosophila oshimai. The sequence goes on along the minus strand of JAECWM010000308.1, from coordinate 340,315 downwards.
CAGCCCGACCCATCGTGTGAACGGCAAGAAGTTCCATGTGCGGGCCCACCAGGAGCCACCACCTCCGCCGGCCATCATGAGAGTCAACGACGACTGTCTGGTATACGTGCTGCAGTACCTCTCGCTGGCCGATCAGATTCGCTTTTCCAGGACTTGCCAGCGCATTAGGGCGGTCTACCAAGGGGCCATCGCCAGGCTCCACAGGTCTGTGAACTTTTCCCAGTTCAGTGAACTGACTGAATGGGACATGTGCGACTTCTTCCGGTTGTCCGGACCTTTTCTGCAGATGGTGGAAGGCAAGTGGCCCACACCTTGCCCAAAACGGCTGGTCGAAGTATTGGGCGACAGCTGCGTCAACCTAAAGGAACTAAAGCTCTACAAATGTTATATTAACACGCGCAGCATGATCAAGTTGTTCGCCAAGATGGAGAAACTGGAGTCGCTGGAACTGATCGGCTCGAACATCTCCGACCGAAATCTTTCCGCGCTGCGAAATCTGCGTAGCTTGAAGACCCTTAATCTCGAAGACAACCCGTTGCAGGGCGATATCGTGGACAATCTGCCATCCACAATCGAATCGCTGTCGCTGGGTTCCTGTTCTCACCTTCAGGACTCTAACCTGGCCAAGATTTGCAAGGCCCTCCCACAGCTGAGGGAACTCGATATACGCCACACCACATATCAACCAACAACCTTTTACAAGAATTGTGCACTACTTGAGAGCTTGAAGATGTCCCCCGAGGAGGGCGAGAATTACGAGCTTGTGGCCCAGCTGCCCAGTTTGAAGAGTCTGACTGTCTTACCAACCCTATATCGGAGTTTGCCCAGGGAATTCTTTGAGCAGCTGGTGGAGCACAAAGCGGAGCAGTTGAAGGTTCTTGAGATCGATCCCCTCTTCAAAAACCTTAGGAAAATCCTTCATTATATCGCTAAGCTGGGCGGACTTCGCACCCTCATCCTGCATAACGTAGTAGAGGATTATATCCTAAATGAGATTGCTCTTCCTACCCAGCTTGAGAATTTCGTTGTCACATGTTCGAGCCTTCTAAGCGACACCGCAATCCTGAAGCAATTCACCAAATGCCCCAAGCTTATGCTTTCTCAGTCTACGGAATGACATATTGGAAAGAGAAATACTGGTGCAGGGCATCGTGGCCCAGGTGCAACGGGAGATGGCCACTGCCACTGGAACGCTGCGAAAGTTACCAATCCAGCTAAACATTCATTCTATAAGGCGCTACAAGTCGCAGGTGCCTAAGGACATTGTTGAAATAAAGTTCTGCTGGGCTTAAGATTAAATAAAGTTAATAAGTTTATTTGTTTGTAAAAATATTTGTTTTAATGTCTTTGTGTACTTAAAATGAAATAAAGTAAATAAGTTTATTTGTTAGTAAAAATATTTGTTTTAATGAAATGTCTTTGTGTACTTATATTATATGATCTACCGGTTTTTAGACCTCTTAGTTTGCTTGAAAAAAAACTAGAGGCAAAGAGAACCATTGGTATTATCGAATGGCTATAAGAAAACCAATGGGCCTGTAGTCCAGCCTCGACTCAAACTTCTTTTCAGCTATTTTTTGCATAGCATTCTCAAGGCAAAAGTACAACAAATTTTTTTTTAACTTTTAACTGTTAAAATTGTTTTAAATTAAGCTCCATTTGCATAATATTTTTTTGAATAAAAAAAATTTTAGGTACACTTGACGTGGTCTGACCCACTGGTAAACATTTATGCAGTAATTATTAATAGTTATTAAGTTTGTAATGCGAAACAAAAATTAGAGAAGCTTGACTACCTTTTAAAACTTCTTTAAGATTATAATACAATTTTGTTTGCAAAAATCTATTGATATTTTTAATATAACTCATGATATTTCTTTTTGCGTGCATTTTTACCTAAAATGTAGTAAAAAACTTAGGACAAATTCAACAAATCCATAAATGACACATTTTCCTTCTAAGCCTTCAATCCAATAAGTTTGCTGCAAATTATTCAAGTTTACCTTACAGATTTCTACAATTTTAAAAGCCAAACATCAGTTTATATTCCCTCTATCCTGCTAAAGCCGACAGGAAGAGGAGAAGGGATAATTTAATCCGTTTGATACTCCACCAGCAGACCGTACGACACAACATTTCTGGAGCTGGGCAGCAATCGAAGCTGGGGACCCACACCGAGACAGAAGCCTCATTAATCTCCGACCGCATTCAATAATCATGCAGAGTACGGGAAATAGAAAAGAGGACTGTGGAGACGGGAGACGGGAGACTGGATACTGGAGACCAGAGATGCTGGGCATCCCAGTCATGCATGGCACTTAACCCCTCGATGGCACCACACCCAGAACAGAACCGAAGAGCCAGAGGAGCGAGGCGCTTTAAATTATGCCAATGATTTGTTGCATAAAACCAAGTGGCAAGTGGCAATATGGCAGCAAGTGGATGGCCCAAAAACGAAACCCACAGCCGACAAATTGTGCAACTGCAGTCAGCCAAAGCCAAAGCAGCAGCAGAAGCTGAAGCCAAAACTCGATTCAGAGTCAGAGTCAGAGTCGTAGCCAAGTCAAGTAGAGTTAAGCCCCACCTCCTGCCCCTTTTTTGGCTGTGCTGATTTTGGCAGCAAGTGGCATGGCCACATTTGTCGGTTGAATGGAGCTACACCCATCACCCATCGCACCACCCAACACCCATCGCCCATCGCCCACCGTCCTTGTTTCGAGTCTGCATAATTTTTATTCGAAGCCTTGGCAACGTTTCAGTTGCACTATTCGAGTACGGCCAGCTGCTGGCCATCCGTAGGGCTCAAGCTCGGTTCCAGTTTCAGTTCCAGTTCCGGCCATCCTGCCTTAGGATCCCCATCCCCATCCCATCCTTTCAGCCATGGCAACAGCATTGGTAATGGCCAAAAGGCAGCCGCATTGCATTGACAATGGCAAATGATTAAGTTGCTTATTCGACAAATTGATGTAGCGTTCGCTGCATCCCAACGAGATGACGATGAGATGTGTGTGTTTGGCTCTGGGAGTCCGTATTTCGCCGATATAATGGGTTGACTGCCACTGCTTTGTGCAATTGTTTCAAGCTGGTGCCAACGGGGAAATCTGTGCAATAGAAAAGCATAAAGAGCAGAGCTAGAATGGGATACATCATCCCAAAATCGACTTAAAGGCTGACCCAAGGACACAAAGGGCTTAGAAAATATAAACTGATTACGGGTGATAAAGTGTTGCAAAAACATACTAACAATTAAAATAAGTCTATTATTAACTACCATAATGAGAAGTCCAATTTATATAAGACTATCAATCAAAACCTTTGAATGAATGATAAGGCGCAATTGTTTTCCTTTTTATAAGGAAAGATGGAATTAAGGTGTTAAAAAATAAAAATAAGGTATTACTTAACAAAAAGCCCTTTAAAGTTTTATTTGAAATATAACTAATACCGACTTTAAAACATAAAATAAATATTTATTTCCAAAATATTATTTTTTTTGATCCCAAATAAATTTAATAAAACTTAACAAACTCAATAAATTAAAATGAAAAAGGTCAAATATCTACACAGGTATTCAAACATTTTAAAATCCTACCATTTAAATAATTTTTAGACCAAAATACATAGAATACAAAAAATTGCAGAAAACAGAACTATCAGTGACAGTGACATCAGTCCAAATAACTCCTGTTCGACAGCACTTGATTAGCCAAGTTTATAAATCACGCTTGTAAAACTTGTCATTGCCCGCCCAAAGTACAGAGAAACCTCGCTGAGACAATCGATTCCAACTCCCCCTACCAATTCCGAGTTTCGCGAGTGTTTTATGAGCCCTGACTGCTGAATTTAGCGTCAACACAAATAACCCGAAATAACCCAACTCACTTGGTTCTCGCTGAACAGCACAGTACATAGGCAGCAGCCATACTTGCAACAATTAATCACACCGCGTCCAGCATATGTGGGAAATTTTCGGCCAACTTGCTGAAGGGAAACCCACAGTTGGGGCCAAGTGGAAATGAAATGGAGGTGGAAAAGCTCGCAAACAGTTTGCGATGAATAATGACAATTGGCAGAAAGTCAAAGGCAAAGTCAAAGGCGCCAAGCGACGAAAAGTGGCGCTGCAAAGTGATAAATGAATGCAGGTGGCGTCGCTTTTTTCGGGTGAAAATGGGTGGCAGGAAGGCTAATCGATTGACAACGTCGGCAAAAAGTGGAAAAAAAAGTTTTTAATGAATTTTCAAAAGGCGCTATAATCAAAAGGAAGACGAACTTCCTACCCAGTTCGGTTCGACAAGAATTCCTCAACCACTCGAAACGATAGACAGTCTGCGACTGGAGGCACGCCCGAGTAATTCAATAAAACTTTGCGACAAATGAAGCGGGAGCTGGAGCTAGAGCTGTACACTGAACAAAATGGGGGCTTAAAAGAAATAATAATGCATTTTGTATGTAAAAGAGTCAACACAATTAGGTTTTTAAATGACAAAATTAAACTTTCAAATCTCGAATTTCCCTAACTTGAAGTTTTAATAAGTTCATTATGATTTATTATCAACAAAACTACCCCTTTAATCAATTAAATCATTTGAAGTCTTTTTTCTTTATTTCGACTGAATTTTAAACAAGTGTAATATAAAAAAAAATAATTAAAAATAAATTAACTTTAAAACAAAATAAAAAAAAAAGATTTTGATTTAGATTTTTTAACTACAAACGTTTTTTAAAAATGGTTTATTTAAGTTTTAAGTTTTTAAGTTTTTAAGTTTTTGTACATTATTTTGGTTTTTTAAATAAAGAATTTGTTACAAATCAAAAAAAAAGTTCTTAAAGTGACCTTTTAAAATACAAAGCTTTTTTTATTCTTAGTGTAGCCGAAGTTGGGTAACCGTAACTCCAATCAAGCAATGGCTTGCAAATGAAAATCATTTCCTTCCATGTCATTATTATGTATTTTAAGCCAACTTGCTATGGTTTTCACTTTTCATCCATTGGCTTTGAGTCATCGACACAGCCCTAGATACAGATACAGCTGTAGATACAGATACTGATGCAAAATACTCGGATAAAGCTGAGATACAGCCCTTGCCCTTCGTTACACCACCGAGCAAACGAAATTTTCCTTTGGCGTTTGTCTGGCGTTGTATGCTTTCCGTTTCCGCTTCCTTGGCCGTTTGCAGTTTTGTTGCTGCCTCTCACTCTCCCCCTATCTCGCGCTTTCTCTCTCTTTCGTTATCCTGGAACTCCTTTCCCATTTCCCATTTCGCAGCGACGGCGGCAATTTGGAGAATTTTTCACATAAAAAATAATAAGAAAAGTTGTATGCTAATGTTGTTCTCTGTCCTGCTCGTTCTCTTCCCTCCCCTTCTGGCCCGTTGCGCTGCGTGTATTGAAAAAAAATATAAGAAAAGAAAAGAAATTGAAAAACAATTTTTGCATTTGGCATTTTCACAGCGGGCGGGAAAAGCGGATGGGGTCGAGTGGAGAAAGTGGCTTAAGCAGCTCTTAGCTTAAAACTTAAGAACTGACTATAGACATGCTTTAACCCTTAAGAGAAGGATTCATTTAAAATCACTAAAAATATTGAAAAATTGATCTGCGAGTAAAAAAAATGTTTTTTAAAAGCTCAAATTGTATGTCAGCTGTTAAATGAATAGTTAAAAATACAACCTATAAAATTTAATACTTTTCCAGATTATTTTAATAAAAGATTTCTTTTGTCTCATAAAAGTAAATATTACGTTTTATAATTTCTATAAATTTAGAAAATTTTAAATTTAATAGTAAAACGCCCTTTTACAGGCCTTTTGAAATTTACAATTTCACATTTATCACCTAACTAGTTTTAGTTACAACCTACATCAAACCTGTTTATTTCGTTACCTAGGATGTATTTCTTTTAGTAACTACCTCCTGTCATTGCCATTAACAACCTTAGAAGAAATTAACCCCATCAAAAACTCCTTTTATTCAAACACTCCCTCCCTCTAGCCCACAATGTACGAATTAAATCTTAAAAAGTAATTCCAAGCGGCGAACTTCATCAACTTTTTAATTAGTTTTGCAATCAAAAAAAGAAACTTTTTGAATCCATCCGAGCTGATGCAACAATCGTAGGATTCATACCAGAAGCTGGCCAACTTTGCCTCATAATTTCAAAGGTAAATATTTATTTTTCGGCTAATGCCCTGTGGTCATAATCAACAGCTTGAAAATACCAACCGAACCGCACTGAACCAAACTGGACCGCGTCGCGCTCTCGACAAAGTAATCAATTTTTTTGAGGACCGGACCGACTTTGGCAAAAGTTGGGTTGCAGTTAGCAAAGTCATCAGCAGAACCGATTTCCATCCTCCTACCGATCAGTGTCGCCTATCTTATGACTTTCTCGCCAATTCTGTCTTTTTTCGAAAACAAAAAAAAATTTTTTTTTTTTTTTACTTAAATTTTACAACAACCCAAAAAAAGTTAGAAAATTAAAATATTTATCTTTAAAAACATTGTAAATATGTATCAGTCGAAAAAATATAGTTTTTTTCAGACATTTTAATCGAAAAAAACGTCGATAATTTTTCTTTTGGTTTTTTTCAAAAATGTTTAATTCTTAAATGTTTTTTATTTAGAAAATCATTAATTATAAAAGAAATCACAAAATGACAAATACCTTAAGATGTTTTTAGCACACAAACACGTTCGTTTTTATTAATTTATTATCTATTTAATTTAAAATAATTTAGCTAAAAATATTTTTAAGATTTATTTGTTTAAACTTTGAACTTTGTTCGAAATAGCCAACAATGCCAGACAGGTTTTATGGGGATAAATTTTAAAGTGCCGCACATTTTCAAAAAGTTAATCTTAATTTTACACGTCCAATTCGAGTGACAGAAAATATATTAAATATTTGTAATTAAAATAAAGTTGGGACAGATGTCTAGCTTTTTTTAGTGTTATAGTTTTGTGCGTTGGCCACAAAAAGTAACCAACACTGGCAGCTACTCATCAACCCACACCACAGCTCATCCACCGAAAGTTTCAGACATCCAGAGCCGCAGGATGCGGAGTGGGGAAAAGGTGAGGCACTGGAACGGGGGCAGAAACAGGCGTGGGGCATGGCCGATGGCTTCCCAAATGGCACCCAACTGACTCCACTCTCGCTGACTGACGACCAAAATGTCGTCCCACTCTCATTCACTCTTGTTTTCCCCGCTTTTCCCACTTTTTCCGCTCACCGGTTGCTGGTGTTTTATGGCACTGGTATGGGGGGAGGGGGTTCCCCGCTGCCGCGAGCTCTGCCAAAAGTTTCAGCGCTAAAAAATTGAAATGCTGCCTCACGTGCCACGAAATTTTTTATATTTGTTGATTTTTGGCTTAGAGTGTTGACCGAAAACAAAGTTCCAGTTGGCTTTTGTTTTTCAATTTCAAGTTCTTTTTTTTTTCCGCACTCACTTTTGCGACGGTTTCCTTTTTCCGTCCATTTCTGGGCTTCGGTTTCACTCCGAACTCTTTGTGGGTGCGAACCAGGACCAGTACCAGTACCACAGTGGCTTCCATTTATTTGGAAAGGCTGCCTTGCCAGTTTGCGTTTTTAATAACTTAATATCCTTTGTCCGCCCCCGGCCAGCAGTTTAATTTGATTGAAACGCAACTATTCGAGTTCACCGGTTTTTGAGCCCTTTGATTGGCTGCCTTTGACTCTATAAATCTTTGTCGACCGCAAGGCGAATTTTATGGATATTAACTGACTGTTGGCTGTTGGCAATTTGTTCAAAAGTCAAAGGGATGCTGGGCTCTTTTCATCGATGTCACTCGAGTCACGAGTTCGGTGCTCTTTCATAGATATCACTTTAAAGTTTAAAACTTTCAACAGTCACTAAAAAGTTTTCTGCTTGACTTTCTGAACTGCAGATGGGCCACAAAGTTCATTTTATAACGTTTTAAAATACCTACTTGGTTTAACCGCTTAGTACTTAAACATTTTAAAAAGGTTATTTAAATTAAAATTTTGTTGTTAAATGAGTTTAATTTTTTAACAATCAAATTTTCTAGAACCTAAGAGTAATACTCATTTATTTAAAAAGTTATGTTGGTAACCGCTTTAAGAGATCAGATTAAATTATTTTATGGACTTAGGTCTTTAAAGCGAATTTGAATGAAATGTACGCAAGTATCTACATATTTTGTAGTTTGTGCGCCATCTCATCAAAATAAAATGAATTTATGCATAAAGCTGGAGATTTGTGTGTCTGTATAAGCCACTTTCGAGAAGAGCTGGAGTCCTTGGTGGCCTCGTACTTATTAGCTTTCGATTTGCGTAGTGGCTTTAGCTAAATGCCACGGTTGCGGGCACGTGCCAAAGGAGCAGCCCACTCGGAGCGTTTTTTAAAGGATCTCCAACGGGCAGATGGGGCGTGGAGGAGGGGCGGCCCAGGGGCGGACAAAAACTAGTCTTTCCTCGTTGATGGTGTGACGGGCATATTAAAAAGGACGCTGCCAACATCATGTCCCCAGCATGACGTGCCAAAAACTAAGTAGTGTCAGCATGGCAATCAAAAGGCATGCCGTGCCATGACCGGAGCTCTCAGCTCACCTCCCTCTATAGTTCACGTGCAGGTGTGCGGGCAAGGACTTTACCTTACCTATGCTTGTACAGTGGAAGCGCACTATAAAGGATCCTTAATTTGTTAAATTAATAACATTAAATATGTTATACTTATATGATAAGTGCCATTTTGAGTTGAAACGTAGTTGAAAGAACACATTAAAAACTTCAAAGGACATAGAAAAATAAAATAATTTTAAAACTGATCTGACAAAGATCGTTCTTACATTTTCGGTATGCATATCTTTTAAAAATATGATCAATTGGATATTATTGCCACATTCTATTTTTATTTGCGATACTCGAATAACAAATACTGTAAACGATCAAATGTCTGTCTGTCCGTCCGTCCGTACGAGCTCCTAGATTTTGGAACCATAAGAGCTAGAGCCACCAAATTTTGCACACATACTTCTATATACCCCACGTAGATCAAGTTTGTTTCAAACCCCGACCACCCCCTTTTTTTTTTCTCCAACCCACAAAAAATTCTGTGGTGTCCACATTTTTAGAGCTAAAACTTCAAATGTTGTTCCTATTGAAAATATTTACCTAAATATCTAAAAAAAAATCTGACCATCTGACCAAATGCATTGAAAATTTTTATTGCGCTCAAAAGTAGGCAAAACCTTTTAAAAACTGATTGCGCATTAAAAGTAGGTACACATTATTGAAGAGGGGCTATTTTTTTAAAGAGGGCAATGAGTATCGCAAATCTTATAGTCGGGAAACCCGACTATAGCGTTCTTTCTTGTTTATAAATATTTTTAATAAAAATTCTATGATCTAATAAAATATCACAAACACTAAATATTATTAAAAGAATTTCTGAGAGAGTAAAGCCTCGAGTTCTAAAAATTTAACACTGAAATGAATAAACTAAAAATAAGTTAAATTATAAAAAAGAAGATTTACAAAAAAATAAAAATTAAATATTTATATGCAAACAATAGTTTTCACCTTCAAGCAATCACTGTAGTCGGAGCTAGAAGGATCGCCTACTCTAAAATAGGCAGTTGGCATTACATGCCTTTTGTGTTTCAAAGAGATTGGTTCGGCTGCGTTGGTTTTGGTAAGGTTTACTTGGGGATGGGGGCTTACGGGTTTGGGTTTGGGGGCTGCGGAGGTAGTAACCAAACAACACATTGCTCTTAGAGTGCGTTGTTTCGGGCTAAGTGACGGGCGTGGCCTGGCTCAATGAGAAGGCTTTACTTACCCGGGCCTCCTCCTCTAGAGTTGCTTGTTCCATTTCCCTTTGCCCACTTGAAAAAAGGCCACCATTTAGTTTTGTTTTTAAATATTATGCACGGACGTTTATTGAAATCGTTTTTCTTTTGTGTCTTTGCCATAGAAAACCATAAGAGTAACTTAACAACTAATGCAAACTGCTTAAGTATATTACACAAAAAACTTACAACTCGAGACTGTAAGGGGCGGTAACTTAGGGTTAAGGATTTCGGGTCGCTTGTGAACTAACATTAGATAAATATTTTGAGTTCTTACTAGCACTACGGTTCTTAGACTTAGACATTAACACACACGTGAATACATTTACATAGATATATGTTATGTTTCGGTATCGTATTGGTATCCCATTATAATGACAAACTTGCAACGCTCTCTTTGAAACTACATTTTTTGGGGCCTATCCTAGCACTGGGTTTTTTTGTGGGGTTCTGATTTTATTGGATCTGCTTTAGCTATGATTACTATATCAATATTTCCTATTTTCTTTTTATTTAATGATGTTAAGAGCTCCAGGGGTCTCTTAAGATAGTTTTTTACTTTGCCTTTAGCTGTGTGTCTTAACAGGGTATTTAAATAAGGGTGTTTGTGTTTTTTTATTTATAATCCTAATTCTTGCATTGAAATGTCACATGTCCTTATTGACTAAACATATAACTAAGAGTTATGTGAAGAGAAGTCCCTCTTTATTGAATTCTTAGATTTTTTTCGGTCATACATATATCTGGGGATTACTGCTAACCCCAATATCTAGGCGCTACCATTTAAATATGTCTTTGGGAACAGAGTGGACGACGTAGTCTGCTGGAAAATCTTGCGACGCCGCCTCTTGTTGTATTTACAGGTCTTGGCATGCTTCAGCACCGCTGGTTAAACATATCTGGTTATCTGGGTGTGGAACTCCGATAGACATATCTGCAGCTGACTGAACGAAGGCCGTTCAGCCGGCATCGAGGCCCAGCAATAGGCCATGATGGTGAAGCTGTAAAGGAGAAAGAGGGATACATTAACAAGTTGAACCTAACAACAATAGTAAAAGGATAAAATAAATAATAAATAAAGAACATATGTACTTAAGTAACTTGAATTATATATTTTGTCAATATTAAAATATATTTAAAAACCCAAACATGTTTCTATAACTAAAATAAACAAAAAATGGAGATAATGACTAGGATGTACTTACAGCTCATCGGGGCAGTTGAAGGGTTGGGCCAGTCGGTAGCCGTCCTTGAGATAGTGCTCCATCTCGTAGGGATCGATCTCGGCGTAGGGCAACTTGCCCAACGTGCACATCTCCCACATGAGGACGCCGAAGGACCAGACGTCACTGCCCTCGTTATAGTGCGACTTTTGCAGGGCCTCCAACGAAAGCCACTTGATGGGTCGGTACTCGCCATCGCCCAGCGAATTATAGTCGCCCGGAAAGAGATCACGGCTCAGGGCGCTATCCGTAAGCTTAACACGCAGCTGATCGTCAATCCTATGAAAGGAGTAAATGAATTTGGAAATTTATTTATTATACTATAAGTATGTGATTAATCAGCATAATAATGTAATTATGTCACCATTTTCAATAGCAAGATAAAGTTAAGGAAGATAAACCATTTAACAGTTTCAATTATTAATGGGAGTAATACTTACACACAGTTTCTGGCCGCAATGTCCTTGTGGATGACTCCATGGTTGTGCAGATGCTCCATGGCCATGGCCAGTTGGGAGGCCATAAGCACAGTCTGGATGGTGGTCACACTCCTGGCATACGACGGGTCCTGCAGGAAGCTCTTCAGATTCCGCACACTTCCGGTGGCGGCGTAGAGAACGAAGGGCGTGGCATAGTCCTCAATGGAGATGCCCAGTACGGAGAGGATGTTCGGGTGCGAGGCCTCGTACAGCATCATGGACTCCTGGAGCAGGAGGTTCACTTGCAGCTGGCTGGCGTGCTGGGCCACAGTCTTGACCAGTACCTCCTGGCAGTCGTTGTAAGTGCCCCGATAGATGCGCCCAAAGTTTCCCTCCTGGACGAGACAGGAGAGGCGGACGCGGCACTTCTGGACGGTCAGCTCTTGGAGACGGCGGTTGAACTCCTCAGGCTCATGCTCATATTCGCGAAAGGGCCGCGTCAGCGTCGCATATGTGGGTGTGATGGTCGATGGGCAGACATAGATCGAATTGTGGGCAGTCGAGGATATGGTGGGCAATCTCTGGAAGCTGGAGGTCTTGATCAGATGCACCCCGTTCGAGGGGTGTCTCTTCGATGGACCCTTGGCACAGTAGGCTATCAGAATGAGGGTGGACACCAGCACCAGAGCAAGTATACCCCCTACAATGAGGGTAACCAGTCCACTCGCCGGAGGCACTAGGTTCTCCCTCAGCATCGGATCAAAGTCTCGCTTGGATCCTCCGGAATTTCCCCGGCCCACATTCACCGGAGACTCAGTGACCACGGGGCGTTGCTTTTCCTTTTCCCGGTCCGGTGACAGGTGCCCATTGGCCACCACATGCTCCTCGTTGCGGTCCACATAGTGAACATCGCTGCCATGACCTCCACGGGCGGTCTGCATCAAATCCACATCGTCGTCGTCGTACTCTTCGTGGGCACTATCCTGCTCCTCCCGCAAGCAGATCTTCTTCCGCTTGAAGATCAGGTTCGTGTTGTTGTTGGTCGCCCGGTCCAGGATCACTTCCACATTGATGGTGACCGTAACCTCGGCATTCCTGGTGCCCGAACACTTCAGGGCAATGCCCCAGGTCTGCGGCTCCATGGGCACATCCCCTATCCGGGAGATGTTCAGCAGGGGCCGGGGCAGCACCTCCGTGTCCGAGGTGGCGATGTTGATGCTGTAGGGCAGCGGGTGCTCCACCAGCGACTGCCACGTAAAGGTCACGTCGCTGATGTTTGCTGGCACTGGAACAGCAAAGTTCAGGGCGTAGTCGTTGATGGCTCCTTCTCGCACGTAGTACAGCTCCGCTGAGACTCCTGGAAATAGTCGGAAAAGGCGTAAACTCATTTAGTACACTTAGATAAATAAACCTTAATTTTTGTTAGAACTTAAAGTACTAGTATATATAAAAATTTATATTAAGATGCTCCTAGACAAACGATTTAATTTTTTTGTATCTGTTTTTTTCATTTTAAAATGAAGAAAATGGTTTTATCATAAGGAATGTATGGAGGTATGACTTATAAAACTATTTTTTTAATAAATAATTTTAAAATTTTTCCAGTTGCACTTTTTTAATATTTTAGGAATCAAAAAAAGTTAAACAAAAATATGAAATACATAAAATCTAAGAATAAAATCTTTATTGTTCTGAACATCTATCACCCTATTTCAAAGTCAGTTCACTAGTGGATCTCAAGTTTGGAATGTCAAGATAATAAGCTAAAAACTAATAATAATAAAAATTATCTTATTTTCGCGATATATTTCCAAGTGCCCTGCTTGTTGCACATCACCTAACCCCCGATGGCAATGCTAATCCCATCCAGCCGATGTGAAATTAATGATATATTTGTGGGCCAAGTGAATCGAAGAAAAACTTTTCGCTCAGTCACTCGACCCGACTGCATAATCAATCACAAGGGATAACAGTTTTCTTCTGCTATGTGGGGGCGTGGAAAATTGATTTTCGCCGAACTGGATCGGGACTCGGGAATATCTGTCCATCGAGACACTTTAGTGACATATTGAAGGAGTTAAATGGCATGCTGCGCGCTCCGAAAGTGATTGTCAAGTTTCTTAGCTCCTTTTGGTCCTCCTTTTTTTATTGCAGACAATCAACAAATAAGTTGGCTAACAAGGATAGAGTGATGGACGTACTTAAAGGCATGAAGCCAGGGGTGGGACACTTTGGAAAATGTGAGGACTACTTAAGGCACCCACGTCACACCTGCTGGCACCTGTCCAAGGGTTTCCCTCATTCTCCCCCTCATTCATTCCTATCTGCAAATTGATCTGATAGTTTTGACAGGCCGTGTGTGTAACCTGCAACTGTTACCTGTCCGACAATGCATTTTTAATTAAATTAGCCATGCGCTTAGGGGACGACCCACACTTCTTGGTGCATCTGCAAGGCGCCTCCATGGGATACACAATAAATCAATCAAATTATAAAAAGAGAACGCAGACCCTTGGCCAAGACACGCGACTCCTGCTCAGTGTGGAATGGAGGGGGCGTGGCCGAGTGGGCAGGTTAAATGTTCATGCTTAATTAATGTTGCTGTTGCTGCTGCTGTGCGTTGCATGTTGCTGCTGCAGCGTGTTTATTTTAGATTTTTATCGCAGTCGTCTCCCGGCCGCAGTTACAGTTCATACTTGTACGTTTTATTTTAATTTATGCCACTTATTCCTCGGTCTATTCATGCCACCGGGAACCAGAGGAGCGCATAAAGCGGTCCGCATTATAAACACATATATATATATCGTACTAATTAGTGGGGCAAACCCCCAGTCAAACCCCCTTCGCCGCTCGCACGCTTCGTTTGCACTCTGAAAATGTAATTAGTAAGCCCTGTAAGTGGGGGGGAATTCGAGGTCTAAGGGTAGATATGAGAAACTGTCGCATAATGAACCGGGCTAAGCCAGATAGAGAGCTTGTGATAACTGCACCGCTGCGGTGCGGGGGTCAAAGGGTTAATGGGCCTGCGACATGTGAGTTGCAGCTCATTAAACAGAAAAAGAAATGGATAAGTAAGCTGAAATAAATGTGAGCACAAAAGTCTGAGTGCATTTAAACTCCTGCTCAGTGTAATTATTTTCTATCCGTGGTAGCATTAAAAAAAAAAACATTAAAAAAAAAATAGTTAAGATAAAAATACAAGAAAACTTTTGCTGAATTAACTAAATATATTTAATAAATGCTTTCCAATCATTTAAACTATATACGAATATTTTCTTCTACAAAAGCAGCAGCTCTTCCCCCTTTTAAATGCGCTCAGTCACTCATTCTAACATTCAACTTTGAAAACAATTACAATTAAAATTCCGCAGATGTAAAACTTTCTGTCCCCCCTTCCCCAACCCCCAACACAATTATAGACAAGTAATAGCAATTTACTTTGAGCAACCCCCCAAACTCTCCTCGCGACGCGTTTTGCATTTCAACTTGGTCTGGTGCTAATTAGAGCTGATTGCCCAACAAATGAAGTCGATGCCGTGGATGTGGGGATGCTGGGATGCTGGGATACCAGGTGCCTCGAAGGAAAATCGATTTGGCCAACATCAATCAGGGGGGAAGGAAAAGGACGACGCCCAAAAACTTCCACTTCAAGTGCCAGTGACACATAAATTCAACGCTGGCAGAAAAGTAAAAGTTGTTCAAGCTGTGCGAAAATAGTTACCCAAGTGCAGGAAATATGTCTGAAAGGGAGGAAAAGCAATTGCTTTTCTCGCTGGGCGCTGATAAGAGAAATAAAAGGAGAAATAAGCACAGCAATTTCTGCTGGATTGCTAACAGCTAACACTTTTCCTAAAAACTATTTTTTACTATCTAGCTAAGAATTTCATGCCAGTACTTGAAAAGGAATTTAAATTATGGATAAGTTTTCCTGTTTTATATTTATCTTTAATTCAACATATATTTTTGTAAACGTCTTTAACTACATAGGAACCCCATTTTGTAGACCAAACGAAAGCGATTTGAATTCATGGCACGACATCTATTTAATTTCAATTACAACCCTAAAAATACCATAGCAAACGCATCAACATAAAAGGGAAAACTCTTTACACACACACTCACACACAGGGAGTATGGAAAAACGAGAACGAGAAATAGCCATTTTTTGCGCTACCAACTGAATATTTTCCCCCCCGCCCAACTTCCTTTGCCTTTCAGCAACCCGTCCAGATCCTAATTTATGCAAACCCAAGGCAGACATGAGCGAGATTTCCAAATTTCATAGTGGGTAGTTTGGATATCATTTTATGCTTTCTTAACATATTTTTTGTCGTTTGTTGGATGTTCGCCCACATTGCGTCATTGTGGGTCTGGGGGGGATTTCGCAGGCCATAAATCCGAAATTGTCTTTTGACACATGAATATGTTGTGCATTAAACCCAGACCCAGAACCAGACCCAGCCCCAGACGGAGGGATCCGGACAGGGACAGAGTCAGAGACAGAGACACCCCCGTCGAAAGTCAGACGACATTTTTATTACGATCTGGGGAGGGGTTATCTGCTGGATGCTGCCCGCGGCTGATGATGACATTCGTTTGGGCATTGGCCTAGAAGTTGATGCTGATTTAGGGTCATTACCGCGGGGTTCGGATTGGGGAAAGGCTTGTGTCGACATCTAATGGGCTCTGCCCTTTCAATCTGCATCTGCATACGAGGCGAGAGAGAGGCCTGGAAATGGTCTAAGCCAGCGGCAAGCACATCATAACCCAAGCGGATTCAATTTGCTGGCCTCCTTTGAAATGGAGCCTGGGAACTCCATGCCCATTGGTCCCTATCATGCAACTTGCAATTCACAAAATTATATGTTAGTCGGCGAGGCTGATTAAATCGCCGACAAGTCGAGTGGTGAGTCGAGAATCTGAGACTCAAACTCACCACAAAAGGTCAAGAGAAGTCTAAAATGAAGGTACACTGAAAAAAACTTGCCGAAACGATTTAAATAATATAATTTTAATATTTAACTTCATTTAAAAATGTTTCGATAAGTCCAATATTGATTCAAATCGACAAGCTTAATACTAAAGTGACATAGTTAAATGTGATATTAAGCATAAAAAACAGTTTCAGAAAGTTTTAAAAGCCCTTGACAAACGGCTAACAAGATTAAAGTATTTCCAAACTAAAATCCTTTCCAGTTATTTTGGGTCATTTAAAAAGACAGCTTATTTCGTTTTAATTTTCTGCCCGTGTAAAATTGGCCAAGAAAAGGTAATTTTTATGCCCAAATGGTCATGATTCGTGCCCGACTGAGTTGGCCCGACATTTGGCCAAGACTTGTCTGGCCAAACAACTCTACTTCACCCGGCTCCGATCCACGGAGCGTCAGAGTGTAAGACAAACAAGCCAAAGGACATGTGAAGTGACTGCGACTGACAGTGTGCCCCACCGATTCCCAGACCCTCGGCCAGCCACTCGGCCAGCTCTGTGGCAACTTCATCCAACGTCCAGTAGCTGCCAAGTATTTATATTTGTATTTCATCGGCTTGGTCGAGCAGCTGCAATTTATTTGCCTTGGTCTTTGTGCCTTGTGGGTCTGCTCTGGACCGCGATGCTGTAGCACTTCTTATATAGTAGTAGTTATGGCCTGCCTGCAGCACAGACGCAATCGTCAAGAAGAACCTTCTGAGCCCCAGCCCCCAGCCTCATCGTGTGTTTTCCTTTACATTATCACCTCCATGGATGCTCTCCTCTGGCCAAGACCATAAATTCCGCGCAGGAAGGCGGCCAGTGGTGCATAAATTATGCTACCAACTGTTGGTGGATTTCTATGACAAAGCCCATAAAAGAAACGCATTACATTTATGGCGTTTGCTGGCCTTGGCCATCGGCAATGAGAATGTAATGCGGTCTGTCTTCCCTTCGTTAGTTGACTCTGGTTCTTCAATTAAAAATGTAAATTCCCTGTGTGTTGAAACAGAGATCGTAACTAGTCATGAAAGGGTGTTGCCTCTACTTGGGCTCTTTGAAATGTCTGTAATGATTTTTTCTCAGCGGGCTAGACTTTATTAGGAAGGTCTAAATAGCTTTTAAGCTAACTAATAAGTTAAACCCTTTATTAACTGCTTTCGAGCCTGCCATAAATAATATTCTTTAGTAAGGCAAATACATAAACTTTTTTGCACTAAACTTTTCCACTATAAAAAGCTTAATTATAAATAGTATGAAAAATAAAATAATAAAATGGATTACCACCAACTTTATAAACACAAAACTAAACTAAACTAATTCAAGTTTTCCAAAATAATGAAGTGAAGACTCCTTCCTAACTAGATTTATTTTATTTGAGGTCCCCTGGGAAGTACAATCAAAAGGACCTCTCCTGCCCGAAACCCATTTGGGTCAAAGCAATTAAACAGCTTAATTATTCCACCACTAATCGGTAATTAATCTAATGCCCAAGCTACTTGGCTGATATCCAGGACTAAGCCCTTTAATAAGAGCTGGTTCAGGTAAACGGCAAGACCGCAAATGTTAAATTGAAGGAGTGATGGGATGTGAAGTGAACTGAAGTGAAGTGAAGTCTTATTAACTCATAAAAAATCAAAAGAAGCATTAACAGGCAAGCTCTTAAATTTAATGTGATTATCTGGAGAAGTTAATGTGATTATTATCCGAGCGATAGCAACCGACACCTGGCAAAGACAACGGGGAGGCAAGGTAGATGTGGCAACACCCACCTACATCCATCAGTCCTGCCTCCGGGCTCCACCCCCAACATGGATTTCTGCCACAGTGCTGGCCATTAGCTTGCCACTGGTGGCAAGTATTCTTCTTTCAATTTCACAGGTCATACACTGGGGAAAATAAGTATACTGCTTAGACTCCAGGAAGGTTTTTAAGGATTACTATATTTATAAAACCAGAACGGAGAATACACCTTTTCATTTTAAGGCTTCAAAGGAAAGAAATAGTAAATTTTAACATTTTCAACATTCTAACTGGAGCACAAATATTTTTCGTTCCTTTATTTATTTGTATATGTCCTTATAATTCCCAACTGGTTCCTACCTAAACTTTTTTATTTATTTTCTTTTACAAATTCCCTTGCTTAATAGTCGAGTTTTCTCAGTGTTTTTGGTTAGCTTTTTGCCCGAGCTGCATTGCGTGACGTAATGAAATTTTTATCACCTCTGGTTGAGGGATCTCCGTATCCGTCTGATTCGGTAATCTGTATATCGGTGTCTAGGCGCTGTCATAAAATTTATGGTAAGTCATAAAGCGAGGGCGGTCCACCCGACAAGCAATGGGAATGGGTTTGGGATGGCTGGAATTGCCCATGGGTTGGGCTCATTTTGAGGCTTGGACTTTGTGTGGGGCAGGTGCCACCACCACCTGGCTGAAAGATGGAGCCCGAAGCTCTGGCCTGCGGTTTACGGCCGGGTCTGGTCGGGTCAGCTCCTAATGTGCGCTGTGGATTCGGATCTGCATGCAGCCTCCATGGGTGGGCCCCAGTCAAAAGACAAAACACATTCCCCGGCCAGCCCGCAAAGTCGCATGTGTGTGTGTGCTAAGTAAACAGCAACTTCCTGTGCTGAAATTTCACTCGGAGTTTCGGGTTGGGCTAAAATTTATGAACAATTTTTGACAAGGCTGTCGAGGAGCAGCTTTTGGCCATCGGCGGAGCCTCCTCAGGGCATCGTTGCGGGCCCAAACAAACAGAGAAAGAGGCGAGACTGAGGGAGCGAAACGCACATATTTTTCAATAGCACCCCAGGGATGCGGTAATTTATGACTCTGACCGAGTGAGGAGCTCCCGTAGCCCCCGGTAGTATTGACTTTTTTGTCGAGCAGCTGCCGGCAGTCCAGAGCAACAAAAAACAAAGAGCAGAAGGCAGCAGGAAGAGCAGATTAGCATTGTTGCATGGCGTAGGCGTTGCTGCCACTGCCACTGCGAAGTGGACATTGTCACCCGGTCTCCAGCTCCAGCCCCAAACCCACCGAAAGTACCAGCCACCTCCCCGGAAAGTTTTCAGCTTTTGTTTGCTTCGAGTGGATGTGAGCACGAGTGTTTTTGGGTCAGGCAAATATATACATATATTTGGGTTTTGTTTTCGGTCGCCGTTGAAAAGTGGTTAAGGCTTTATCATCTTGTAAACGTGACCATGCAGAAGGGTGAAAAATAAAACAGAAAATCCACCGAAAAAAAGTGTAAACTTTACCACACACGAAGCAGAAGCAGAAGCTTTCATTCGCTTTTTCCCACTTATTTTCTTTATTCTCTTTGGCGGTTTGCTTTACTCATCAAGTCCGGTGGATAAGTGGGATACAGAAAAAAAATGTTAAGATCTGTATAATTAACACAGCTTAGCGGTGAGATAATTGTGTGTGGGGGTTTTTTAAGTAATTTACAGGATGTTAAATAAATGTTTATTTAAGTGGTTAAACGATGGGCATTATAATGATGTGCAATAAAAACCAGAAGCGTGAAAAATGTAAACGAACATACTTGATAACAAGGTGTTAAAGTACATAATTGGTTGTAAAATCAAATTTTTTGTACACATTTAATAAGCACCTTAAATATTAACAATCTTTGCTTGTTTTTGTTAAACACTTAATTGCTTGAAACTACAATTTTCTGTGCTTGAATATTCAAATGCGACACCATGTCAAATTCATTCATAAAAACTCATGCTATTTTTCCGCTCACTTAATAGATTTTCATTTGAATACTTTCATTCACTAATTTATTCATTGGCCACCACCCTTGGCTTATCCCACACTTAAATATGTTAATGATAATGTGGCTAATGCCCACTCAACCGCTCTTCTTCGCACTCCCAGACACCGAAGAGAACCCAACAATAACAAAACAAAGTTGGCAGTATATATATTTATAATAAAAGAAGAGGGCAAAAGACATGATAATAACCGCGACTAATTCACGGAAGAACGCAGAGCGAATTGCATTCGCCGTGGAACGAATCAGCCAAATACCCCGCACATTTCCCCTGCCCCCCACGATCTTCCCTCTAAGTAAATGAAATTTATAAATATCCTGTATCATCGCTTAATTAAACTTAAAATAAACCGCAAAATAATCAGGATTCTGCGGCTGCCTCTCTTCACGTGCCATGTGGAGTTTTCCATGGGGCGTGACAGGAAAATTACCAGAGCAAATGAAAAAAAGAACTCTTCACTGTCGTCGGATTGCAGACATATGTAAATTATATAGGGGAGGCAGTGTGATGGTCAGAATAATTCTGGGGTTTGGGTTATTTTGATTAGCGCGAAATTGTTGAAAAACGTTTGGCACATGTCTGAAAGTGGTGAGATCCATCACTGGCTGACTGACAAGGCGTATCCAAAACAATAAAACCGAAATTGGGTCAATCGAACGCAATGGAATTTTGAAATTTGGTTTTGAGTGGGTCGAATGAGTTATGGGATTTTGTTATTGCCGACAAAGTTTTTACGTTACTAAACAAATAGCTTCCGAAGTTTTAAACTGCTTGGAAAACTTTTGGTAAACGGGTTAAACTTTACAAATAAAATTGGTTTATTCATGCTTTAGCTTTTTTATAGTAAAATATAAATTTAAAGCATTTAAAATGAAATGAAAATAGTTTTTTGCGAGCTCTTTTACAAAACTTATAATTATAAAGAAAAATTCGCAGTTAGTTTTGTAATTGGAAATTAATAATAGATTTTTTTCGTTTTGAAATTAATCTACTCGTTTAGAAATTTTGGCTCCCCTCAGAGAAGAATTCAAAACACCAGTCCCCCTCGGAGCTCCCTGTTACATCTTTGGATTATCCCCCAAATGAAACTCATTATGAGGTCCCACATGCATATCGTTTTTTCGGCACTTAAGTGCTCCAGAAAATGGTTAATTGCCATCCATGTAATCAGGATACGCACACACTCATCCAGATGTGTTTTCCTAAAGAGAAAGTCCCCCACTTTTGCTACATTTCCCAGTGCGTGGGAAGCTGCTGCTACTGCATCTGTGGAAGCTTGTGCGGGCGTGTGAAATTTTCCAATAAGCTGCATTTGTGAGATATGTGCTTATGGATTTTCGTGCTCGGAGCAGATAATTGTGCAGAACGTAATTAGCATTTTGTTAATGGATTCCCTGACAGTCTCGTAAGGCGGTTCGTTTAGGCAACTTTAGTTTTAAGATTTGCCTTAGAATCTCGTTAAATATCGATTTTCTTTATTCACCAGGTCCATCAGATTCGATTCCCACAATCAATTTCAATCTCAAATGGATGCCACACACGCGCCGTCGTTTTTTTTAACCCTCTTCCTGTTGGTGTCCTGAATGTAAAGGAGTTGCGAGAACGAACAATAGCGGCCAATGAAAAAATTAAATACAAAATAATAAAAAATAATTTACGGGCTCATTACGAGAGTCATGTCGAGAGGGTTGGTGGGTAAATGAATCGCGAAGGGAAGAAGGGGAGGAGGGCGGCAAGGCGCCCGCCGGAATTTGCAGGCAATAAAAATATGAGACGTTGCACAGTGGTAATAGTTAAGTTTTTTTTTACAACTTACAGAATTTTTCTTCTTTATATTTATTTCTAAATTATGTATTTTAAATAGATTTTGTACAGGTGTATTGTCAAAAGGCATGAATGGACTTTAAATAAAATAAAGAATATTTAAACGATACTATTGTTCATGTTCTTATGTTTTTAGGAATTATTAAATATATGGCTTACATTTTTGAGAACCAAATATACATTTCTAATGATCTACAAGAAATATTTTTCCCTTTGGCACACCACTGTGCCACTGTCATCATTGGGAATGGAATGTCAGCCTGCAGCTTGGCTGCAGGCGAAGGCTTCTGGCTGCCATCCACACACTCCTGCAAATAAAGCACTCAACGCGGGTAGCTGGCAGGGATGAATGGAGGTCCCTGCCTCACCAGGGGTGGCTGTCTGCCCTGGAACTCTGGCTACTGGCTTTGAGAGTGGAAGCCACGGCGTGCTCAAGTGGCAGGCCCGCCTGCTTTTCATTCAGTGGCAGCGTTTTCGCTTCCGGGCGCAGTCCACCTCCTCCTCCTTCTCCTCCCGTTTGTTTGCATACGCAGCGTTGGCAGGACGAGGGTCAGGGACACCAAAGGGAATCAGGGGGATTCGACGATGAGGGGGAGCTGCTGTTTGCACGACGCATTTCTGGTCCATTAAGTTGGTCCTGGCTGCAAAGGTAAAAGGCAGTAACCCTCCTCCTCCACCTCCTCCTCCTCCTCCCTGAACGTTTGTCATTGTTGTGTGCGACTTTTCTCACTTGGGATAGGAGGGGTGGGATTGATTCGTAGGTATCCACTAGATACAATTGCTTTTGGCCAGCACGCGTCGCGCTGCATTCGCCTTTGTTTATTTAGACAATTTATTTGCAGGAAAGCTGATGCTGATGCATTTGCAGAGCAACCCAACCCCCTGCTAATCACCCATCATGATTGTGGGAAAAAGATTTTAGCCAGCAGCTTTGGGCTAATTACCCCGGGTGTTATTTTTTTGCTGGCCCCGAGATTATTTGATTTGGTTTTCGTGCGCTGGTAAGATGATTTGGGCATTTTCCCAAGGATTACCATAAATACGAGAGGCTTTTCTTCTGATTTAATCCCCACACGCAATCGGAGTTCTTTTCGTAAAAATTCATGAGTTACTTCCCACTGCCCACATCTGTTTGCCATCGAGGCGAACCATTAAATCAGCCGCATAATGGACGCAACAATTTGTCTACGCAGATAATTGCCCAAAAAAAAAAAAAAATAACACCATAAAAACCCAATGATGAAGTCCAAACAGAAATCGGGGAAAAGCTCAAGTCGATTGGAAGTTGTGCAACTCATTCTACTTTTGGGGGGTGTATAAAAATGGGCGGAAGCGGAAAACTCTCCCATTTCGTGTCTGACCGCCACCAATCATGCAAAATCCAAAAAAAAAAGAGAAAATGCAACCGAAACAGAAAGCAAGCCAGAAGCCCAAAAGAACATAAACAATTGAAACTGATTAAATTAATTTGATAACAAGTCCGGACATTGAAGCACTTTAGATATGACTGAGGAAACTCAATTTTTCTCACAGGGGGTGGATATGTGAGTTGATATGTGAAGCACTTTGGGGAATTTGTTCCCTTGCCGAAATTGGAATGTGAAATATGATTTTAATTTAAATAAATTTAGTTTAATTGAAAGCCGGATAAATGGGTTGGCCGAAAGCAATTACAGATAGTTTAATTCAGTCTCGGTTTTTTGTTGCTCTTTTTTTTGGGGGCAGTTGATTGCTATAAATTATAAAGATTGACATGGAAGGGGCTCTTGGATAAGTTTAAGTTATTTTTCATCCTAAAGTCTTAAATGAGTGCCCAACTGCTGGTTATAGTGGTCAACCTCAGTAAATCATAAGTTTCTAACTTTTTAACATTTCAATGATTGTCCTGCTTTAAATAAGTTCTCAAATATTCAGGATTCTCGGCTTAACTTTTTTAAAAGCTCTGAAAAAACTTGTGAAATAATAATAGAACTAAAAACTTCATTTGTAGTATACGAAATACAGAGGCATAAATCAAATAATGTCATTTAATTTTTATTGCAAGCGGCGACGATGAAGTTTGCATTGCCAATAAATGGCAATAAATTGCATCCATAAATATGGGGAGTTTTTTTCCAGCAGTTCTATTCGAATAAATTGAAACTGGAAAATGTTAAACCCTTAGTAAGCTTATTTGTCTGATGATTAGAGCCTTATATTTTTTATTAGATGTTGTTAAACATTTTTTTAAATTATTTTGTACACAAAAACTAATAATTCCAACAACTTCTGAACTTATTTTAGGTTTAAACGCTTGGTGAGTAACAAGTTGTTTTTGATTATTTGTTGTCATTGTCACCAACAATAGCTCTTGCACAACAATAACGCAAATAACAACATCCGCAATTAATCTAGTGATTTAATTGAGCGAAATGTAGTCTTCAATTACGGGGGCGTGGTCACCTAACCATAACCAATTTGTTGTTAATGCTGCAGAGAAGAATTAGTGCAACGCACGGGGTTGAAGTGAAAGTCAATAAAGGGACAATGACTTGCAGAAGTAGGAAGGTATCATACATAACTTGTTTTTACCAACGTCATATGTATGTTTGGCCTATTAAAATTGATTTTAACAAACAAAAAATCACTATCGCTTTAAAAATGGTTTCTGGTTTTCGGTTTTTAATAGACAAGTGATAAACCATTTCAACAATTAATATATATGTATTGTTGTGCAACATTTAAAGTATTGTATTTTATGTAAGTAACGTTAAATGCTTTATTTTTGTTACATAACAAATAGAATATACCTATGTTTTTTTTTATATTTCGATACTCTACTGCTAGTGACACGTGTACCGCGTTCTCTCGCTTGATTACATAGATATTTCTGCTCAGTCAGTGTGTATTTGCACATGCTGTTGCCACAGAAGTTGCTGTTGCTGCAGCAATAGAAGTTGCTGTTGCCACCGCGTTCCGCGTCATCGTCCTTGTCACTGCAACAGCATCGACTTTGCTGCCTTCCGTCCGTGTTGTTCATTTGCCAATTACGCGTTTAACTCTGCATGAAGCCAGACATAACAAACTGGCAACTGGATGGATAAGTACACAGAGAGAAATTATGTTCAAGCGCTATCTTGCCTATTTTTGTGTCCCAGCTCGCTCTCTGAACAGATCCTCAGATCCACATAATCCAAGAATTTTCGCTTTTTATAAGATTTTATAATAATAAATACATTTTTAAATAAAAAAAACACTTGTAAAAAAAATAATTTTTAGCTAAAAACTTAGTTTTATTCAACACCAAATCAAATCAGCATGTTCATTTATTTTGAGTAAAGGAAAAAATTATCACCAGGTTAGCATAATACAAAAATTATATTTACAAAAATTATGAAAAAATCAGACATTTTCTTAACTAAGATAAGCTGATAAATTTTAAATAAAGGCATATAATATCCCTTTTTTTAGTGGACACAGATTTTCAGATTATCAAAGATTTTACAGAATTCTTTGGGTACTTAATAGTTTTTAAGCCAATAGCTTCAAGTACGGTTGGAATATTTCCATTGATGGCAATCATAAGTTTTTTAAGAAGTCATTAATGCGTTAAGGTTTCTTCAAGTGTAGTTAGGAGACAGGTGGCAGGGGGTAACCGCTTGTTTGTGTTGTCGTGGCAAGTTGGCAACACATGCCGCACGCTCGAGCGAATCTAATGCCTTCGATCCCAACTGCAGCATTAATTATTCCGAGGGTGAAATATTTTTGGCCACGCACACAAGAGATTTCGCTTAAGTTCTGGGATTCGGGATTCGGGATGCTGATGAGGCTGCTGCGCCCTAATTGAGTTCACATTACTTGCCGAAAATATGTTTTGTATTTCGGCCAAATGTTCTTGCTTTTATTAGCCAAACGTGAGTTGGCAAACATTTTCCATTGTGCGCCGGAAAATCATGTTCAGTTGGAGATGATGAATCTTTGGCCCGCGCCAGTTGAAAGTGTCAAACCATTTAGAGAGATGGGGTTGAGATTAGCAAGTGTTGATAGACAGAGCCGAAACGTGACTGGCAATGTCCATGGGTTACGTGGATCTGGGGATCTGTTCTGACAGCTGCCAGGGATACAAAGTTAGGCAACGTGGCTCCGCCTGAACCTCATTGAGCCGAGTGTTTAGGAAACTTTTGGGGTGCGAAAAATTGGTTTGAGCAACGTGCAAAATTTTGAAGGGTCTAATAGAACAATAATTTAGTTTGTTTTGTTTGTTTTAGAAAAAGCGTTAAGTTCTCTAAAGCCTCGGTTGAGTGGAAATTCCACACTGAAAAGTATTCAAGAATTCAATAAATGATCAACTAAGATCCTTATTCGTTTTTTTAGGGACATCTTTAAATTTCACTATTTTTAAGTCAATTTAAAATGTTTTGAATAACAATTTATAGCGTAACTAAATATGTAACAAAGTAAATATTTAGAAACATCAAGAACATTGCTTAGTTGATACTAATTTATATAAAATGCTTAGCCTTTAACTGAAATTGGCAATAAGGATTATTCATATGTTTATCTAATACTATATAAAATATTAATAATAAATGGCATTCTTTATGATGTAGTCATAAAAGAATAATAATATACATTTCAAATGCAACCAAATGTAACCAAATAAATTAACATTTTTTTTAATATTGTGTTGTGTAATGAATAGTATACTATAGTACAAAATTAGCTTACAATTGGTTTACTTTAGGCTCTAAAAAGTCAAAAAACAAAAGGGAAATAGATACCTTGATTTTTCCATATATGTACATGAAATAGATATATGAAATAGATATCACCCTGCTACAACTTTTTCTTTAAACCCCTTATGAAACGTCCTTCCCTTAGTTATATAATTGTGTCCCCAACTTTTACCTGAACAAATTGTGCGCTCACACCTTTCAAGCTGTCTTTCAACCTAACTCTTTTGGTCACTCATTGCAACCGCAAAATCCATCAGCGGTCCCGACTTTACATATCCGCTCATTTCGCTAACGAGCTGAGCCACAGAGCCACCGAACCGAGCGGATCCCCTCCCCATCCCTCCGTGATCCCCACCTGACATGGTTTACATAGAGCACAGCAATTTGGGGCGCACTTCTGGGTGGAAATGTGGGTGGAAATGGGGTGGTATATGGTATGGTATGGAATGGATGGTAACCTAACGAACAGTGAATGCCATGCCGCAGCTGCAAGTGCATAAAACTCTTCTTCGGGCGAATTCTCCTTCAGTTCGCTGCTGCTGCTGCCGGGTTGACAATTTAATTGATGTGCACTCACACAAAGGCTTTTGAAGCGACCGCTAAAAAAATAAAGTGAAATAAAATAAAAGTGACACCTACCCGCCGTTGCGAACACACATACATTGTGGAGGAGCCGAAAGTAGGTCAGGCATGCAACCCGCTGTCAGCTCTGAATAATTGGAGAGGGTATCGTCACCCAATCCCGAATCCCAAACCCAAACCCAACCCAACCCTCCAGGCAAAATGCAAGTGGAGGAGCCAACGTTTAATGGGCTTTAATTCTGATTTCGTTTGACACGCGGCTGACACAACTAATAAATTTCCCGGGGCCATGTCAAGTGGAAAGCCTCAACTGGCCATCCGCACCTACCACCCACTTGCCATATCACCGTTGATTGATTGTCTACTGGCGCTCTCAGCGGATGATAAGGTGGCCAAGGAGCCACAAGGTAGAACCCAGAACCCAGTCCACAAAACTCGAATCAAACGTGAATTACGACGAGTGGCAAGCGACGATAACCGGCTAGATAAGCGCCTGATTAGCCCCTTCTGCTTCTGTTGCACTTTAGTCCAAATATTTACCCAGTTATTCACAAGTGACGCGATGCAATCTGTGGACGTGGACCCACTCCCAACTCCCAACTCCTGCCGCCCATCAATCACCCGGCCTGTTTGCACACTCACGCGAGTGTTGTAAATTTTACAACATAATTTTTGATAATTTTTCCCCCCTTTATCCACCCATCTGACCACCATGGGCAAACAAACACTTTGCATGTGTTTTATGATTCCACCATGGATTTGTCCCCACTCGGTCACCCTTTGCTTTCCCCTTCCTCCGGCTACTGATTTATTTTTTATATGCATTGGGTTGTAAATTCTTTGTCTGGGCTTGTGACACATTGTAAAACAATTTTCCTCACTTTTATTAGCTTGGCAATCTCTTCGACAGGATTTTCTGTGTGTGTGCTTGTTTTTTTTTTTTCGTCGTGAATAACTTTTCTTGAGAACGATAAGGTAGGGGAAAAGTGGGAGATGAACAAATTGGGGAGTAGATTAAAGGTTCATGGGTTCGGTCCGAAGGTATCTTAAAGTCGATTTGCTTATTGATGTGGAAATTTGAATATTGAGCAGATATAAACAATGAAGATAAGTACTAAACGTTAAATAATCCTATTAAAATAGATATTTTTGCCCTTTGATTGCTTGTCTAGTGATCGAAAAGTTGTATGTATCTTTCTAGTATTACTTTAAAATATGTTTTAATGCTTTGTTAAAACTACATAATAATTTAATAATATTTTTCAATGAAAATTTATTTATTTAGCTTTCTTCATAATTAAGTTCTTAGTTCTTAAACAATGAAATAAAACACAACAAATACTTTAAGCAAATACAATTACGACATAACCCAAAAACTGACTAAAACAACATCAAGATCTTAAAAATAAGATAAGATTAAAAATTCAAATTAGATTGACATCGAAATTTCTAAAAAATTCAAATAGATTGACATCGAAATTTCTTAAAAACTCAAATTACCTTGCCAATTTGACAAAAGCACATAATTAAAGTTAACTAAAAACCACTTTAATTTTTAATGAAAAACTGAAATGTTTCTACAATTTAAATTTTTTTAATCTTAAGGCAAACAAGAGAACAAATAAAACTTAAGGACCTTATTGAACAAACACAAATGCCTAAAACCGCAAATAAACCGACCAATTTGACAAAAGAAAAATCAACTTCCCAAAGACTAACTTCGTAGCTCTATGCCAGAAAACAATTAAATGCATATATTATTTACACAAAAAAAAGGGAGTAAATAATCCTGGAAAAGCTCGCCCGAAGCCAAACAGAAAAGCTTGGCTTGGCATAAATCAAATTTGATTTAATGTCGGAAGCACAGAAAAGTGCCAAATAATTGGTCACTTAATTGGAAAACCATTTGGATGCCCAGATATTGCGATTTAAGTTTCAAATTTCAAAGTCTCAACGATAACTCACCGATTAAACGCAACACCTCGTGCAGATTAAGGAAGATGTTCAGGTGGGCCTGACCCCCGGCGATTAGGGTCAAAAGTAATCCGATTGTCGGGAGACTGCTCCGGCTCCGGCTGTTGGCCATCTTGAGAGATAGATTATGGGGCTCCGGATTCAGTCGGTAAAAAGAGTTCGAAGAGTTTTTCCTCGCTCGCGTTTTTTGGCACTTTGGCACAACAACAACAAATTAATTTCCGCTGCACTTGCTGTTCACTTTTCGTTGCATTTGCATTTGAATTTGAATTTCACGTGGCGCGCATTATAATCCCGCAGATTATTACAGGAATTATTTGTCAGAGCATTTGGCACGTTGCCTTCGGGCCCTCCTGGGTAACTCAGGCGCACATAGTTCCCAATTCGAATCGAGTCTAGGCTAGGCAGAGTCTCTCCACCCGTTTTTCCTCGCTTTCCTCGCAGTTTTTCCGCGTCGAATTCCCGACGATGCGCGCACCGTGACGATTTTCCACAAACAACTCGTATCTACGAGATACGAGATACAAGATACTTTTGACTCTAACATGAACAGCGGACTTAACATTTGTTGTTTGCCTGCAATGTTAAGTTTTGGCTGTTAAGACAGTCGGGTAACTGGCCATTTGTATGAAAAGTTAACATGAACAACAACTCGCACTTACGGTTAACAGGTCCTCTTGTATTGAGTTAACATGAGCGGAGAGCGCCGGCAAAACGACTTGCCACGAAGCGCATGGGTTCCACCAAAAGCAGCGCAGCCGAATGGATGGTGGACTGCGTGGACTCTATGGAACGTGCTGCAGAGCTGGTTGAGATACATATATGCATGTGCTGCAGAGTCCACACAGAGGAAGGTGTGGAATTCAATCTCGATAAGTATAACAGTTGAGGTTGCTTCGGCGGGGAAATTTTGGTGTTTGAAACGGAGAACAGTTGCGGCTCGATGTTGGCCAGCTCTGCGGGGGAAGAGGTTCGATTGCAACCTCATCGTGCTCAAGCCAACTAGATGGATCCTCCCTAAACCCAATCAGAATTTAGCCTTCTAAAACAATGACATGACATTCCAAAATGTCAGATATCAAATTTTTTTAATAAATTAAAAACTTTAAAAAAATAGGTAATTAAATTTGTTTTTTATTTTTAGTCTCTTTAGTTGTAAGTAAGAAGGCGTGAAACTAATTAAATACATCTAAAATCCATTTTTGTTCAAATATTTAATAACCCTATAAAATGACATAGAAACATAAGGATTTGACTGATAGATGTTGTTATTTCTAAATTCATTGCTCGCGTCGGCCTCTGCACGAAAAATATTGGCCGGGTTTAGCAGAACAACGTGATCACTGAAAATACTGAAATTTATTGTTTCTGATGCTCAGTTAAGAAATTCTTGCCTTTTATTTTGAAGAACAACATATGTACATATTTGTTGTACCTTCCTTCGGCTTGTAACGAAACGAATTAAAAAACATCCTTTTTTATAAATAGTTCATTTATTTTAGCGATAAACTTGCTATGGTTTTTTACAAATAAATAAATAAATACATATATGTTGTACGCTCACGATTTTAGATACAAAACATAAATTATAAATTTATTAGACATGGAATGCATATTATGTAAGTAACTATACATATACTTGGGGTAGGAACTTGAGACAAAAAGCACATTGAAATAAATAAGAACTAAGCTGCGCATGAAAGCGTTTCAGTTGCAAAACAACGTGCTTAATAAAATCTTTGGAACATCGGCGAACTAAACGAAATAGAATGTTAAAGTTTTAAAGTCAAATTGTGGCTTCACCTTAATGGGTCCAACCCGAATTCTTGATATTTTGACACAATACTTTGGCCTTTAAGTAATACCATAATATTATAACCCCTAATTCTAGTTATATTCAGGTTCAAGCATGTTAACCCTCCACCTTTAACTGATCGATGGAGCTTAGAGTCGTTTCAATAAGCAGATTGTAGTCCAATTCGTTCAGACTGGCCTTAGCTGTCAGCAGGTCAAGAAAGGAGTCCAGCGGCGTTAGGGCTTCGGCAGTTAAATCTTTAAGAATTAAAATATCTTGGTCAGGCATGTGAATGCTTCAGTTTTAAAATGATAAACGAATCGTGCAAATGGGACAACGACTGGTAAACACTGATCAGCGTTTCTTACCGGTCAGTGATGAGGGATTTGATCTACCAAGTCAGCGGACGCTGCCTGAACACATAGCTCGATATGCTCAGGACGACCGTGGTCAAAATGATAAGCAGAAAAACCAAAAGCAGCGAGTGGCAAACAACAGTGTTGGGCTTGCCCAAAGCTGGACAGGATGTGGGTGGAAGAGTGTGCAAATGAAAGATGATAAAAGTGGGTTGAGTGGGATGTGTTCTCACCGCTCCGCGCATTGTTCCGCGATTGGTTCGCACAGGCCGAGGGTCTCTGCTGGTGCAAGGCCTCCTGCTGCTGACCCGATAGAATGTTGGCAGCATGCTCGCGGCCCCGAATCATCAGGCTGTCCGGATGCTGCCAGCACTTGAGCAGCCGCTGGGCCCGCTGCTTGGGCAGAGCTGACAAAAGTGAGAGCTTTCGCTCGATACCCAATGGGGAGTCTTCAATATCTGCAGGGAAGTACAACTTATTATTAAACTCATTTAATTAATACTTATTAATTATTATTTTTAACATCGCATGAAAAAAATCCACTTGAAAGAGATTTTCTTTTCTCTCTGTAATATATCATTTCGTGTTCGACATCTTACAAAATTAACAAAGTTCAGAAAACCGAGGATACATTTTTTTTTTACAATTAACACTGAAAGTGAATTTAACTAAACTCACCAAAGACAATGGCCTTCATCACATCCACCTGAAGCTCGAACACATGATTCTCCACGTACTGCAGGAACATATCATAGCCCAAGGCCCGATAGCCCAAGTAGGTGAAGAACGAGGAGAAGCCCTCGGGCAAGGGAAAGGCAATCGATTCCACTGCCAGACAATAACGCTCAAGGATAAGAAACAGCGAGTGCTGTTGATTGGCTGCCATCTGATCACTGCAATCAATCCAAAATCATTACATACCACTGATCAAACTCCAACAAAAATCAGACTCACATCAACTGGAAGCCCCTCAAAGTCTCCATGCGAGCGTCTAGACCCGCAGCTCGACATACCAGTGAGCACAGAGCCCGGGACAGCTCCAATTGCGAGGAAACGAACTGCGAGGCCACCGCATGGACGTGAGCTGGAGCCTGTGAGCGCTCAAAGAAGGTCTCCTTCAACCAGCGGAACCCAGTGTGCGGCTTAGACGAGTGCTTCACCAAATGAACACTCAGCTCGCGCAGATACTGAAAAAAAAAAATTGTTATAAACTTGTTAATTACAAAAATACTACAGTTGCTAACTTACCACAGAGATGACATGCTCCTGCTTGCTGGCTGTGCACCCCTCCAGTTCGATAAACGGTAGAACCTCCTTACTAAAGGGAAAGGCACTCCCGCTGCTATAGTCTCCAAAGCCACCGCCAGAGCCTCCATCAGGCGAAAGGGGCGTGGTGCACCTGGAAAGTGCCTCCGGCTGATAGCAGGCCAAGCTAAAGATTAACTTCTCGGTTACCTGCTCAGCACTAAATCTAGGCTGCTCCTGCTTGGCGGACTCGTTGAGGAGATCCCATAATCTCGTCCAGATGTCGGTGCGATAAGGCGAGAGTCGCTGCTGTGGCGAGAGCAACATCATGCTGGTATTGTGCAGAGTTTCATGCGAGAGACCAACGCTTATATCAGCAACTTTTGCCTGAATAGGTCGTGAGGCAAGCGCCGTGGTCAGCGGTAGAAGCCTCATCAGGGGCTTGGCCTCCTCCGGCAATCCCCGAACTGCAGCCGCATAGCTCCCAGCCACAAGCGCCTCCTTCAATAGGGCCACCGTGTCCAAGGAGAGGGGACGTTCCAAGATACTATTAAGTAGCTCCGCCAGCACATCCAAGTCATTTGAGTGCAACAGGAAGTAGTGAATGATGCTTATTCTGTTGTCCAGCGAACTGTCGTTCCTGAACGCCTCGATTAAATGTGACTTGGGCACAGTCAACGAGACAAGATCCAAGGTGGCCGCATCGTAGGCCAGGGCTCCCCACTTTCGTAAAGGTACCAGATGCGTGAGATCGGGACTCCGATTGTGGGCTGCACACACAATGTGGCAGTTCGGTTCGTGCTGCAATCCCACGTCCAGCAGATGAACAAAAAAGGCGGACGACACGAGCAGGTGATGCTGTCCATGCAGCGCAAATGTGGGCCTCAACAGACGGGCCTTTTGCCACGGCACTCCGGGCATGACGCAGTGAACCACACAGCCATGATGGAGTAAAGTCACCGAGTAGGCAAAGTGAACATCCTTTTGCTCCGATTGCATCGGCTGGTAAAGGTAATAGTGACACACAAAAAACATTCCCGAAGTGTCCGCCAGAATGATGAGATTCAGCGAACTGTCGTGCACGCGCAGGGGAACCGCATCGTCGTCGTAGCTCGGAGCTTCGTCCTTAGAACCACTGGGCAGCTTCGGCAAGTTAAGGGGTATATTAAGCTTGAAGGGTAAAAAAAAGATAAATAGGTCAGTTAAGTTTAAAATGATCTTTAATATAAGCTTTTTAATTAAGTAAACCTAAGAACATGAGCCTTTATGCTATTTATTATTCTAACAATATTAATATTAATTGTCTTTCTAGCTTTTGCACTTACCACTGTTTCCGTGGGTTGCTTTCTCGTTGAACTGAAACGCTGAAAGCGTGGGACTCAAAATAGGTGTCGCCGGTTCGCCAGCCTCCTCCCTTTCGTCCAACAGACTGAGGCTTTTGGCCTTCGGCTTTAAGTGTATGTAGTACAATGCCTGACACTCGGGGTCCCATTGTGCCCAGCTAAAGTTCTTGGCCAGCGTTTCGTGGGTGAGGATGCTGGTGTCCAGTCGCCAAGCGCTGCCCTCGGCACCGCCAGTCGAAGAAGTGGTCGAGCTTTGCTTCACCACACAGCTGTATTGCTTTATAGCTGGAAATGGAAATTGGTTATTAAGACAAGTTAATTTGTAATAAATTAAACAAACTCAGAACTGTGAACCATAGTGCATTTTTAACTTATTTTTTGGTATATTTTTTTTTTAATTCACAAATTAGCCAAACTTGGCAAGCTAAAATACCTACATTCCTCGTGGGTGAGCACCAGAAGCTTATCCTGCCAGCAGGTGCGTGTGGCACTCTCGACGCGCCACAGGAACTGTGTCATTATCTGGCGAGGAGTAGGCTCCGCGTTGAGGGGCGTAGCAGTGCCGCCCTCCGAGCTGCGCACCTCGACAACGAAGGCCTGATATAGTTTAGCATCGGTCTTCTCTACGAAGGACAGCAGGGTGACACTGCTGTTGATGGTCGCCTGGACGATTTCACAGCACTTGGGCAGGGTCCAGAGGATGCGAAGCTGCTTTTTGGTGGCGTGAAAGTGTCCAATGCACGTCTCCTTGCGCTGCTCCTCATCCGAATACTCGAATATCCAGGACGTCAGCAGGGATCCATCCTGTTCCTGGCCCAAAATTCGCCACTCGTTTGCCTTTTCTGCTCGTTTGGAGAACGTGTTGAATTGAGGAGGAATACGGTTGCAACTGAACCTACCTTTGCAGCCCTGGGTGGCCAGCAGGCCGCAGAAGTTGGCTGCCAAGTTCTCCTGCCGCAGCATTTTGGTTTTTATTTAAATATTCCTAAAATAACATTTAGTACTAGGTTTTCAGTCCTCAATTGCAATTTTACTGCCAGTGTTACCGTGGCGCGGAATGGCGAAAACACAAAACTTAAAAGAACCGTTAGCAATAGGGTGTTTCGTGCACATATTTGCGAAACTCTGAAAAAATTTAAACTTGTTATTAAATTTGTTTTATAAGGTTTTTTTTTTAATTACAAACTTGTGTTTACAAATACAAGAACAAAAGTATGTATTTTTACAAAAAAAATATATTAGTTAAAATAAACTTAAATCCCTCAAAAACAAAATTGTGTTTCAAAATTAAATTTATAATTTTAAGAAAGTAAATGTTTTCAAAAACGTAGAATAAAATTAAGTTTGGAAAAATAATATTGGAAATTATTTAGTTATTGGATTCATTTTATTATAAATCATACATTTAATTTATTGTTCAATCGAATAATAAGCTTTAAATTTTTTTAAAATTAAGATATAGTTATACCAAAGTAGTCAAAATTTTAGAATCTTGATAAAATGTTAACCTACTATTTATCGATATTGACACGATCTCTACCATCCTCAGTTCAAGAACAGTTACTTTTTTCCTAAAAGTAAAAAAGCTAAGAACAGAAGCAGAACAGAGAGCTAAAAACTATGCCAAGTGAAATAATTACCCTTCAATTGGGCCAATGTGGCAATCAGAGTAGGTTTCATAAAATAAGAGTACTCCTGTATGGCTTAGTTTGCTTTTCGTAGTTGGTTTCGAGTTCTGGAAGAGATTATGCCTGGAGCACGGGATCTCGCCAGATGGCGTCCTGGAAGACTTTGCGACCGATGGGCAAGATCGCAAGGACGTCTTTTTCTACCAGGCGGACGATAACCACTACGTACCGAGAGCCGTGCTTTTGGACCTGGAACCACGAGTCATTCACAGCATCATGACCTCGCCCTATGCAAAGGTAAGTCTTTGCAGGTTATTTTAACAAAATAAATGTGAACGGTGGGTGACAAAAGTTACATATGACCCATATTTTTGCTAGCTGGATGCAGTTTAATAAAATTGAAAATTTAATTAGGAAACACAAAATCTCAAAATCCATATATTTTATATTTCACACTGTGTTTTTAAATATTTTTACTTTAAATTTTAAAATACCAGATTGAATTTCACAGTAAATCGTAATTGAAAGTCTTAAAGCGATTCTCAGCCAATATAACAAGATCTCAGAGTTTATCCTATTGAACTAACCTGTTTTCCTCACCCAGCTCTACAACCCGGAGAATGTGTTCATGTCGAAGCACGGAGGAGGAGCAGGCAACAACTGGGCCTCCGGCTTCAGCCAGGGCGAGAAGGTTCAGGAGGAGGTGTTTGACATCCTCGACCGCGAGGCGGATGGCAGCGACTCGCTGGAGGGATTCGTCCTTTGCCACTCGATTGCCGGCGGAACAGGGTCCGGAATGGGATCGTATGTGCTGGAGCGGCTATCGGAACGCTTTCCCAAGAAGCTTATCCAGACGTACAGCGTGTTTCCCAACCAGGACGAGATCAGCGATGTGGTCGTCCAGCCATACAACTCCATCCTCACGCTGAAACGGTTGACCAAGTGCGCGGATAGCGTGGTGGTGCTGGACAACACCGCCCTTAACCGCATCGCCACCGAGAGGCTGCACATCCAGACGCCCACTTTCACGCAGATCAACAACCTGGTCTCCACCATCATGAGCTTGAGCACCACAACCTTGCGGTATCCCTCGTACATGAACAACAACCTGATCGGGCTGACGGCATCGCTTATCCCCACGCCCCAGCTGCACTTCCTGATGACTGGATATACTCCCCTGATCACCGACTGTGAGGTATGAGGAAGAAATTTTGTATTTATAGATAACATGAAAAGTATAACCTTTGAAAAGCTGGTTTTAGATTAGTCCTTAAACCAAGGTTTTAAACAGAAGAACCTTTCCTCAAATATTCACAAATTTGGAACTAATTAAAGTTAAAACAAACCATAAAATTTACATAAATTAAAAAGAATATTTCAAGTTGCTCAAGGGATTTTTAAAAATAATAAAAAGTTTAAAAATCTTGATAGCTTTAAAAAGTGGAAACAACACCCACCATTATCCTATATCATTATAAAATATACAGAATTAAATCCTGAAAAGCAAATGCAAATTGTAAAAGTCGTAGTAAAGTTTCTATTGGTAGTTCATAGAAGAAGTTCATGAAAGTCATATCAATAATAGTTGTTTGATCATCAGCCAATAAATTATTAAAATTTTGTTGAACACATCATACAATCTATTAATTTACATTCACAGGCCAAAACGAACGTGCGAAAGACCACCGTGCTGGATGTGATGCGTCGCCTGCTGCAGCCCAAGAACATGATGGTGTCTGCGACGACTGACAAGCAGAATCGCCACTGCTTCATCTCCATACTGAACATTATCCAGGGCGAGGTGGATCCGTCGCAGGTGCACAAGTCGCTGCAACGCATCCGGGAGCGTAAGCTGGCCAACTTCATACCCTGGGGTCCGGCCAGCATCCAGGTGGCTCTGCCGCGCAGCTCACCCTACGTCCAGTCGGCCCACAAGGTGTCCGGCTTGATGATGGCCAATCACACGGGGATCAGTGCTCTCTTCAAACGGGCCCTGGCCCAGTACGATAAGCTGAGGAAGCGCAACGCTTTCTTGGACAACTTCCGGCGCGAGTCCATGTTCAAGGATGACCTCACCGAGCTGGACTTTGCTAGGGACACCGTCGACTGTCTGGTGCAGGAGTACGAGGCGGCCACCCAGATCGACTACCCCCAGTGGAGTCCGCGTGTCGATGCTGCCAAGGCCTCTTGAAGCGCAATAAGTTGCTGATTTCATTTAGCTAGTTTTTTCAGTTAAACATAAATAAAATCGGATTTTTTGATATTCGTTTATGAAACCATTGTGGAAAGTTAGTTCGGGTTCACATAAAATGGAAGTTAAAGGATGAAAGAGCAGGAAAGAGCTTATCACAGTCGTCCTTTTGCAATGAATTGAAGTTTACAACTTTGTTGTAGATAAAGCTGATGCATTGTCCTTCTCATCTTGTTTTCCCTTTGGCCACTAGACATCCTAGCAACAACCCCTGGGACCGCAGGGCATAAAGGTGCATTGAATATATGCTGGGGTGCACGGCGCACAGCAAAGTTCAACACAACAGTTACAGCATCCGCCACAGGGATCGCAGCATCGAGGTCCACAGGGTCCGCAGCACATGATCTGATAAATAAATTTAAGTGTTGAGTAATTATGCACATTTACACATACACCGCACTTACGATGACTTAAAGTATTAAAACTTTGGAAAATAGAAACAAAAACAACCAAATTTTGGACAGAAACTACTTTCAGAGGTGTTAACACAATGAATTACAACAAACGAATGGGGGTAAAAGTTAGGTAAGTAAGTCAAAGTCAAATACAAAAGTCATGGCTTAATTGATTTCAACATTTTTAAGTTTGAAAATAAAAACAAAACTATGCTTTTTGACCTTATAAAAATTAATAATGATTAATAATATTGTAAGTTAAAACTGGAAAACTCGTGATAATGTAATGTATTGTAGGTACTTGTCATGTGATGGTACCATGGAGTGATGGAGCCACAACAACGTACTCAGCCGCATCCTATCCCAATTTGCTTTGATCTAGTAGTTTCAGGCTTTCGATGTCAAAAGTTCAGGTGACTCGGGAAATCATCATTCCGACTCTGAGCCTTTGTTCTGAGCACATCAAAAATAAAACATTACGTTTTTCAAAATCCAAAATTTTTTGTTAAAAAAGTTTTTTGGTGTGGTTAGTTTTTTGTTCATACAAAAATTCATTGATTTTCTATTTATAATTTTGTTTTAAACGGTTATTTATTTATCCTCCAGCACACACAGGATCTCTTTGTCGGAAGAACCCTCCAATTTCGAACTCCAAGATGTGCTGCAATCCCGGAGGCTGCTGCAACCTGCCCGCCAGCATCCAGTGCACCAACTTCTGTTACAACTGCTGGACAGGCACTGCCGCCGTGCCATACTGCCGTGTCAGTCGCATTCCGGGATGCTGTGGCCCTCCGGGGTGCTGTTAAGTATTTATAAATTTTATATGACCTCTTGAGCAATGTCTCCAAATAAAATCGTTTAGAAATATTGCGCTGGGTACAGATTTTGTTTTTTTTATAATAGATATGTGCTAAATATTATTTAGCTTAGATATTAAGTTATATTATATTATAGACACCATTGAACCATGAAATTATAAAAAAAAAGTTTTTAGTTATTCTTAGTAGTTTTGGGACACACAAATTCATTTTATTTCAAAAAATTTTAGAATACAAACTGACTTGCTTGCAAAAACCTTTAGAAAACTGAACTGAAAAAAGGTTTCCAAATGCATTTTGAACACAAGGGTTAATCCAAGGCGTGCCAAAATACTAGGAAAACCTGCGTATAGTATTTTCTGCTGCAAATCTTTGGCGATGAAAGCTGGTCACACCAAACAAATACGCTAATCTTTTCGGCCGAAAGTAAACAACTCAACTTATTTTCTGGGCGATAAGAACTGAAAAAGCAACTGGATTCGACTACAAAGATGACGGAGGGCAGCCACTGGCTGAACTGGTGCCGCCTGTGCGCCAAGGACGACGCCAGGGGCAATGTGAAGGTGCAAATGAGCGGAAAGACCCAGGGGACCTGGGACAACGTCTTGATAATGGCCATTCAAAAGTACTTTGAAGTTCACGTAAGTGGCTCTGGTCACAAATTGAGCATAAAGTCAAGTCCACTTTATTTCCTCTAGATGCGGCTGGAGGACGAGTTGAGCAGCGTGCTGTGCACGGAGTGCTACACTTTGATTAGCGAACTAATCGATTTTGCGGAGCATGTGACAAAGGTGCAGGCCATTTTCGAGGTGTTGCGCCGCACGGAGACGGAGCCGGGAAAGCACCTGGACGTTGCTGCTCTGCGACAGCAGTATGGACTTTGCGAGGATGACTGGACGCACATCATCAAGCCCATGCAGGCACCTGAAATGGATTTGGGCCTGGGCGAAGGAATGTCGCTGGAAAACGAGGTCTCCGCGCTCAACGAAATCCATCAAAAACAGGATAGAGTATTACAGGAATCTCCTATGCCGGAAGGAACAAATCTAGCCATCGAAATGTCAAGAAGGGAACGGGGAGCACAAGAAAATAGCTTAGGATTAGGGATCCCCAAACAGGAATTTATTGACATAGGTCCCATTTTGATGGAAAAGCATGTAAATAGCCACAGAAATCAATTGGACATGGAGGATGCACTGCTTGCATTGCCCGAGGAGGAGCGTATTCCCGTGAACGCCACATCCTCTGCAGATTTCAGTGAGGAGGATGTTAAGCCTGAAATACTGGACAGCTGTAATGAGGATGCCGAATTCCTGCCCATAAAAAAAAGCAATCGAATGAATCTCGTCAATATATCAACAACTCCAGCTTCACAAGAACCAAGTGCAGATGAGAGAGCCAAACGTGGGCACATGAATTGCGAAAAGTGCGGAAAGGTCTACAGAAATCGCGCCTCCTACGAGAAGCACTTGGAGCGCGAGTGTCGCAGGATCGAGCGGAGGGTGAAGGTGGACAAGGCAACAACCACCTGTGATCTCTGCAACAAAACCCTCTCCTCGGCCACGGCGCTAAAGCTTCACAAGGAGGGTATTCATCAGAATGTCAAGCCATACATCTGCGATAGTTGCGGCAAGCAACTGAAGACGATCACGGCCCTAAACGAGCACAAGCTGGTGCACACAGAAAATCGTCCCTACGAGTGCACCGTTTGCAAGGCGGGCTTTAAGAACCGAGCTCGCCTGAAGGCCCACAACCAAATCCATGCAGAGCCCAGCTTTGTCTGCAACATCTGTGGCAAGAAGCTGCAGACTCGGCGCACCTGGAACATGCACAAGGTGGTGCACAGCGAGGAGCGGCGGCTGAAGTGTGACGTGTGTGGGGCGCTCTTCAAGCGCTCAAAGACCCTGAAGACGCATCTGCTCAGCCACACGGGACTGCGACCGTATGTGTGCAACTACTGTGGAAAGTCCTTCGCATGCAATGCCAATTGCCGGTCTCATAAGCTTAAGAAACATCCGCAGGAAGTGCAGCAGGAGGATGGCGCTCGTCTCTCTTCTCGCTTGAGTGTTCCCACGCTGGAAGAGCTGCGCGTTATGTGAGTATATATAGGAACTAGCTAATTTTTTTTGTTTATTTTATACTTTGTTTATTTTCAGGACTCAAAAACTACCAAAAGGAACAAATTAACATGGTTTATTTCAAAGAAAATTTTTTTATATTGTTTACTTTTACACTAAACAATTATGAGATTAAACTAAAATTATAAAAGAAGCTGATAACTTTACAGATGTTTTTCAATTGGAAATTAATGTTTCTTACGCAATGTTTAAAGTACTCCTCTATGCAAAAGAAACTCAGAGTTGCCGTAATGGTTTCGGGCGCTATTTTGAATTATTTTTTCGTGTACGCGGATTAATATCTTGTGTATTGCTGCAAAAAACAATCAAAATTTGCAACAGTTTGGTTTTAAAGATGGTAGATATCACTTATGTATGTATCCAAAGCTTTTAGCAAATATCAAGTCCAAGTCATTTTGGTCGGTTACTTTTCTATCTATTTATTATTGATCTTCTTGAAACAAGCGAGACCTCCAAAGTTCTTATGTATGCGGTTCACCTAGTTCCTTTACTTCCACTGGAAGGCAGAACGACGTCTGCCCTCTTACAGATACAGACTGTGCCTTTTGGATCCGCCTACCCGGAAGGACCGTCGAACCGTTTATTTCGCAAACTCATCAATGGCGCTGTGGACTCAGCTCATCTGAGAAAGTTTCTTGTGAAAATGGAGCTACTTTGAGTCACATCGGGGTAACAGACGGGCTTACCTCTGATCTTCAGCTGATCGGTCTACTCGCTTGGATCTGACGGGATTCGCCTTGAAATAGACCAGTGGACCATTCGCTTACTAGAGGACCGACTTTGGCGCTAGCCTGGGACTGGGACTCTCCCACCATAAAAATGTTTACCAGATGAATTATCAACATGTGTTTGTATAATATATTATTAAATAAAACGTAAAATTGTCCGATCAGTACGAAAGTAAAGAAAGGAATTTGGGTGCTAGAAGAGTTTAGTTTCGGCAGAGGCTGACGTTGCTAAAATGTAGGTACTTACCCAAGTATATTTGTTATAAATAGTTTAAAAAGTTAATTTATTTGCTGAAAGATTGACATGTAGTTGACCCTCTTTAAAGATAATAAAACCAATTTGATTTATTCAAAAACAAAATAATTTTATTGTGGTTTAATGGAAATAGAAATTCTTACAATACAATTGTTGTTGCTGGTTGTTCTTGTTGGTTGGTTTAATATTAATGTTACACAACATTTTTTAAATGTTAATTAATCCCATATTTAAATATAATAATAATTTCATGTTTTTCATTTTTTAATTACTTCGAAAATTGTGGCCCCTAAGCATTAAAAAGACTTTCATTTGTTTCTATTATTATTTTTCAAGTTCTTGCTGATGTTGTTGATTTTGCTGTTGGATTTTCGAGTAGAGTTCAAAATCAGTTATATCAAGTACAAATAGGTTTTCCCGAACTCGCCACTCTAGCAAATTGCAGCCTTTAATAAATTATCAAGATTTTTTCTTTGTTTTACGTTTTTCCACATGTATAAAAATATTTATATATAATTTACTGTAAGTACTTTGGTTTTCTCTTACACATTACATTAATGAGTTGTTATCTTGTGTTTGCTTAATTTTTTTTTATATATAAGTATATATAAAATGCGCATACAGTTGGAATCTTAGTTAATAATAATAGTTAATGAGTTAATAACGTTCACATTCAATTACATCGTATTCGATTTAGTTACG
This sequence comes from Drosophila oshimai, assembly GCA_018150695.1. Classification (NCBI taxonomy): domain Eukaryota; kingdom Metazoa; phylum Arthropoda; class Insecta; order Diptera; family Drosophilidae; genus Drosophila; species Drosophila oshimai. The sequence goes on along the minus strand of JAECWM010000308.1, from coordinate 297,356 downwards.
ATTATGGTTACATTTTAATTTGCGTTTCTTTTGTTTGTTCTTGACGAACTCAAATGTAATAAAAAAACCAGTTAGTTGTAATGGAAAATATAAAGTATTCAAGTTAAATGCGTATTTGATAACGTTTTCCTCAAGAAAATTGCCATGGCTTATTAAATTTAATTGTGCTCGATTTGTGGGTTAGTTTGGTTGAGTTAATGACTGACTGAATGAATGGTTGAGTGACTGACTGAGTGAGTGAGTATTATGCAGGGTGTCTGAGGAGCTGAGCTGAGCTGATCCTGGCAGTAAGTTGAGTCGGTTACAAACTTGAACCAAATTCAAAATGTTCTGTATGTACTGTGGTTAAATCTTTGTATGCATATTAGAAACAGTATATAGCATATAGTATGCGTTTGGTGGGCGTGTATATATTTTTTTTTATTTTCCTTTTCATTTCAACGCAAAAAGTTAACAATTTCCTCGTTCGAAACAGCTGAGAATGGCTTGCCTGACAAAGTCTACATGTTATATAGATTTTTATATATAATATAGAATAAAAATGCCAACCCTCAATGATATACATTATTTGCTTGTCAGTCCATATTTTCCACATTTTCTTGTCCTTTGCTTTAACATTTTTTTGGTTTTAGTTTTTCTTTTGTATTTCTTAAATGTAAAACAAAATTTGAGCGAAATATACGAGTTGTAACTGAACGTACAGTGTAAACAATTAACCATAAAAAAACATATTATTTTAGCAGATAAAATGTTTTATTTTCACATGACCACATTTAAAAGCCATTTAAGCAACACCCTGTATACAATTGTTTTTATTTTAAAATTCAACTTGGCTTTAGCAGAGAAATTCAAATTGCGGGAGACTTTAAAATCAATCCTTACACAGAAAATATATAAATCGTTAGCTAAAACATAATATATATGTGTATATAAAGAAAACTTAATTATAACGACATTTAACATTAGATTGGTGTTCTTTTACGGTTTTGTTTTTGTTTTTCTTTTTTGTTTTTTTTAATATTAATTATTATAAAAATACATATATGTATGCATGATGACTAGATGATGATTCCATGATCGGCTTAGTTGCACTATATAGCATTATAAATACTAAAATCTATATTGAATGCGTGATTATGAGTAAGATGAGCTAACATTTATGCAATTATTTCAATGATTTAGCAACGATTTTTCTGGTTTCGTGTAGTATGTGTTAAAATGTGTGTGTTTGTTTGTGTGCGGTTCGACCGTAGAGACTCATTTCCACTAATTGCAAATATTATTAGTATTTATATAATTTTTTGAGTCCCAAAATTGATTTAAAATAATTGCGAAACGTAAACTTGTTCATACATTGCCATCAAAATGAATGCGATCCATTCATTATTTACTTCATCCTTTATCCCATAACAAATTTAACATAACACAATTAAATGGGGAATGTTTGGTTATTACAAATATTTTGTTTTGTTTTTCTCATTCAAATGAAATGTTGCTGTATTCTGTCTGCCAAGTAGCTCTTGTTGTCATTGATGTTGCTGTGCGATTTGTGCAATACTGTAAGAAATAAAATCAAAAATTAAATAAATCAAATGGGATTTGTAACAAAAGAAATACGTAATCAAAGGGTTCAAGATTATGTTCATTGAAATATATTTTAAAGCTTTGGGTAATAAAATACTGTCCAACGCTTTTAGAAGTAACCAAAAACACTTTTAACAAGGAGGGGCATGATTTTATTATGTCTTTAACAAAATCAAAACGAAGTACTTGAAATCAAATTACTAAAAAAAAATTAAAAAGTAAATAAAGCTTTTATTAAGTCCTTATTTAATTATTGCATTATACATTGCCCATTTGGTTCTCATTTAAAGTTAGATTAACTTTGCCTTAAAATGTTCGACTTAAAAAATTATTTTTTTGTAAGGTTTTGAATTTTTTTAGTTTTTTTTTTAGTATTAGTTTTCAATATGTTGCTTTGCTTTAAAAATTACAAAATGCTTGGGATATGAATTGTTTTTTTTTTGTTCGTTTTTTAATTTTTTGTGTAATCTTCAATAGGAAGAATAAGCAGCTAACAACAAACAGTTAATACGCCTTATATTTTGTATATGCATTATAGTTAGAGATTATATTTAAGGATGTATATAAATATTTTATTTTGCAGCTAGAAAAATTAGCGAAAATATTTATTTTCCTTGTTCTTGTTGTTTGTCTTGCGCGTTTAGAGTTTTGGTTTTTGGTTCATTAAAGAGTGAAAAATCAGTTTTCAGCTTAAAGTCAGTTTAGTTTTAATTTCTCAGTTTAAACAAGTGCAGAGAGGAAATAAAGCGGAAACGGAAAAATCTGTTCAGAAAAATTCCCTAAACGAGTCTCATATTAAATTTATTTCACAAGAGTTTTTTATAATTTATTAGTTTCACGTTTACGTTTTCGAAGCAGTCTAAGATTTTGTTGTTTTTGAGTGTTAAAAAACTGTTGAGTTCACTACTAAGTGGTTTGTTTTCTTGCCTTTAAACACACACATAAATATATTGTTATATACTCGTAGATATATAAGTATGTAGCATAAGTATCCCTATGTGTAAAATGTATTACAGATGGAGAGGTCCAGGACATTATCCGGGGCTTCAACTTCAACTTGATTTATTTTAATATAGTAGCAACATTATAAATATAAATATTCATATATATTATGTATATGTGTATAATTTGTTGTGTAAATCCTTTTCAATTCGTGTATAAAATCAGTCATAGTTAATTATTTTGTTTGGTATTTATCATTTATGTTAGTTGTGGTTTGGATTGCTACTTGAATGTTCGGTGAAGTTCTTAACCAAGCGGTACAAATGTCTACATAAATTATTTATTGAATGAATTGATCTTGTTCCACAATTTCTAATCTATGTAATCATAAAGATATCTTACTCCTAATGAGAAAATATAAAAATAATAAGGGGAATGTTCCAATCATTTGACACTAATTCTACGTTACGTTACAGACATTCAAACAGACACTACTCAAGCATGCATATTAAATATATTTGGTTTCTCATGTTTTCGTATTATTCTGGTAAAACATTTTGACGGACTATGAGAATTAAAATCCTACTAATAGAAAAGGTCCAGCAGCGAACGCCAAACGATTTCAAATCCGTTAAAAAGGTTAACCCTGATGTAAAATCGTTTTACGTTGGGTGCCAGCTGAAAAACACACACTCATTGATTAATCAGTTAGCTGCATACATATATCTATATGTTATATCCATAATAATTTAGTGGTTCAAGCATTTTGTTCAGAGCTTTCTGTATGCGTAATCTAATAATACTTAAAAACACTTCTACGAAGCCAGTTTGAATTTTAATTTACTTTTAGATTTAGTTTTCCTTCCTTAGTTCGCTGCTATTTTGCCTTTCCTATCGTTTTCAAATTCGAACTGCCGCCGGTCCACTCGAACTTGTACAAAATTTAAATTCCGTACAAATATGCTCAACAATGCCGACAAATTACTTTGATTTACATACATTTTTGTTCCGTTCCTTAATAACATTTATCAAAAATATAAACTACAATTAAAATGATTTTTCAGATATGACATACAAACACCAATATGTTCGTATTTATATATCCTAACATCTAGGTCTGTTCTATGTAACTTGTGCCTGACAGTCTCTTAACCAACCCCAAAAAGAGAGAGAGACCAGTCCGTAGATGGACTGGCCTCGATTCGATTTCGCTTCGATTCCGTTCAACATTCATAGAGAGCTCCTAACAATCACAAAAAATAATAGTAGCAATAATATGATTATTATATGTTTATGTGGTGTTTTCCAACACCAGCATGCATTGCCATTTATTAAACAACACTTACACTTAGCACTACTCAAAATGTCTTGGTTTTCGACTTCCTAAATGGTTTCATGACTTTTATTCGACTGGTGGATTTACTTTACTTTTGAATTTCCTTTCAGAATTTTTCTTACATTTTTTGGCGCCTTTCTTTTGGGTGAGACGAGACTTAACCCCAAAAAAACTAATCACAAATGGCGATACACGCAAAATGCCCAACTACATATACTATATCGGCAATGTTAACATACATAAATCGGTTTATATTTATAGAGCAAGATACCAATGCAAGTGTCAAAGGGATTTGACTCCAACGTTTGGTTATATAGATGGTTAGAGCACAGTTAATTGGCGGTATAAATCGTTTACATATCGATCTGGAATATCGAAAATAAAACTGCTAATATAGTTAGTTTTGATAGCTCACTGTGCTATAGTTACACAATTTATCTTATCAGTATATATATATATATTTTGTTTTCACTTTTCCTCTAGGGTTGTGTTGTTGCTCCTTAACCGATTTTTAAATATATGGAAATATATATTTAAAAAACTTTTATCGGTTTTCCATTTTTTGTTGTTGCACAGTCTATTAGATTCTCAATTCATCAATTTGTTTATCAACATACATTCACATATATATCCATATAAAGATTAAATAGTTTACCACTACTAGAGAAAGGGGTGGGGGGCAGGAAGAAGGGGCTAAGGAAGCAGGAGAGTCGGCGTCAGGGGGTTAACAACATCGCATCTGTTCGAATCAATACAAAATCTAAAAAATGCTAAGAAAATAATAGAAAATAATCAAATAAAATAAATAATAAATAAGGCAAAAAGTTTGTTGGTTTTTTTTTATCAGAATATGTATAAAAATCTTTAATGTTTCTCAGTTGGTTTGTGGCATTTGTTGGGTTGTGTTTTTGTGTAGGCTTTTACAACAGTTTTGTAAAGCAGATTTGCTTGGCTATTGTTTAGATATAATTTTATATTTGTTGTTATCATGTTTGTTGTGTCCCATTTTATTTGTAGTTCGTTTGTTGTATAACATTTAAAAATGTAATAATAATAATAATAGTTGATAAACATAAAAACAAATTTATGCAAGCACAAAATACAAATAAAGGTCCTTGTCAGAAACTGTTTGTGCACGCTAAAATGCTAATAATAAATACAATTAAATAGTATGCATTAGGCCATAATAAATACCATTAGCAGTTTCTTTTGTGTTTTAGGTTTTCATTCAACAATTTGTATATAAAAAATTTTCAACAGTTTTGTTTCCTTTTTTTTTTTTGTATTTTTTGGTTGTCAAGTAAAAAGTTGTTCTCTCACACAGAAAACGTACAATACTTTTGTTTAAACCCATCATCGTTATTACAGCTACCATTACATCGATACATCATCTTCAATACAATAAGTCAATTAAGTTTACAACAAGAAAAAACTAAAAAATATATTTTCGTATATTTAATAATCTCACTTAAGTAAATACACACAAAAAATAATTAAAAATAGTATAAGTCAAAAATTAAATCAAACCAAATCAAAAATTACACAAAGCAAAGCGTTTTTTGAAAACAAACAAAGTAGAAACTATTTTAGTTAAATACTACGTGTTTAATACAATAGTGTAAAATTATATTCAAGAAATCTAATACCTGCTTATGTGTGGGCGTGTTAATGGGAGGACGACATGGGTTCGAGGGGCGGGGTTCGCGTCGCGTTCCAAGCAAAACCAACAAAAAATAGTGATTATTTTTAAAATTACAAAATAAACATTTTTTAAATGCTGTTCCTGTTAATGTTGCGTTTGTAGTCTCAAAAAGTTTTATTTTCTTGCCTTAATAGTACATTAAATATTCACTTTAAATATCTAACTTTTTTCTTTCTTTTTTAACTAACCCTTAAAGAACACTTTCGTTAGGTTTGCAATCTTTTGAGGCCTATCAAAATAAATGCTTTTAATTAAAATCATTGCAAGCAAAAAAGTCCAAGTGCATACAGTGCGTAACACAACAATAAGTCTTAGAAATTTTCAAGTCAGCTTTTTCTGTTACGCACTGTATGGCTTTTATATTTAATATTATTTTCGAAGAAGAAAACAAAAAAAAAGCGTTTGGTCTGGCTTGGCTTGGCATGTTTTTCCTTCATTTTTTTTCGTTATAACTATTAAATTATTTGAGATTTGTTTGCTTTACTCATTTAAGTGTTTATCATACATTAATATTTAAATACACATGTGTATGTTGGGACATAGACATATTTAATTGTATAATTATAATAGTTATAAATGTTTAAGTCTTCTGCGCTGATTGCCAACTTTCAGTTAAATGTTACTTGTTTATTTTTTAAATAGATTTATGCACACTTTCAAGTTAAATTGATTTCGTTCTAGAAATTGCCACTAACTGCGAGGGTAGGGGCACAGCTATAAAAACATTCGCATGATGTAAATAACGCTTTGTTTTTATTTGTTATACACATTTCAATATTTATTTAAACTCAATTTGACAACAAATAATTTTTGCATATAATATATAGTTGAAAGCAGAACAACAAGTTCGTTGTTGTTGCTTTGAAACAAAGAAATAAATGCCTAAACAAAAAATAGTTCAACAATTAAGAACAAAAATTTTAACTATTTTCAGTGCGTTTAGTTGGTTTTAAAATTAAGATACGGCAAAATATTTTTGTCTGAATTATTATTAGGGTAAATCCATTAATTTTAATTTCCCTTGTAGTAGAATTACAATTAAACAATGAAAAATCATAAAACTAGGCGAGTATAAAAATTGTGAATTGTTGTTTGTGTCTCGGTTCGGTTTTGGGTTCGGTTGATTTCGTATAAAAGTAGCAAACATGTCTTAGAAGATAATTAATTAAAGTATACATATAAATAATCAGTAATCAATAAGTGGTAAATTCAAAAATAATTTATAAACGTAAAAAACAGTTATATAATATATATGTATCAAATGTTTATGCAATCAAAAATAATAATAACAAACAATTTGCGCAATCATATATCTAAGAATTACAATCAATTATTAATTAATTAATGCTCAATACGCGTCTTCCTTCATTTTCGACATTGTTTAAGCGGTTAATTGTTAAGTTTATTTTATATTTACTTCTTTTTTTGTTAATTTTTTCTCATATTTTTTTTTTGTTTGCAGTTTGCAACGAACATAAAAAAGTGGAGGGATTTCTTCTGGTATTATATAGTTAAAAAAGTGTCATTTCTTTTGTTTGTTTCTGGTGTTTGTTTGATTTTTCGTTTGGTGCACATAGTCGAGAGCGACAGCCAAAACGAACGAAAGACTTGCACGCGAGAAAAGAGGGGATACTACAGAAAAGTGTGCTCAGTGCCCGGTGTAAGGATCTAGAGAGGCGGCACTGTCCGATTTGAACATGAACATGAATACACATATATATATTTATCATAAACAAATACACACAAAATAAAAACTAAGCTTAACAGTGTAAATATATATATAAAAAAAATAAAACAAAATTCAACAATAATTTAAAAGATAATAAAAATCATTCCAACAGTGTGCGTGTGTGTGATATTACATAGCGAGCAAGTGAGAGCCACATCAAAGTCTAAGGCTATGAGAGATGACAGACCGGAGATAGGGTAATAGATTTCGATTTCGCTTCAGATTATGCGTAGATTTAGAATTAGAGCTGGAGAGACCGCGCAAGTCAGACTATTGAGAACTTAGCTTAGAGCAGAGGTGAGAGCCGGACAATCGATCCTCCTCCTTTCCGGACTCCCATCCATGGAGTGTGTGTGTGTGTTTACATACCCACTGGCGCCAGTTGGACGTAGCGATAAATGTAGAGCCGGTAGTCCTTGCTGGCCAGCACCACACTGCCGTCGTCCATGAGCGCCACGTCGAAGCACTGGGCGTGCTTCACCTTCGACTCAAGCGCCGAGATCAGCTGCCCGTCCTGCGTGAAGATCGTCAGGTTGAAGTTGTTGTGGTTGTCCGCGATGAGAATCTCCCCATTCGAGTTGATCCCGACTCCGATCGGGTAGTTGGTGATGCCCTCGCCGCCAATCTGCCGCAGATACTGGCCCTCGTAGTTGAACACCTTGACGCAGTGCGCCCGGTTGTCGCTGATGAAGATCTCCTGCTTGTCGTTGACCACCACGCCGTTGGGGAACTCCAGGTGCTTGGAGCATCCGAACTTGTGCAGAACGTTGCCGTTCTGGTCAAAGATGATCACCCGCATCACCTTGCACTCCACCACAATGATCCGTCCCTTGTTGTCCACGGTTACGCCGCGCGGATGCTGCAGTATGGTGGCTCCGAACTTCCTCACAAACTGGCCGTACTGGTTGTAGATCTGGATCTGGTGTGTGGGCGAACGTTCGGTGACAATGATGTCGCCGGAGTTGCGCACCACGGCCACTCGATTGGGATACAGCAGCTGCGAGTCCCGCTTGCCGCACTCGCCGAACTGGAACTTGAAGCGTCCCTCCTTGTCAAAGATCTGGATGCGGTGATTGTTCGTGTCCGCCACAATGATGTCGTTCTGGGCATTTACAGCCACGCCACTGGGCTCCGTGAACTGGCCCTCCATCACGCCAAACTCGCCAAACTTGCAGTGGTAGATCATCTTCTGGCGCTTAATCTGCGACTTGGGCGGATAGATGGTGGCTGAGAGCAGCTTGTTGGTTAGGTCCAGCAGGGACTCTGAGCTCACGGTGCTACCGCCGGCTCCGCCACCACTCACCACGGTTCCTCCGACCGAAGACAGGCTGGCAAAGGCATCGGCCACAGCGGAGCTACCTGCACCTCCGGTTGTCACAGACGAGAAGAGGTTGTCGCTGCCGCCGTTGCTCCACTTCTCGTAGGGATTGTAGTGGGCCACGGTGCTGCTGGCAGTTCCATTGCTGCCGCTGTAGCCACCGCCTCCGCGCTTGGGCATGAGCTCGCCGAAATGCTGCTCGACGGCCAGTGCGTTGCGTTCGCGTCCGCTCAACAGAAGTCCGCTGTTGCTGAAAGCTCCACCGGCTCCTCCTCCATTGGAGCTGGTTTCCAGCAGGCTGGCGCCACTCAATCCAAGTCCCAGGCCATGGAGCGAGGATTGGGTCTGCAGCTGCTGATGATGGGCCGACTGGTGATGGTTGTGGTGGCCGTGGTGATGTGACTGCTGGTGGTGACCGTGGTGGCCACTGCCCGCGCTGCTGGCGCTGCTGTTGCTGGCACTCTGCGTCGGCCGGGCGATCGGGGGCTGCTTTCCATGACCGTTGCTGGTCAGGCTGAGGCCAGCGTGGCCTCCATCCGAGCTGGTGGCCCGAATATAACCAAAGGTATTGCGTACACCGGCTTGGATCGACTGATAGTTGGACATAAACTCCATCTCGAAGGGCAGCTGCATCTCCTGAATGCCCGTCTGCAGCTGCTGCTCCAGGGACTTGCGCAGGAGCAGAGCCTCTGCCAGCAGCGAGGATGGGGGAGCGGGACTCCGCTCCACCGCCTCACAGGTGGCCAGACCCTTGTCGATCAAGTCGCGGGAACGCTGCTGCCACGAACTGTTGCTGTTCACTTTGGCCGTGTACAGCGACTCCAGCTCCTTGAGCAGCTCCGTTTTGCGCTCGTCCAGCATGGAGGCGAAGAACTGGTGCGTCTCGTTCAGCTCATTGTGCGCCTTCTGGTACTGCAGCTTCACCTTGGTGAGGCTCTGGTCCGAGTTACCGGCAATGCCCACAATCTCTCCAATCTTGCCGCGCATGTCGGCGAGCAGAGTCTGCAAGGCGGTCTCATTGGCCGTGGATCCCACAGAGGTTGACAGTCCGGGTGACTGCACGTTCTCCAGCTCATGCAGACCGGTGGAGTGTTCCAGCACAATGCACTCCTTGCACACCAGAATGCAGCAGGTGCGGCAGCTGAACTTGAGCAGCTCCTGTTTGTGTCGTGGGCAGAAGAGTTGCCTCTGCTGCTGCTGTTGCTGCTGCTGTGACTGCTGCTGTGGGTGTAGTGAGCCGTAGATGCTCTCCTCCCGCTGCTGCTGCTCCTGGGAATTGGCCTGTGCGGCTGCTGCTAGCACAATCTTCGAGAGCTGTGACATGGGCTGTGCCGGCAGCAACTGTTGCTGCTGCTGTTGCTGTTGCTGCGAGTCGAGCTGCTGTTGTTGCTGCTGGAGCATCATGGTCAGCGAGCTGGCGTACTTGAACTCGTTTGAGGCCGGATTGTTGCTGGGCGAGCCCACGGCCAGAGGTGTCCCGGTGCCTGCCTCGAAACCCTTGATGAGGCACACGTTGTGCCCGTTGAAGCAGTGCATGAACTCGTGGGCAGTCACACAGTTGGCGCAGAGGTAGCTCTGGCAATCGAAGCACTTGGCCACCGCATCGCTGCACTTGCTCTTGCAGGCCGTGCAGCGGGGTGGGGATCCGTTGGCGGATGTGTTGCTGGAGGAGCTGTTGCTGCCGTTGCTGGAGCTGCTGCTGTTGCTATTGCTCCCCTTGCCGGCTCCCACGACCAGACTGCTGATCCCCGAGTTGCTTCCGTTGTTCGAGCCCTGCAGATTGCTTCCAATCACTCCCGGTCCATTGTTGGCCGCGTTGTTGGTGCTGATCACACTGCTGCTGGTGCTGCCGCAGCCGCTAAGGCCGCTGGTCGAGGAGCTGGACGAGGACGAAGACGAGGACGAGGAGGACGAGGACGAGCAGGAGGATGAGCTGGCCGAAGAGCTGGACGAGACCGAGGCCGAGATGGGATGGTGGCCGTTAATCACCGTCACCTCGGAGCGCGACTTGACGCTGCTACCGCCTGTGTACTCGTCGCTGCAGATTGCCGAATCGCTGGCTGGGGGCGATGAGCCGCTCAGCGTGAGCGGGGAGTCTGATAGATAGCCGGCGTGTTCGTACGATTCAATCGAGTTCGCCCCGCCCCGCATCGAGTCCAGAGATGGTGTCGGTGAGGACGCCATCTTTGTGCTGTAATTGCCGTCGGTGGCTCCGTTTACCTTTAGGAGTAACAGCTGCAAAGAAAACAAAACAGAAAAGACAAAGAGAACAAATTAAGATTGATTATTAATGGTCGCTAATGGGTGTTCTTAAATAAAACATTGAGATGTGGTCGTGCTGCTACCGACTTTAATTTTTAAGAAGAATCCTTGTCTTTCTACAGTCCTTTTTTTCTTGTTGTAGCCAGGGGCTACCCTACCCTTCCTCTCCTCCCCTAAAAATCAACTGACCATGAGTCACCTGGGGTCCTTTGGTTTTTATCCTTATGAGTCAGCAAGCAGCTCCTCCACTTTAGGCGAAATGCTTTGGCATTTCCATGGCCCCCAAACAAACAAATGTGCCACACCCCACACAACAGCCCCTTTTTCTTTGTCATCCCCTCTGTTACCATAATTGGTAGTTAATTGCCTTCGTCCAACTGTCGCCTCTAATCCCCTAAATCGCGACAGCTGTGACCCGTGTTTTATTAAACATCTTCGAAGAGATCTTGAAAGGTAGGTAATGTATTCCCCCAGTACTACATTTCCCCCCCACCTGAATCGAATCAAACTAGGAAACACGCCCCCACAAAATGCTTTCAAACACAATTTCAATTTCTTACGGCAGAGTGGAGTGAACCCAAAAGTGAAGCTGTACTGCGGTACTGCGGGATGAAAGAACTTTTGCCCGCGAGGAGAATCCCTTTCCATATCATCCACTACCCCCTGATTCTCCCTGCCCTTTCACTTTATCCTGCTTTCAGAGACGGCCACAAATGCAATAAACGCACGCACAGCACAGACAGACCCCGTAATCATAATTCTACTTCCCCTTTTCGCTGCCTTCGCGGTTCGTTGGCTTAGACAGGCGAAATGGCAGTTGGGAAAGTAGCAGGAGCCATGGCAGGGAAAACATGGGGGACGTCCCGTTCACAACAAACCCCCGTCGCAGGAAAGTAAACAAAATAAAGAAAGGGAGCCCGTTCGGAGAAACTTCTGTAGATTTCCAGAGCAGGCGAAACTTCCGTCAACAAGAAAATCAACGTAAAAGGCAATTGAAGTGAAAGCAAAGAGAGCCAGCGATACGAAACATAAAATCAACCCCGAAAAATGCGCCCAGGGGGAGTTTTTTGTGCAAAGGGGATGGGAAGAGGGAGGGACTGCAACTGTCTAGACTGGATGTACATTTATCATGCATACACACACACACACAATCGCAAATGGCATTCACAGTGCTCCCTAGGAAATCTATCCGTGTTTTCGTTGTCATTTTGAAGGAAGCGAATTTGTTTCCCAAAATGGGCATTTCTAGAAGTATACTACTACAATATTCATTAATTTTGAGTTAAACCTGGGAAAGCTAGTGTCCAATTGCACCCTTTTAAACCACTTTTTGCCACTAAAGCCTTATAATTGTGTTGAAATAAAAGCAATATTGGTCGTCAAAATTGTAAGTAAAAAGATGATCATAATAAGCTTTATTTGTAGTCCCCTCAAAAACGTTTTCTTGGGCAAATTTAAGACATCAATATTATTTAAAAACTCCCTGACTTTTTTTATTTAGCGACATGCAATTTTTAGACTTTACAAAAACAGAAGCAAGACCAAATAAGCCGATATGTGCTAGCTTATCTATGTCTGTATGCAAATAAGTTTCAGATATATTTTCCTCATGAAAATAAGTTTTTACAGAAGCTAATGTACGACCTTGATCTATGAAGATCGGCAAGCTGCTTTAGTTAGCTTCCATATTACGATTCACCAGTGTTGGGAAAGTTTAAAAGAAGACTAAAATCTACAGCGCGCCAAAAGTTGAATCAATTTTGTAACGAAGTTTTCTTTGCAGGAAACTTGCGAAATTTAAATATTTATCTATTAACTTTTGTCAATTACTTTGTTAATCTTCTGCTCAACGTAGTTCCTAATACCTTTGCACTTGACTAATCTGTGTTCCATTACCCAATATGCACAATCACTCTTAATCCCTGATAAATAGCAATATCTACCGGTGATTTTCCAAGCGACCACTGTACAACCAAAAACCCGTTAAACGGAGATAAGCCGACTTACCTTTACTGTTTTGTTGTTATATTTTGTTGTAGAATTTTCTATATTCCAGTTGGTTTCGTTTCCTGATTTCCTGCTTGTTGTTGTTGTTGTCTGATGGTTCTTGTTGCTAGTTGCTATTGTTGCTCTCTTTTCCTCTCTCTTTCTCTCTACCGCAGTCTATATAATAAATTGCGTGGGATGGTTGCCGTTGTTGTTGTTGTTGCAGTAACAAGTTGAAACAAATTTGTGTAGCATACTTTCAAGTGCTGTCAGTTAATTGCGTCGCGCGCACAAAAGGCTGCAATGGAAAGAGAGCGGAAAAAAATATTATTAGAAAGGATAATTGAGAATGCAAGGTTAATTAGGTTTTTTCTCCAATTATTACAATGACGAGAGCGAGAGTGTGAGTGGGTTTTTCCGGCAAGGACACGGCAACAAAAGTGTAAATGTTCGCTATTTATGTACAATTGCGTGACGTGAATGCGACGCGGCTCCCTGCAAACTGAAAAACTAACTCTGCGCATAATGCAGCGACCCGGGTAAAGCTCAGGTCCCAAACAGCGGCGCAGGCAGAGCAGCGACGCCGGCAGAGGCGGAGAGCAGCAAATGTCCTGGGGATTTACTGGTGCAACAACAACAACTCCGACGGTGCAGCAATGCAATGCGCTACACTCCTGTCTGAGATTTTCCTTTCTTTTTGCAATTTGACTAACAAACTGCTCGAAAAATACAGGGGAAAAGCGACAGAGAAAATCCGGGAAAAATCAATACATCCTATTTACATTGAGACAAGAAGAGAGAGCGAGTAACAGTAGAGAGCTATTTTTGCCGAACTGTTGAATGCCGGCTGCAAAAGCAACAATACGACTGCACCACCACCCCCTCGCTAATGTTTAGCCACCCCTAAAACAATATGGCGGCCACTCACCCACAACAAAACAAATAAAAAACGGGGAAACCTCCCCAGAAAGAGCAACAATTTTCCACGCCAAAACGATTTTTTGCGCGCGCTACAGGTTGCGTGAGAGCGAACCAAGAGAGAGAGGCGCAGCAGAGAGCAGGGCAAAAGCAGGAAGCGATAAACGATAACTTCGGCCTGCGCATGTTATTTTTCCCAATTTGGGCAACGACCGCATCCAAAAGCGATAAAAACAAAACGTTCTTCTCTCATGCCCACCATGCTGCCTCTCTCTCACTCTCTAGAACTCTCTTTCCCTATTCTATTCTATGTTGCCGCGGAACTTTCGAGAGGAAGAAGCAGCTATGCTAGAAATGACGTTGCAGCAGCAGCAGCATCATCACATCTCATCAACATAACTGCATAGCGAAAATTTCTGTATACCGGCAGACAAGACACGGGGCAGCGGAAAAGAGACAGCAGAAGGGAGAAGAGGGCGAAGGAGAGGAGAGAAATAGCCAGACGACAGGCACATAAATCCGCACAGCGATATACACACACATGCAAATAATTACAGATTTACACGTGTAAAGTAGCGGCTTTTATTTTGCAGCAGCATTACCAACTGTTGCGAATCGAGGAAAATGAGGAGAAAAAAAAGAAGCGGAGATCTTCAAAAGGTATCGATCACTCACTCACTTTAGCACTCTCCGCTCACACCTGGCACGCACACTCACATGGGCCATAAAGAAAAAAAACCTGACTCATAAATAAACCACCGGTAATTTCGACAAATTAGTTAATAAACACAAGAATAGCACCAAAACGTCACCGGTCATAGACCAGATAGTTTAACTTAAAGAACTTGAAATACCCTTAAAAAAAAAGAAAGCAAGTCTCGCGGATTGTTTGATACTATTAATGTAAGTATAGTATTTAAAGATAAAATTATTAAGCATTCTTTAAAAGAGGATTCTAATAATATAATATTTAATTAAAATGATTAAGTATAAAAGTCTTCCATAAAACTGAAATACTATCTTTAAACTCAATTATCTTTTAAGTTGGTTTATAAAAAGGAAGATGGTATTTCCAATTAAACACTTGAAAATAACAATCTACCACTTCTAAAACGTAATTAAAGATCGCTAGATTAAGACTTTAAGTTTATCCAGTTAACATTATATTAAAATAGTAAAAAGATAATAAATAAACCCAGAAAACAATAATTTAAATATTGCTAGCATATATTCTGGGAAACTAGCGAAGGGACAAAAGTGAGGAAAGAGGGGCTGTTTGATAATGAACGAGTTGTCTGTCGATTAGATTAGCAAATTTGTGGAGATAGATGACGGAAAGCAGGCGGAGGGGTTGCCAAATGGTTCGGGCCAAATCAAAGTGACAGTTGGATTGTATATCATGACAAGATTAATATCATTTGGGCCACGGGCCATCAGAAGAATTGTAGCCTCGTCTCCACTTTTTCAAAGAGTGGAAATGGGGGGCCCCACCGCAGCTCAATGTCTGTGCCATATGTTTTACTTAGCAGTCTTCCGGCAAGAGGGAAGAGGGGGTACCAACAAATTCCAGACCGCTTGTAAAAGTGTTTAAAAATAGAGCAGCTAATAATCAGAAATGCGAGTGCAGTGCACTGAGGGCGTGCCCATTCCCCCTCCCCCACCCTACCCCTCATAATTAAGCACAAAATATAAAAAGAAGAAGAGCAGGCGAGGGAGGAAGAACGAAGAACAAGAACAAGAAAGGGAGCAAAGCGGAGCAAAAGAATCGACGTGGTTACCCCATGTGAGAAGTGGAACAAACTGCGCACAGGCATTACTAATGCAAAACAATTTGTACAAGATTATAAATTTCATGGCTCAGGAGAAGTGGAAAGAAAAGAAAACAAAACAAGGCACCGATGTGCTGCTGATGACGATGATTATGGAAAATATAATGATCAAGAACAAGAGCGGACAGCACCAAGTTCAAGCCAAAGCTAGAGTGTGTGGGAGAGAAAAAATAAAAAAATAAAGTGGGCGGCGGGGGAAGGGGGTGCCATTTACAAATACAATCGAGCCTCCCTAACCAAGACTTAAAACAAGTTATGGATACCAAGAGATACCTGAGATATACATACACTCGTACACATAGAAGAGTGTATCGATTACTGATTAAAATGTACTGATTAAAAACGCTTTTTAACTACCATTTCAACATGCACAAAATTTTAAGTTAATCGTTGCAAAGAAGTCCCACTGTAATTCCGCAAAAATGCAAAACGAACCAACACCAAAGAGGAGGATGGAGAATGAGGCGGGGGAGGCAGGGCGTACGTTCTGGTTGTGCAGCAAAATAAACAAGACCGTGTTGTGTGTGTTTCAGTTCCATGCATTCCCCTGCGGAATGCTTTTGGGGTTGCAACTGCGACGCGATGGATATGGCAGCGCTGCAGCAGAGAGTTCAATGGTACCAAAAGCAGCAATAGGCACCAACAAAAACAAAAACAAAGGCAATTAGCATGACACATACACCCACATACAATGGTGGTCAAAATATTGGCGATGCAAAAGCAAGTCATTATTTTAAATCAGCATTACTGGATGTTTAGGGTTCAATATTTTTAAAGAGAATTAATTACTTTGATGTTGTCTGCTCACGGTGTTTCAGATTATTGCTCAGCTCGTAAATAGATGTTATAGCTATTAAAATAAAAGCATAAGTAAATGGGTTGTAGTGTACGTACTTTAGTGCTATTATTTTGACCGCAACTATATGAGAGGATACAGACACTCAAACTGCAGCAAAAAAAAATAAAAGAGAAGCCCAGCACAAAGAGCATGCCATAAACAGAACAAAGAAAACTACGTTTACCTGCTCTGCACACACACAGTCACAGTTCTAAGAGAGACACAACAACAACAAAATGCTGGCAGTTGGCAGATAAAATATCCGACCCGATCCCAATTCCAATCCTCATCCTCATCCCAATCCCATACCATCCCATCGCATCCTCAATTTCAGTGCAAAGGCACCGCCAACATCACGACCGTTGCCTTGGTTCGATGCAAATTACTATTGCTATACAGTGGCTATTGACTAAGAAAACCTGCTCGAAATTTTTAATTATATGGTTCGAATCTTTTGGAACGGCTATAACTCACTTTTTTACCTAATTTAAAGAAAATATTTTAAACCTATGTATTTTTTAAATATACCTGTACACATAATAAAGAGAGAAATGTTTAAAGAACAATTCTTAACTTTATCAAAACTTAGTTCATCCTTCAGTTAAAATCTATTTAAAACCTTTACTTTAGAGCATCTTTTCAGCTTTTGTTTTTTTTCCAATAATTATTACTCCTAACCTCTAAAAACTAGTCACACGTAGGTCGAAACCTATAAGAGCTCAATTCGGTCTCAAGTTCTCAACTAACAAGTTATTATTAAGATATAAACGTTATGGACTTATTTCCACCTACTCTTTCAAAAGTGTTATGTTACCCGCGAGTCTGTTAACCGATATTCACTGTAATCCCCAGCGAAATTCGTCGAATTCTGCGACGTTTGCTCCTCCCGCATTTTTTTTTTTTGTCTTTTCTTTCAGACGACGCCAGCTATGCGTCAGCAGAGAGCAACGACGACCCCCAAAGCAGCTGCTGGTGAATGAAATTGACTTGACGCATTTTATTGAAGAAGACAATGGGCGAAAAACGAGAAACAACAAAAATCTGCGACAGCGACAAGCACAAGGGAGTTTTATTGTTGCAGCGGAGTGGGAGGAGGAGATGGAGGAGGAAGAGAGGGCAAGATGAAGAACAGAAGGAGAAGAACAGCAGCAGCATCCAATTTAGCAGGCAACAAAACGACAGAGGGTCCCGAGATCCCAGACGCTCTGCTCTCCCTCTCCTCCTCCCCACCTCCTCTTATTCTCGCTCACGGGTCGTTCTCCCACGACTAGCTCCGACTCTTTCCCACTCGCATCAAAGGCCCCGCAGGTCAACGGCGTCGTTGCAGTTCTTGTTCTTTATTTTTTTTTTTTTTTATTGTCGTTGTCTCTTTTTTCTGCACAACATTTTTCTTTCTTACTGCGCTTTGTAGTGTCTGTGGTTCGTTAGTTGCTGCTGCTGCTGCTGCTCCTTCCTCTGCTCTCCTGTATTAATAGGTGCGAGAGCGAGGGAGACAGCACGTGTCTGTCTGTGTGTCCTGGCTTCCACAATGGTGGTAGGAAATATCGAGGCAACCTTGCACAGGTACAGTGTCGGCTGGGAATATTCCATTGACAACTCGAGAATTTTGTGTAACTTAAGTGGAAATCCGTAATTTAGACTTTGAAGATACAACACCACATAATCTTATTTCGAATCTTTGTGCACTGTCATTTCAATTTTAATGCCGAGCTCAAAAACGATCTTGTATGCTAAAATCTAAAAACTGTTTAAGAACAAAGATTCTAGATTGAGGAGTTCGAAGTTCAAGTCCTTTCTTATCATATTATTTTAGGAACCAGAATTTCTGAAATGCCAGTTAAACCGTAGGTGCACTTTACTGCTGACCATGCCATCTTCTAGTGCTGCAACACCACATCATCCAATCAAGTGGAACGTGTTCTTGACTCGCCTCGTTTGCGTGTTAACTTTCGATAAATATTTACTATCTGCTTTAACATTTTCAATTAGAGTTGTACCAATTTCGGGTTCCCTGCGTTATCTAATACGTGGTGGCGAAGCGACGACGCTCTCTGATAATGGAAACACAAACAATTTGGTACAGCTAGAAGAGCTCGCGAAGATTGGCGGGAACACAAACGAGCGAACGACCCCGACCGAGTTCTAGAAAATCTGAGAAAAGAACAGAGCATTGCATTACATAGCGCAGAGTCGAGAACAGGAAATGCATTTTACACAAGATGGCAAATCGATTGGAGATGGCCCAAATCGGCCCTGATCAAAAGGATCGTAAATCTATCTGCATATGTAGATCATAAAATCAGAAAATCTATGTTGCAGCTGTGGAATCAAGGTGGCCAATGATTAGGTAACTAGGTTTAAACATTATATCTCCAGAAAAAATAATTTTCAATTTTGGGTATAACGGTTAAACTACTGTTGAAAATTCATTTAAAACTTTTTCGAGCTCAAAGTACATCTGTAGCAGTAGCCATTTTATTGCTGAAACAGGTAATATTCGAGTTCAGATATAAACAAAAACAAGCTAAAACACATAACGATATTGTTAACGCTTCACCTATAAACAAAACTCAATGGGTTTGTAAACATTTAGTTAAAGTTGTTGACTATCCGTGGGATAGTTCCTGTTACTCGGCGCACATATTATATAGATTATTTACTTTAATATCTGCCTGTTTCTAATTCCCGCCTTCGAGTGCCTACTGCAATCAGTTCCCCACAGAGCCCAGCCCAGCGACAGCTTTTAATCAGTAAGCGTAGCTTTTTAGCTTTAGCTCTCTGCTGGCGTTACCAAATCGAGCGTGAAACAAGACACATGGAAATATAGCATTCGATATGTTTATGTCGTTTCTTCTTTCCGTTCTGTACGTATTTATGTTTGTACAGTGTACACCAATATTGAACGCACACACAGAGATAGGAACAAATTTTAAACACGTTATTGGTTTTGTTTCTTTTGGCTTTCGGCGTAAAACAAACAGGCACTCACTCACACAGAGACCGGCGGTTTGTATATTAATGAGAAGCCCCAAGCGTGGCTCGCACGTCGATCAGCCTGTCAAGTCTACAGTGATTAAATTTAAAGAACATTGCCGTAATAATTTTTGTTTAAAATACACACAGAAACAAGAAAACAAACTCGTGTTTTATTCTTCCGCATCGCCGCAGCAGCAGCAGCAACAGCAACAAAAACGATATCAACAACAAAACCAATGAACAGTCGCCTCGTTGAATGTGGGGAATTGTTTAAACAGTTGGGTCGCAATAAATAGGCTCGACTCTCGGACTTTTTGGACGGCGGAAGGTCGCGCATTGAGTTGAAGGAAGTGCGCGCACCCTCTTGCTTAAAGGTTGTTAAACCGTTTTATCATTACCGGATCTTGTTTGCTTTGAAATTACAGTGATTGTTGGTCAAAAGAGATGGCGAAATAAAGTTAAGAGCCCATATTTTGGAAACAGAGAATCTATGGACGGGTAAATAAATTTTCAAGATGCTAAAATTCGTCACAATTTTAAGAGTAAATTTTTTTTAAAAGATTTAACCCTTTGTTTTGTTAGTATTAATTATTAAAAAAACACTATTTTTCTGACCTTATTTTTATAAAAACATGTCTTTAAATAGCCAATTTAAGAAGGTAAAACATGATTTCAACAGTTGCCACAAATCCCTTACTTTTTCACAAACAAATAAAATTAGAAAAAAAAATCTTTCCATGGACACAAACTGGTGGCTGCGAGTGTAGAAAGCACAGACAGCGGCGTAAAGCAAAATAAGAAATGAGATAATAATAACAAAAAGCGTATAAACGTAAAAAGTTAATGCAAACAACAACAATGCGCGCCCGTCGAAAAGAACAAACACACACACACGTAAACACAAGCCGAAGGAAAACGGATGAGAAAGAGGAGGGGGAATAGTCAAGAAAATGTTTTCTTGCATTGCAACAAACAGAAACAATGCAAGTGATGCGCCGCCAGAAAGAGACAGAGCCAAGCACTCGTAGACAAGAACGAAGAAGAATAAGCGCAGCAGGAAAAAGACAACACCAACACAAGCATACATTCAGCCACGCACTCACGTACGCGATTCTAAACAAGTTGATGAACTCTACGGCGGCAGCGACGCCAACGTTGGCGTCAGCATCGGGGGAAGAAGAAGAGCAGCAGAACTAAACAATTTGTTTCTTTCGTTATTTTTTTCATAAGTACAATAATTTAACTTATTTGGTTGCATACGTACATAGGCTAGGTATGTGTATGTTTCTGTTGCACTTAGATTTACTTATTATTCCACTAGTATTAATACTTTTTATTGCTTTTTCGCACAGTTCACACGCACACACACGCAGACAGAGACGCTCTTGGGTTTTCTCTGAACGCGACGGAAAATGAACGCGAGCGACCGTTGGTGTTAATGTTGTTTAACAAATTGCAATTTTCCACTCCGCACCGCAAAACGCAGAAGATTTTTCAAAAAATGTACTGCACGGGGTTTACGAATGTACCTCAAAAATCGAAAACATCCGCGAGCACATCCGCAGCGTTCGAGATTTTTTGAAATTTTGACGGTTCTAAGAGCATTTTGAGTTTTCGACGGCTGTTCGTTTAACATGGCTTTAACATGGCTTTAACAGAGCAAAGAGAACCGGGAGAGTGCTAAAAACTGAGTGAGAACCAGCATGGCAAAGAAGAATTTTTACAAGACGCGGAACGGGGAACGACCGGGAACGAAACGAACGCCAAGCCGAAATAAAAAAAACTCACTCAACCAGTTATCGCCAGCGGGAGAGACAAAGAACCAGCTAGAGAGCGGGCAAAATCTAGTTTCGGCTGCAGAACGCCACGGGAACGGAACGGAGTGGCAATTGGAACGAAGTACATTACTACATACCATACATATGTACATACGGCTAGGCAACGCCGGCTGCGCTGCCAGCGATGAGACTGACCTCTGACAACCTCCTACACTCTCGCACATACATATGTATGTATACAACCGGAGTACAGAACATAAATTGCGCGAGGGAGCAGTGCACTCCAAGTATTCCGGGCTCTGTGTATATATGTTTGTGCGAGTGGGAGTGAGCTGCAGTTACAAAGAGAGAATGGAGCACGAACAAGAAGCAGGAGAAGCAGCAGCATGAAGAGAGCAGGCCCCAAAAGGGCTGCCAAGAGAGGGGGCCAGAGGGCAAATGCAGAAAATAACACTGGTCGTGGGGTAATTTGTATTATTTCTCGATTTCGTTTTGGGGTAAAACCCCATGCATAGAACCGTTGCACGCAGTGAGTCAAAAGATTATCATCAATATTTATTTTTGGGTTCGTTTCGCAATAAACGATTATACCGATTTTTATTTGCATAAATTCAAAGTGTCATAATTTCAATGGAACCAGAACTGGAAATGATTACAGGTCTCGGTGAATATAATGATGAATGGGAAGTGAAGCAGCGGTTCCAGAAATTTAAATTCTTCGAAACATTTTTAATGGCCTTTTGTATTTCATTGAATAATATTCAAATTTTTGGCATAAGTGTGTTATTAAAATTAAAGAACAATAATAAATATGTGTGTTCAAAAGGTTAGTTTCAATACTTTCAGTTAAAAGTTAACTTGTTCAAAGAAAGTAGTTTTAGACGTGCCACTTCAAGAATTTTAGATTATTATGGTTTTGTTTATTTTTATTAAAGTTTATTGGGTTCTTGTTCCTAAAGTGTTGTAAAGTTACCCCTAAAAGAAACAACACTGTACAGTGTACACTCAAATAAGCTAATAGAACTCAGTTGAGCTGAACTGTTATTTCTTATGCTCCAGAGAAAGGAAGAACCAACGATCAAGACCAGAAATGGTTGCTATTGTAAATATGTATGTTTGTATATCTCCATGTAATGTCTTGTGTATAAGCAAGTTTAGCTTTTTATGGTCATTACCAACTGGGCAAGTACGACAATAAGCGACTGACTAGTTTACAACTTGTGACTTTTCTTCTACCGCTGCTGATGCAATAGGAATACGTGCGGGAAAGAGATGGCGCGCAAGGGGAATAGAAAGATAAAGGAGGCGGGGGAAAGGTAAGGTAAAAGTCTGTGCGCTTGCGTCATGTGCGTTTCCAACTCTTCGCTCTTCGATCGACAACGACGGCTCAAAAGAAGAATAACATGGAATGGCAACCGCAAACGTTGGCGTCGCTGCCGCAGCGCTGCCGGCGTCGGGCTACGTCCGGAGAATAAACCAGTCTAGAAACGCCGCTCAACTCTACTCTATAATTATGCTGCCTGTTCGAGTATGTATGTATGTGTACAAACGTATGTATATATCACACAAAGACACACACTTATATACTGGCTGCTACAAAGGGCCTTAAACTTTGCTTAAAGTCAAGGTCAGTGATTTCTTGTTCGCCAATTGCGATGGTATCGCCCGTGAGGCTGCGTGACTCACGCACCGACGCACCGCACCACCCCTCGCCATTACAACAATTTGCAGAGGTGTTGAAATTCCAAAGACCGCGATTAAACGAACATTTTTATTGTTTAGTAGATTGGTTTTTATAGATTTTAGAAAAATGATGTTTGAAAGGTTCGTTATGTAATGCACAAAGTACCTGGGCTAAAAAATGATGTAACATACTGTTACACGAATTTTTGAGCATTTACATGAGCATTTAACATACTAATAATAATCACACATTCAGTGATCATTGACGATGTTTTGTAATTATATTAAAGAAAAGTTATTAATATTTATACTGAATATTAAGTTAATTTTTATTAAAATAAAAGTAAGGTTAAAAAAACATTTGAAGTTTATTGGTTTAACCTTTTTTTATCCATTCTGGAATACCAAGTCTTTGATTGTATCTTAAGCTTCAGTATTTGAACCCAACCTTCCTTTCTGATGTCTTCTCTCCTGTTTTAACCCGCCAGAATTCCACGAACTGATGGGTTCAAGTGGCTTTCTGGATGGGAAGATAATGCTGCTGCTGCCGCAAGGAAACAAGTGGGATATGGCACGAATATCTGTTCCATTTTCAGCCTCTCTATGTGATCGATATGTCCATACGTACAGGTATAGCCATCTCTGTTCCGCCGCCAGAGCGAGCCACCACAACTTTTGTCCTTGCCGGCGGTTCATGAACCTTCGACTTAACTCCTCTGACGAACGACGTGCTTAAAGTAGCAAAAAAAAGATACGGCCGCACAAAAAATCCAGCAAAAAAAAAAAACGAAAAAAGAACCAGCCAAGCCAATGGCAAAGAAAAAACAATTACGCCAAGCGTTGAAATATTTTTGCTACGGGCAAAAATAAAGTCGAGCTTCGCAAAATGGAATACATCTTCCACAAGAGACATTTACCAACATAACCAACATAAAATACTAAATAGTAGGTAACCTAAAATTTTAACAACAAAATAATATAACCAGAATTTAAGTGCCATTTAAAAATTTTATTTAACAAACAAACATACATGTGTAGGCCATAAAAACGTACATGTGTGAAAACTGAAAAATGTAGGTCTACATGATTTTATGGCAACTAGAAAACATTTGCATGTAAATTCGAACATAAATCTTTGTACAAAAAACAACTAATTAAAAATTGTCGTTATAGGGGGTTTTTTTTTTGTTTAATTGCAAACCTTAAAAAAATGTTGTATTTATTAAAAATTTAGCAATAGACAATATAAATGTTCTTGTTAAAAGTTTTTAGTCCAATACACTATTTAAAATAATTAATTTACCCTCAAACTCAAAAAATCAATAATTACAAACAATTTTTTTTTTTTAATTTTCTTATTATTTTTGTGTTTGTTTATCAAAATTATTAAAAATTTTTATTCAATTTATTGGTAGATGGAAGAACAATCGATTAAAAACGATTACTTCAAGTGAAACCCATTACCATATATTTTGATATTGATAAAAAGGCGTTGACATCTGCAATGGAATGATTTAAAGAAATTCAAAGTTTTATCTGCTTTCAGATGGGTGAGGGATTTATCCTAGGCCTTCCAAGCACAGTCCCAGTCATAACCAGCAACGTTCATTAGCCGACCGACCTCAGAGCAGCCTCAACTGTTTTATTGCCGTATTGACAGACAATTCAATCGAGCGCGTTTCAATAACCCCAGCAGTCAGGCTAATTTCCATGGGCGAGAGTGAGAGAGAGAGAGAGAGTGAGAGAAAGGGAAAGAGGGAAGGGGATGGCGATCGAACGATCCCTTTTAGCAGCTGTCACACACAACACACAACAACTACAGCCGCCAGATGTTTCCCTTGATCGGAGGGGGGAAGCCCAACCCATAAACCATAAAATACTGCAGCAACACAACGGCGAGCGATCACATATTTGTTGTTATGGCTCTTTCAATAATTTTTCGGGCTGGAAAAAAAAAATGTGACACTTGAAACCGGAAATTAGCAGCAGGAGCTGCAGCTGTCGCTCCCTCTCTTTTCCTCCCTTTCCATCTCACTCTCTTGAAAGCCAGGTGAAGCCGTGTTTAAGAGCATAGTAATCTCTCGATCGAGCCTCTCTTACAAGCAGGAAATGGTGAAAATTCTGAAAGTGTTGCACACACGTTCTCTTTTCAGCTCTGGGCCCATTTGTCAAGTTCTTATGTCACTAATGGATCTGCGCGTTGGCATTATAAACAGTTAGTTACACCTATCAGTTCCGGAACATGGTATAATTGAAACCCTCTTACAAACAAACAAATTCAATGAATTTCCTTGTAAGCTCTTTTAAATGTTTTATTTAACCTAGATAACAAAACTCGTAGTGTAATTAATACGTTACAGGGAGAAGAACTTATGTAAATATGTACATATGTGTAAAGACCTTCTCCACCCCCGCAAATCATAAAAAAACGCGTAGCACCCACAATTTTAAGATTCAAGATTCTTCATTTGAGAATACAACATATTATTTTCTTTCTTTTACCCACTCACTAAGTTTAAGATCAATTGGTCAAAAATTATATTTACAGAAGTGGGCTATAATTGTTTTGTAGAATAATTAATCTATGTCAGGGGTTTCTTTTGAACTCTATGATGACCAGGTCATCATTACTATTATGGTTAAGCAAATTAAAATCGATGTGAGCAAATAAGACAGTTCTCAATCTACAAACAAAATATATAACGAAATATATGAAGCCTCAGAACTCAGAATTTTAAACTTTATACTAAGAAAAATATTCTTATGAAAGAATTATATGCTTAAATTTGTTCATTTCTTTACTTTTTTTTGTCATTTTAAATTTGTTGGAATGGAGTACGTAACTTTAGCCACTTGGCCCGCATGTGATGGTTGGGGATTCGTTTTGGGACACTATTAAAGGTTCGAGGTCGATCGTTCTCGGTTTTCAACGCCCACCATATCCCCTTACATTAAAGCTAATGAGGGCACTTCATTGAACTCTCTTCTGTCGTATGTCCCCCTTTTTTCTTTTTTTCTTTCTTTCTCGATGTCTTCCCGCTGTGAGTGTGTTCTTTATTTTTTTTGTGTTTCAGCACTGACCTCATAATTCGCATTAAACTAATAAGCGAAGAAGACGCCCCCTCATCCATGAGCAGGAAATTTCAATCAGCCCGTTGAAATCCGAACTTTACTTTGAGCTTTTTTTCGTACTGCTCCCCCTAATTTTTTGTTGATTCTCGGAAAGTTCACGGTTTGGTCAAAACGTTGCGAAAATATTGTTGCGAAGGGGGCGAGACTTTTAACTTGAAGCGAATGGCGAAACCGTAGAATACAAAAAGAGATAGAGTCAAATACAGAGACAGACCTAAAATGACATTAGTTTGGACATAATAAATAAAACGTTAACAGACATAGAAAAACAACAGCGGCAAAAGTCAACGAACGGCTAAAAAATTCACGAACTTGAAAAAGTGTGTGGCTAACGTCGGACGTCGACGCAGGCAGAACGGCGATGTCAATAAACCAACTAACCGGCGACCTGCGGACCATGAATAGGCAAAAAAAACAACAACAAAAAACCCAAAAAAAAAAAAGCGAAAAACTTGTTGCTCGCACAGCAACACATTGACGTTAATACCACCACAAAAAGTGAAATAAAATCTGATTCCATCAAAAGAATCTCTCTTGATAAATGTCCTGTGGTGAAATGTTTCACTTATGCTAAAACCACCGCGCGGAAACAACAATAATATTAATAATAACAGCATTAGCACATGTCTCGCATTCGGTATGTGGGGTCCTACACCCATCTCTTTCGCTCCATGTCCCTGTCTCTTTCTAAAGGGGACCCGCATGGCATATAAATGAGAAGAGGAGCCACTCCAGACATCAGACGCGTACGTGAGATATGATGAATAAGCCAACGTCCGTCCCCAGTAATTCCCACTCCATTGGGCTTATCTTCACATGCTGGCAGGTATTGGGTTTCTAGTACGAAGGACACACGCCGGAAAAAGAGACGGGGAGATGCTAAAGCGGTCTCAAGATAGATTTATTGTCAATGCGGATGTAAAAAAAAGGGCCAAGAGATAGTACAGACCGAAAGGTTGAATACCCTCAGGCCCGGTATTCAAGCTCTCAAAAAGGCGGCCTAATCATAATTTTATTCAAAAAAATATTTCTATGTCTATAATTAATCATCAAATATTTTACTATTTTTACTTACTTACCTCATAATCTTTCCGATCTTTCTAATGTGAGCCGAAAGATTTTGTCTTTGAGTCAAGTAGAACAGGATTTTCTGGAAATAATACAAAAATAAATGATAAAACTCATAGGCATGGTCTTAAAATATATAAATATTTTAATATGACAAGTTAACCTTTTATATAAACCTTAAGATTAAACATTAAATATTAAATAAATTTGAATTTTATTTAATCAACTTTAATGTCTAGAAGGCCAACACTATTGTCAGTTTCAACGATGCACCAGTTGAGAATTATAGTGTCATTATAATTAATTAATTAATTATGTCATAATAAAATAAATAATAAATAAATGTATTTTAAATATATTTTAAATCTTTACAAGTAGCAATAAATATATTTAAAGACTGGTTTGCGAAAACCTTAATAATTCAAGTAGAGGCAATTTGTCAGTTAAAAGGTAAAGCCCTACAAATGTTGGTATTATATATAACTCAATTTATGAAAGAACAAAAGAATAAAATTGGTATTTATAAAGCAGAACGTGTGTTGCTTATACAAATTTTATATTATAATTAAGAGCCAAATTGCTTTCTTTTATTGACGACCAACTTGTTGGCAAGATAATGAAGCCATTTGCTAGGGTATAAAAGCCCTTAAGTACACGCATTATTTCTAACATGTCCTCTCGATCTCTTCTCGTACTTTTCTCCCCCTACCTTTTTTTTTTGTTTGCCCTGCGAAACACTTTACGTTAATTATGCACTGTACACAAAAAAAGGAACTTCACAGCGGGGGATGGTGGGTGGGTGGCGGGTGGATGAGGCCGCATTTAAGAGCTTTGTCATTGCGGTCTTCTGTCGAAGGTGGGATTTCCTATGTGTGTGTAAGTGTGGGCGGATCTGATGTAATTGATGAACGCTGTTAATTATGCCCGGCTTTAACTGTCACTTTTTGGGCAATTTCTCAGCCCGAGTGGTTTAATGAAAGAGGGTGGTGGGTGGTTAGTGAGTGGGGTGAGACATTAAAGTCTACCTTTGTCACCTGAACTGCCCACTGAACTTGAATTTGACTTCTTGAAGGGTGCTATAGCGGAAGCTTGGAACCCCCACATCTATGAATATTTAAATATTTTTGACCAGTTCTTAGTAAAACTTTGATTTTCTTGACCTTAGAATATTGATAGGTGTAAGGGCCGGAATCAAACAACAATATTTGTTGCTGTTACCAGAACAATATTTTCAAATTCAAATTTGAGAGACTGATACTCAATGGTATTCTTGAGAGACATACCAATTTGGATGCACTTAATAATTATATAGAGTTCGTGGGCCAAACAGAATATCAAGAAATTATAAATAGATCACAGAATGGATACTTTTGTTTGTACTTTTTTATGTCTATAATATTAGATGGACTTGTTAAAGTTGTATTTAGAGAACTTATACCTCATTTAAAGAATTGGTTCTGTTTGAAGCTAAATGAATATTTGATGGTGACTGCTTTAAATCGAACGTTCCTTAAAAATAACTTGTTATATCTTGGTCTTTCTTATCTCTTTACATGTGAAATATCTACTTACATTATCTAAAAATATTTAAAATTAAACAAGGACTTTTGTTACTAAATGAGTTTTGTTATTGGACAGTGGATTTTGCATAACCTTTTTATTTGTAAAAGTAATAAAGTTCAGAAAGTTGGAAGTAAATCCTCCTGCAGATGTGGTTTATCAAGAATACCTAAAAAATTGCCTTACACTTGGTCCAGTTGCAATTCAAGTTGGCTCCATTTCGGATCACCTTTGGAATGATTGACCTGCGAGAGGGTAATCGGTACCCGTAGCTAGCCTTCCTTTCTGGTTTTCTTCTCGGCTCTTCTCGGTTCAATGCCGCAGTGGTTTTGTTCCAGTTACCAAACCGTTCCTCGGGGCCCACAGTTCGCGATCTTCACACGCGCGGAATTGGGGAGTTTGGGGGGAAGGCCAAGGGGGTGGTGCCGTGGTGCTGTAGATAGGTTAGCTAAGCGTCTGTTTCTGTTCTTTTGTTTCAAACTCGTTTATTGGCTCTACCTAGCTAGGCAAGCATTTCAACTTTCAAAAAGAGCCAAAGTCAGCGCCAGGTTATAGTACCCACATATCTGTGTATGTATAATAGTGTATATGTATGTATGTGCTTTAGACCCCGTGACTCCGGCGGAGAGTCTTTTGTTGGCCGAAAAATTTGCTTTGTTTTGCACTCGACAGCGCGCCTTCTTTATTATTATCTGCCTCTCCTCCTTTTAGCCGCTGTTGCTTATTTGCTTTTGAGAACTTTTTTGTTCTTCGGCCGCATTTTCTTCTTGGCTCTGTTCTTCGGTTTGGCTTGGCTTAGTGTGGTCCCCCCCACCCAGCTGTCATTAGGTTATCCGCCGCACCTCGCAGCCTCTGCTAATGTCTTTGTTACCTTCGCTTGGGGGTCTTCGGCCAGTGCGAGTGCGAGTGCGTGTGTGCGCCTGTGTCTGTTCTTTCACCTTTTTCGGGTAGTGGAAACTTTTTTTTTTTTTTTTGGCAGAAGGTCAACGTTCATAATTGCTGGTGATGGTGGTACGATACACTCTTAAAGCCAACGAACCGCGTGCTTTGCGACCAACGACTCCTTCTAGCAACACTCCAAATTGCGATATTAGATCCGGCAAATTATTATAGACGCACAGTCAAAACTCGCTTACGAGAAAACTAAACATTTTTGTATCTGATTGTTATAGTTTAGGTACATTTTTAAGGAAACGTTTTTTTTATTATTTACAATTTATTAGTTATTATTCTTAAATTGTAGGAAATAAATGGCGGTTCAAAATATATAAATAATATTTATTTATTTAATATTTTAAGGTTTTATCTTTGGTGATGTTATGAAAATAGTTAAGAAATGGTAAATTTTTGAGCCATAAAAATTAAAATGTAAAAACAATTTTAAACAAAGTAGTCTTATTTACCTAAGTATTTCCAAAACCTTCTTTTAAACTTTTCAATGACTTTAAAGTATAAAAAAATTTTAATAAAAACGACTTACATTTTCTATTTCTACTTATGTTAAAGTAAGCAAGAAAACATTTTACAAGTTTTGTAATGAATTAGGAGAATAAATCAATATTTAGTACTAATTTAAACAACATAAAGTTTCCCTTGGTTCAGTTGGGAACTTAACTTGTTCAGATGGGATTGCTTTGGTTGGACTGTATTTTAATTTTTTGCTGGTCCAACGGAAATGCCACTTTTGGGTCGATTCAGAGGTTTGCTTTGCTTTTACATTCCGCTTCACCTCTCCCCCCCAAAACCCCTCCCTCGCCATATTTCGCACACCCCTTGATTATTTCTTTAATCAGATGTGGGAAGTTCTTTGAACTGAAGTTGAAGTTGGCCAACAACGCGACCTCACTTTTTCTCTGGGGCATTTGAGCATTTCCTCTGCCGATTTCGAGTGGGTTATTTCCCCACTAATTTCCCCAAAGAACTTTTGACGGAGACAATTCTCCGGGGAGCGTTACTCTGGGCAATCAGAGGGTTAGGTCGGTCGGTCAAAGGTTCCGCCAGATTACCGACGGGGCCAGGCCTCGGAAAACATTAGTTTCGGGGGGTGGCCCCAGTGCAGGCATCAAGCTCGAAATTGAAACAATTAAATTATTCCATAATTATATGGATTGTCTATGGCAATGGAGGTGGGGCAGATGAAGAATTGAAGGAAGGGAACTCCAACTGAGAGCCACGCCTGCATAAAACGTCAGAAATCATTAACCAGCTTTATGGGCTGTATTTTATGTGGAGTTGTTTGTACTTAAATGAACTCGAAATGGGCGAGAAAAATGGAAAGAAGGGACGAAAGAAGACCAACTCAAGACTAAACATAAACAATTGCACTTCTTTTTTTAAGATACCGAAAAATAAATTTGTTCTACATCATTTTTATTTTTTTATCCATTAATCAAATACGCTGTCCCATAAGAAAATATTCCATTTGATACTATAATTTATTGCGATGTTCTTAAATTTTTGATAAATCTTTAATAAAGGTAACCTATAAGTTTAAGACAGCATTTTACGTTGGAGGATCGAAATATTGGAGTAAGATTTAGGGTCGTCTTTGTTCTTTAGTGTTGCAAAGGGTTATCTTTAAATCAAACGTATAATGTATGAGTTTAGGAAGTCCCGCTAGCACAAAACTGATCCATTTTAAAAACTCTGAAAAACTGAAAGAATCTATCGAGAAGGGTTTAATAAAACCTATTGATATTCTGGTTTTTTACGAGTGTAATCCAATGTGAACAACTAATACAACAATAAACACAACAACGACAATGGGCAATAATCAAGATACATCAACAAAGGCAGGCAACAACAAAGTAGCAGCAGCGACTGAAGAATCGTAAGAAGAACGTCGACAGCGGCGTTGGCGTACGAACATTGACCTTCATTAAAGAAGAAGAAGAAGCGGTAGAACCCACAGACGGGATTTACAAAGAGACAGCAACAAAGTTTTAAGCTCGGCTCTCTCGTTCTCTCCCTCATTTGTTGTTATTGTTGCTTTGGCCATCAATCAGTCAGTCACTCACTCTCCCGCTCACTCAAGTGCAGTTTCCTTTAAGCTCAGCCTTCCTCTCCCCCCTTTCTCTCTCCTTTTAAGCATCTAACGCTTACTCACAGCCAAACAACGGTACATTTGCTTACGTTTTTCTGGTTTAATAAACACAATATTATTTAACACTGACATTTTACAACTAAGGAACACAATCGCGAAATGCAAAACGAGTTACACTGGAAATATATGTTGGTTTTAAGGGAATTTAATTTGTTGGTTAATTTTAAAACAGTTTTTTTATCTTCATGACAGACTATAAGTGGGTTTTAAGCTAAAAAATAAAGCTTTAGCTTACAAATCAGACGCGAATATGTTTCTTTCTAAGCTAACATTTGTTTTTGAGTGAAACTATAAGCTCTTCAGATTTTACACACCTTAAGCTCCAAAAATTTAAGATATAAAAAAACGATTAAGATTATAAGATTATATTAAACTTTTATCATTACGAGTATAGCTTTATTATCCTGTGTTTTGTATATCTTTATCGTACTTACAGCTATTTCGTAATACTTTAACCCGAGTACGAAGCTTTCAATTACACAGGTCGAAAAAATCAGTTTTCTTTCATCTGTATAAGCCTGGTATTTACAAAGTCTGATGTGTATATACTTTTTCAAGTGTATGCTGGCGTCGCTGCTGACGTCTACTGCGCTGCCAGCGCTAAGCGAGCAGAGGGGAGGCGAGGCGAGGGGGCACATTCACTTCTCGTTTTGAGCTGAATCACCATAAACCAAAAGCCACGAGTTGCGGGCCAGCGAAAGAATAAATAATAAGTGTCTTTTAAGGCGGGAGAGCGAGCGGGACGGACGGATGGGAGAGCAGGCCAGGCAACAAGAATATCTAATAAGAAATCAGCAAAAAACAGAGTCTGAAAAACGTGTTTTTTTGTTTTTCGTTGTGTTATTCCTTATTTTTATTATTTTTATTTTTTGATGTTGTTTTATTTCTTTCTTTTCGTTGCGTCGTCGTCATCGTTGGACGTTTTGGGGGGCAGGCGGGGGAGTAGGGGGAAAGCGGGGAGGTTAGCTGAACGGAACGGAATGGTCAAATGAAGCTCTAAGCGCGACACCAAAGTACATTGTGAAATCATTTCTATTTCTAAACAACAACAAGCGGAAGCAGCAACAAGAACACCCAAAACCAGCAACAATAAAGGCCACAGTGGAATTGATAGGCGGGTACAGTGGTCTCGATAGGAAATACTGGAGTCCGGAATTACACCTTGTCTCAAATACAACAAGTACATGAATCATCCATACCACCAAGCCATTTTTAATTTTTAAAGTTCAGTTTTAAATCATTAAGAATATAAATCAGGACTCCGGTAGGTTGCTCAAAAATAATTAAAAAACCTGTAGTCTCCGACTTGTAGTGTTTTTGATCCTGAGTCTTTAAAAGCTTTTTTTCACAAGTCTGTGAGTAGTAAAGTAAAACATTTTAGTATACACCCCTCTTACTGTAAAACATGTGAACAAACTATTTGAAGACAGTGTTTTTTAAACTTTATTTTTAACAAATATATTCAACAAAACCCTAATTCCCCTTATTTGAGAACTCACTGTACATGTGTGCAACTGCCTGATTTGGCCCTCCTCCCCCGCCCACTGTGCCAAGCCGTCTTGTCCCACCTCCAAAGGCATTTGCTTTGTTTTATCAGCAATTTCAGTTTCAGACGAACTATACTCTGAATATTTCTACATACAATGTTTCAATATGGATTCGAGTCGTCGGTCTGTTGTTTCTCGGTCGTCTGTTCTTTTTGCCCGCTCTGTTTCTTCTGGCTCGTGGTTGTTATTGTTGTTAGATTAATTTGCTTTAACAGCTGTCTTGTCGTCTGGTCTGTGAACACACAAATATATGCTCGTAAACTGAAAGCCAAACAAAGTCAGAGACGATTCCAAAGACTCCAAAAGCAAGCAGCGTGTGAACTTTTTGTGTAGAGTCGGAGAAGACAGGAGGGAAAGCTCCCCGTTGCCAAGTGCAAAAAGACCCGAGAACTCAAGGCTATGAAGAATTCAAGTCAAGGGATCACTGGAGGAATCCAAAAAATGGGAACAGTGGAAATGCATTACTTAAAGAACTTTGGTTTTTAGTTAAATATACATTTTTGTTCATATTAAATATTTAAATTTTTTTATAATTTTAAGTAGGTAGGTATTTAATTTTTTTTTAGCATTCCCAACTTTTAGAATTTTTTTGATTTTTAGTGGTAACTTGTTAAAAGCTTAGAAAACAAAAAAGAATTTATTTTAATAAAAACACAAAAAGACCAACGAAATAAGCTCAAAGATTTTGTCTTAAAGTTATTACAATTACAAAAACTAAAATAAAAATTTGGTTTTTATTCAGTTTTGCTATTCTTTTATACCACACCATTATTAAAATCTTATTTTTCTTTAAAGATAAGTTAGTATGCTTAGACTCCTTAAACTTCCTATGATTCCATTACTTTTCAAAGAACATAAAATCTACTTTTAATATTTTGGAAAGCCCATTCAGTGAGTGAAATTTAACTTATGTTTACTGTACTTTTAGTTGGAAACTTTACATTTCCGAACGAACATTGTACAAAAGCAGCGATAAAATTAAAACAAACTTATTAAACAAGAAAGCATATGCTCTTGTTTACGTTCCAAGAAAATCACAAATGGAGCTTGAAGGAGACGAAATTTTCTTAAAAGATTGTTGCTGAGATAACCCCTTCATTTTACCCACCTCTAAAAACTAAAGATCCCGGCAGACCCATTATGATAATGGAACCTAACTTAGTAACAAAGGCCAACCTGTTCAAGCAAAACGGAAACAAAACTCGAAACCCATCCCAAAGCCATTCCAAAACAAAATTTTTGACAAAATTCCCACGAACCCTGGGTTCTCGGCACAGGCACCCCTCCGCCCTGCCATTTACAACCCTCTTTACAAGACCCATAAAGATTCATTTACAAGACAGTTTTCTTGGGACAATTTCCCATTTGCATGCGTTAAATTTTCGCATATTCATGAGGACGACAGGACACACAGGACATGGAATCCGAGCCCGAGTCCGAAACGAACCTGAAACTTCATAGAGAGAAAACTACCCCTTATGGTTTACAAAAGTAAATGACCTTTAATAATGTTGTTCGGCAAATTTCACGGACAGACCGAAACCGAAGAGCGGAAAACAAAGACAAAGAATGGTTACAGGAACATGGAACCGGTCGTCCTCTCAAATCATTCAACTAAAACCCATCAATCTGTATACAAGAGCCACACCCAAAATAACTTCGCGGGGGCGGGGGAAGGCAATAAAACAATTTTATACTCTATACCCCCCAAAGGTAAAATAACACTAAAACAAAAGCTGGGGGAGCCCATCTCTATAGAGAGAGCAATTAAAGGTGCTTCTTGACTTTATGACATCATAAACTTGTAATCGAAGATGCCTAAGCCTACACAGCGAAAATAACTAACAATTACAGTGTTATTATTATTATTTATTTAAAAGTTCTTCCTTACGTTAAATGTACGACTTATAATTTAATGCGCTTGTCACACAGGACACGTTAATTTGTAATCAATATTTTTAATTTCCTACTTCAACGAATTTTATATTCAAGCGTAAGATAGGGCCGCTTTGATTTTTTGTCATATTATCGTAAGTGTATATCGAGTTTTATTATTAATATTTAACATACATTTCCTTACAAAACAAGGTACAGTTATGTTCTGAATTTATCGCAATGATGTTACATTTACTTTTGTATGTTTTTATCATATAAATAATTATAATAAAATTGAACTCAAAATATTATTGTCAAGATAAGGCTTTTTCAGGAATGACAAATTAGTGTTTTTTTTCCTGTGTACACACTTTGCAGCATGCACATTTTAATATATAAAATCGTAAAAATATAATATACAAAAATTCATAAAACTCCCGATAAAGGTGTACAAACGAAAGCAGAGGGCAGGAGTTGAATCCAAATCCATTCCACCCTCAAATCCCATTCAACATATGAAAATCAAATCAGCGAGGGTTGCCATTGTACTATGCTAACAAACAGATGTGCGTGTGTTTGTGAGGGGGAGGAAATCGTGTACGTGTACGTGTATGTGTATGTGAGAGGGTGGCGGGCATGGGGTGTGGAGGGCTTCCGTCTGTCTGGGGTCAATGCACAAAAATGCGTAGAACGTGCTAGTGTCCGCCGTTTTCAACAGGGGGGTTGGGCTCGGCTCGTGCTCTTGCTGGAAAATCGTTCACTTTTCGCACTCACCAATACACGCACGCTGAATTGATGCTGGGGGCTGGCCCAAAAGTTTGTTGACCCCAACGCGAACAGACAGCAATGCGTAGTTGAATATATATAGCGTACAGTGAACGCTAGCCAACTGTTCTCAATTCTGATGGCTTTTGGAATAATTCGATGTTGTTCTAAGCTTAGGGTAAAAGGGTATATTCTTGTGCAAAGTAGCAGAAAGCGTTTTGACCATTTAAAATATGTAAACTCTTGATTATCATTAACCGTCAAACAAATATATAAACCTACTTTAAGTTTATAAAGAACAGGATAAAACGGTCCTAAGCAGGAGAACTTTTAACCTCTTTTATTAAAAAAAAGTTCAGAACTTAAAATCTATTTTCAATAAATACTTTAAAAGTGTATAGTACCTTAAAAATTAACACAAATCTAAGTAGTTATTAGTGCTTGTTATTATTTAGTTTATTTTTTATTAAATATGGTTCAATAGTTCAAAGGTGAAAGTGGCAAAAAAAACTACCTATAAAATATACTAGTTCTCAGATGCAATTTGGTATCCATGACGCGAATTATTCCTAATGTAATCCTTATGTGAAGCCCTAAAATAGCCTACTACATTGTTTATTTTCGAGTAAACACTGTATTTGGTTTGCCTGTATTTCGGGGTAAGATGCGTTCCCCTTTTCTTCGCCGTCAGCCCAAGAGGGTTGATTAGCGCCACCCCCTCGTCACCCACCACCCATGTGAACTCAGACCTTACGCTACCTTCCTGGCTTCCATCCTTGCTTCCCGGGCATTAATAATATGGCTGACATGACTATTTATTTATTTGCAAGACACTTTCCCTAATGCTGCCGAGGGGGTGGCCAGACAGAGGTCCCAGTCCCACCCCCCAGAAAGGGATCAAAGTCAGACGCATACCAAATACTGTAAGTTCCATATAAGTTAAACCACCCCTGCCAAAAATAAGCCAGGACGAGAGGGAGAAAATGCAAGTTGGACAAAAAAAAAAAAAAATAAAATGAAAGCGGCAGCTGTAAAGTTTAACAATAAAAGTGGGAAGCAACAGAGCAAAAAAGTGAAACGAAAATGAAATGAAACTAGGCGGCACACAGGACACGCAGGGGATGTGAGTCCTTTGAGGCCGCACAGCAACCACCACCGACAGCAACACCAACACCCATCAGCAATATGTGCAATGGCAACAGACGGAATCGGACACATTTTACGGCTGCTCTATGGAGCCAGGCGTATTTATGCAAATCCCTTCAAGCGTACAGTAAAAAATGTACAAATAATATCAAAATAAAAGGCACATTTCAATAGCAAACCACAAGGATCACCTTTTTTCCGATTTCCCTTTTCATTTAACTGGAGAACTGCAAGGCGGAAATCAAAATGAACTCTTTTTAAGGAAAGTTTAAACCCCAAGCTTTAAAAAAAATTCAGGACATTTTTTAAATTTATTCATAAGTCAACCATTTTATAGTGGTTACAATATATCTTACGAACAAATGTTTTGTATTGACCTTTTTTTTTTGTTTTTTAGTACACAATTTCTTAAGAATATTTTGTTATTTATAAGTAGTTGAACGTAACGTTTTCTGCATTATTCTAATGGCACCCAAAACTTTAAAGGGTTCACCTGTGATTCCATTAATGAACAAACACTTTTTATCGCCACAAAAAAAATATTGAAAAGTTTTTTGACTACACCTTACCGCCCGTTAAGCCCTGCTATTTTTAAAGTATCCAACGGAAGTTTTAAAGTTAGGTTTATTATACGTTTAAGTTAGGTTTTTTTTTTTTGATAATTTTAAATTCGGCACAAGACACCTTTACAACGTTATAAACACACAACTTGTTAAATCTTTAGGCCAATATTTATATACAAAAATTTAAAAAAAGTACTTCTGGCTTAAGGCTTCATGTAACTCAAAAGTGTGGTTTTTGGGATTTTTTACAAAAAAAAAAAAATAATTTTAGCATATATGAAGACATGTTGAGTATAAAAAATTTTTTGAAAGTCTTAAAAAAAAGCGGACTTTAAGGTCGCGATCGAGGGTTTTTTTGGGGGAAAGGGGGGAGCCCAAAGTTTTCATCTGAAAATAAACAAATAATTTTTTATTCAGCAAACATTAAAGAGTGGTTCTGCATTTAAAAAATTTTCTTCTACAATATAAATCACGTCTTGAAAAAAGTGCTGTTTTTGCCATTTTTGTCGCTAAATAAGGCTTAAAGTGTATAAAATAATTTTTTTCAATCACCTTTAATTCATAATCAGCAAAACACTTAAATCAAAAATCGGTTCATATTTTTGCGCAATGTACCGCGTTTTTAAAATAGTTTTGAAAAAACATTTAAAGTTTTATTAGGCCAAAACAAAACGCGACCGAGCGCACTGATTCAATCAATCATATCTTTCATAATATTTAGAGTTGAGTCATAAAACTTGAACTCAAGACGTTATTCTACAATCTAAAAAAAATTTATTTTAAAATTACAGAGAGCTCTAAGATTCACTCAAGCTAAACAAATGAAGATTTGAAAAGAAACCTCACGTTTGGCAGCTTGTAATACCTTTAAATAAAGAAATTTTAAAAATATTTTGGAACTATAGAAAGTTCGCTCGCCAATTTTTTTTAATCCATTTAAGTATTTACATAGTAGGGGTTTCATTTTAGCTGTTAAATCAAAGATATTCAAAACCGATTGTTCTGATTTGTATTAAAGGTACTGTTCTCATAGTAGGTCCTGGGAAGCTCAAATTTTACAATGCAACATGGCCTTTTTTCAGCGTTGCAAAATTTCGATACCCTATCGAAGGTTATAAACAAGGAAACACAAACAAAAGGGAAACAAGAGAAAAATGCATGTGTAGTTTTGTTTGTTTTAAGTCTCTCTGCCGCTGCTTCTGCCTCTGCTGGCGTCGCTGCTGCTGCGTCTGGGCTGCGATCACGCACAGATAGAGAGGGATGGAGAGCATAAGGAGAGGGGGTGGGGGTGAGAGACTCAGCTTCCTTTTGACTTGCTCTTCTTAGTTGTCTGGCCATCATCGTTCATTTACTTGGTTTTTTATGTTGATTTTGGGAATTCTAAAAATGCTCGCAGCTTCATCCTTCTCCGTCTTCTCCTCCCCCATTCCCCCACCCCTTCTCACTCCTTCATTCAACAGCCCGTATCGAATGCAGCCGGCAGCAGATGACAGGTTTTTTGCTCTCCCTCCACCTCCAGCTTCGTCGTCTTCTCCTGCTTTCTGGCATTCTCCACCTCCTGGGCTGCACAGGATGTTGGCCTGGCACGTTGTCGTGTCCGTGTTTCCGTCTGTTCTCTGTTTTCTGTTCTCCATCTTCGTCTTGTGCCATTGCCATTTCGCCTTTTTTGTCTGCTGTTTAACCCGGCTGCTCCCCTTTTCCCCCCGTACTCCTTTACTGCTCTTCCGCTGTCCCTTTGGCCCCCTTAACTGTCTGTGTATTTTATTTTATTTCGTTTCGTGTGGCTTTCGATGTCTGCAGCATCCTTGGAAATTTTTCAAACAGTGGGCGCTCGTTAAAAAGCTCTTTATAATTTAGTTTCCAACATTTGCTTCATTAAGTTTAACTATCAAAACTTTTAGATATTTTTAATGTTACCTTTTTAATAACTTAACAAGTATTTAACAAGCTTTGGCTTAGAAAGTCGGTATTGTCGTATACCGAAGGACTCTTTTAAAAACGGCACTTGTTTTACATTTACATGTCCCTACTGTAGCATCCTGGCAGGTATTTTTGTTGGAATAGATTTTTGCAATATTCATGTCACAAGGTAGAGGATATTCCACTCCAGGGAGATCTCACAGTTTTGCTCATTTATGTGCACGTGTAAATATGGCTTTTGTGCAGTTTTGGCTCGTTGGGGATTATTATAAGATAGAGGTACAATATTACACACGAGTGCGGAAATTGTTTACGAATCAGTTTCGCAAGTAAATGCTAGGGCAGTTCTTTTTTATATAAGTAAATATGTACAAATGCACTGCCATATATCTGTGTAAGAATGTAAATGTGTGTTTATTTACACGGCCGTATGTATCGTGTTCCCAGAACCATTTCGCACTCCTCTTTCTCTTTTTTTTTTTTTGCGACGATCGTGACGCTTTAATGCAGTTCCTTTGTTGTAACCACTACAAAGCCAAAATAATTGCAAACGCAAAAAAAAAAAAAAAATAAAAGTAAGAATAGAGCCAGCCCAGGAGAGAAGAGAGCAAAAGCGAACCCCTTTTTCGGCCAGGAGAGAGCAGCTGCCTCGCTCTCACACACACATACATATGCGTGAGACAAACGCCGGCAGTCAAAAATACATACAAACATGCAGCACTGCAGCCATGTAAAAACAACAACAACAAGCAAAAAGGGCGCCCAGCATAATGGGGGAAACGAAATGGAAACGGAACGCAGCCTAGACTAAATTGCAACAACTGCAAATTGGGGGGAACGCATGGCGCCAAACGAAACGTGAGACACACTCGCACACACACACACACACACACACACTGCCAACAGATTATTACAACACAAGCTTTCGGCGTGGGCGCGAGGAGGGGGAACGCATGAGATAACGGAACATGCTGCCGCATTAGTCACCACCAAACAACAGATGTGTGTATAATAGTGTGTGTACGAGCTACCACCAAACAAATGAGTGCAAAGGAGCCAGTAGAAAGGTGGTGGGGAGGGGGGTATCCTGCAGCACGGCGTAGCAACCAGTGGAAACAAAAGACAGTGGGCATTGGATAACACCTACAGTGAAAACAGTGGAATGCTTAAAGTTCGAGGTACCCTGTTAAAATAATCCTGCACACCGCAAGACGCTTATTTG
Organism: Drosophila oshimai; assembly: GCA_018150695.1. Classification (NCBI taxonomy): domain Eukaryota; kingdom Metazoa; phylum Arthropoda; class Insecta; order Diptera; family Drosophilidae; genus Drosophila; species Drosophila oshimai. The sequence continues at coordinate 256,574 of JAECWM010000308.1, read as the reverse complement.
GCTATAATTATCCTATCCTATAATTACATCAACAAAAAATTCTGCTCTTATACTTTGGTAACAAAAAAAAGTCTAAAGCTGATATCAAATATCTTTAAGATTGAAATACTTCAACATTTCCAAATTGCACAAACAATCTCTTTCAATTTTGTGGAAACATTTATTGTAGTTTTTGGACCACGTAAAAACTGTCATTTAAGTTACTAAACATCCTTATCCTTTTGGTAAATTACTGCAATGCACACTCAAGCGCTAGTTTAGTTTGGTACTTTAAATGAATAAATTTTGTTTTGCTAAAAAATAATATATTTTCCTGAAACCACTTACAAGAGTACTTAATTTTTTTTTAAAAAAATATGAAAACATATGTTTTTAAAAAAGGTTCTAAAATTTCTAAAAAAAGAAAAAAAGACAATCTTTTTGAACACATAAATTTTGGGAATGATGGGGAAAAAATACTAAATGTGAGTTATGGTTTAAATTTCTTGAACATCATACATAAATATTTTCGTAAAGTTGCATTGTCAACTAATAGGAAAAATAAAAGCATTTTTAATGCAAATGTAAACATTGACTAAATAAATTTTTACAATTAATAATAAAGCTTAGTGTATCAGCAGCAGCAGAAAAACAGAACAGCAGGCGCGAGCAGCGCTAAAGCTAAAGCCTCTGAACTGGTATTTTTTTGCGAGCGCTTCCGCCTTCGCCGGCAGCGACGTCGACGTTGCGCAGCAGCTGCCTGTTTTGCGGCAGTGTGCGTGTAAAAGTGCTGCATGAATTTGCATAATTTTGGGACTCAAAGGGGGCGTGGTAGTCATGGCCAAAAAAAAAAAAAAAAAAAAACAATTGACTGACACGTTTTGAGTGTTCAATAAAGCGTATGTATTTATATGGCATTATTAATAAGCACATTGTGCATTAAACAAACCTGTATTGCAGTTTATTCCTGTCGCGCGCTCGATGCAACAACAAAAAACATGAAGTGCCGTTTCTTCGTTGTATGCGTTTGCAGAGTGTCGGTGTTTTTGGAGCAACTTCACATTCAGTGCATTGCGAAAATAATTATGTTTGCCGTTGCACTTTTTTTTTGTTTTTGTGTTGCCGCCGCTGTCGGTGTCGTTCTTCTTCTTCTTCTCCCCTCTTTGCTTCTTTCTTTTTTTTGCCGCCTTTTCTGCTGATGCTTTCAAACAAACCACACGGTGACATACACACTCACTCAAACACACACACGCAAAGGCGGCACACTCGGTGTGCGATGCAATTATGCTAATGCGGCTGTTTGCGACACTTCTTTTGGCCTACACCACAGAAAACTGATTTCGCTGCTGGCCCCCAATATATTGGCCACAGAACGAAGCGAATTAACAAACAATACACAAAAGCAATGCTGGCTGTCTCAAACCGCGTCCGTGTCAGAACGCGTCGAGAACTAGAGCTGGCAGAAACATCGATGAGATATCGATACATTGATGTGCGAGAAATAAGTCGCACATCGATGCTTCTCTGTTTTTATTTTACGATGCGAAGCTTTGTTTTGTTTGAAATTTAAACATAATTAAGAGTTTTATTATATACTTCCGCTCAAAGCAACGTTTTTAATAATTAAACTTCATTACAAATGCAACATTATTTTTAATTACAAAGTACATACATTGTACGAATAAAACAGGCTTTCAGTAAAGACTGTAAAAGTTATTCATTATTAAACCATTTGGAGTCTTATGGGATTTATCAAATAATTGTAAAAGCTTTTTTAAAAGTTTATTTGTGAGCACAGATTGTTTTCACAAGATAAGATAAAATTAAAGGCTTTATTTGTAAGTTGAAATTAATAATTTTTTAACCTTTTTGTTTACAGTCTTTCCAATTAGAGATATATTTAATTGAAAAACACAAATTATTGGATTTCAGTGATGTCACAGAACAAAATATTTATAGAAATAAAATAAAAATATTTATTTTAATTTTTATACTATTTGTGTCATAAATGTAATTCTTTTCTTTTTATTGTATTCCTTTTATTATTTGTAAAGTATTTTTACTTTTAGCTATTTTACTTATTCGATTGACTGGCACTAGCGATAGGCAATCCCATCGATTGTCCATGCATGTGTTTTGCACGTTTTTTGTAAACAAACGAACTATTTTTTTTAAATCCGTCTAAAATGGGTAATTTAGCGGAGGTAATTTACTATTAAAAAACACTAAAGTATAAGCTTGACTAATAAAGTTTGCACATCCTCAATAGCTGGCTGGCGATGAGAAAAATGGTGAAGGATCACGGACTTTTGTGTTTCACAACGAGGGCCATACGCTGGGCAATGCACTGAAAACCATTATTGCCCGCTACCCGGAGGTGGACTTTTGTGGCTACACCATCCCGCATCCCACCGAGGAGAAGCTGCACTTCCGCATCCAATCCCACCGAGACCGGGCCATCGATATACTCAAGCGAGGACTGGAGGACCTGGAGGCATTGTGCGATCACACGATGGTCACGTTTGAAAAGGAGATGGATAACTTTAATGCTGTGAAGGTGGAAAATACATAATGGACTAGAAGCTAGAACTAAACAACGCTGCGTGCCTTCTTGGGATCGTAGTTGGGCTTGCGGAGGTGATGGTAGTTCGGAAGGACCTTGCGCAGAAAGTCGATCTGCAGGGTCTGCGATCCCTGCTTGTCAATGGCCTCGCGCTGCAGGGCCCGCTCTCCGTACACTATGGTGTTCTCCGGCAGCACCTGGCCGGTGTGGACCTTGATTCCGGCTCCCACCACACAGCCACTGGACACGGTGACTCCGCGACCCACAAAGCACTTGCTCTCAAACACGTTCTTGTCGCCGATCCGAGCCGCCTCCACATTGCAGCCCACCTCGAAGACGTTGTGGGTGCCAATGCTCAGGATGTTACTGGCATCCCAGGCTCCGCCGGATTCCAAGCGGTGCGCTATGGTCGCATACTCCTCAATGATGCAGTTTTCCCCTATTATTATAGGACCCGCATCGGCAATCACTGTCGCACTTGGATGTACAACACAGCCCGAGGAGAAGGTGATGTCACCTCGCAGGTTGCTCTCCTCGCAGACCACCGCCTTGGGCAATATTTTAATCCTAAGAAGGGAAGGGAGTGGGGTTAAGGCAAGTAGGTTATCTTCCATTTGAGTTCTTTGTGAAGCAAATTACCTGTTTTCCGAGGGCATTTTTCCTTTTTTTGTATTTTTTTGTTTACGTTTTTCTCTGAGGATAAAAAGTACTAAAAAATACCATAAAAATCTATCGATAGTAAATGAGATCTTAAGCTTTCGATAATTTCAAGCTAAATTTAGTTAGTTTTAATTGCAAAAATAAATTTAAAAAAATTTGAACTGAAAAATTGTAAGACTCAATTCTCTGAATTTAGTTTATTGTCAATGATATTGTTTTATTTGCCAGAATCAAATATTTAGAAAACGGTTAAAGTTTAACAACAGTTGCATTATTAAAACAAAATAACAAGAACAAGTAAGGTCCTAAAAACCCCAAAATGACAGTATTTAAAATGGTTATATTAAATGTATAGTAGAGCTAAAACCATAAATAAAGTATTTGATGTCAATAGTAATTTTGATTTTATTAAAATTTAGACCTTTTCAAGTTTATTTTCTGCTTTACCATTTGGTGCTTTGCAACACTTGTGTCTATCGGTCTATCGAGTATCCGGCGAGAAGTATCGTTTTGGCAGAGAAGTTGAAAGCTGATGCAATTTTGTGCAGATATAAGTGAGATTTAAAGCGAGTTCTCAGTAAAATCTTAATCACAAAGCAAACAAGATGCCTGCCGACCAGTTGGCTGAGTTAACCTTGGGTAAGAACGCCTTCTTCTGGTCAAAATGGGACAACAGCCGCGTCCACGTTGTCAGTCAGCCGAAAGTATCGATCTATAATGTGCAATTTTTATACGTATGACCATGTGCAGGTGCTATCTTCACTTCGGAGAAGAAGGGCAGCGATGAGTCAGGCGACGGCAGCGAGGGCAAGCCCTTCAAGACCATCCTGCAGGCGATGCGTCATGCCGGTAAGGAACCCTTCCCCACCATCTACGTGGACAGCAAGGATCCCAATGCAGCGGAGCCCTTCGAGCCGGCCGCAAAGTCCCAGCTGAAGAAGATACAGAAGCTGTTCGTGCGCGAGTCCCACAAGAATGCGGAGAAGCAGCAGCGCGAGGCGGAGGATGCGGAGAAGCGCCAGCAGAACATGGAGGAGGCCCGCAAGGTAAAGATCGCCGAGGATCCCAGCCTGCCGGTGGCCCGCAAGATTCGCATCCTCGAGGGCACCGCCAACCGAGACTCCCGTGTGAAGGTCTACGGCTGGGTGCATCGCCTGCGGCGGCAGGGCAAGTCCCTAATCTTCATTACGCTCCGCGACGGCACAGGGTTTCTGCAGTGTGTGCTAAACGATCAGCTTTGCCAGACCTACGATGCCCTCACCCTGAGCACGGAGAGCACAGTTGTGCTGTTCGGCACCCTCAAGTTGGTTCCCGAGGGAAAGACCGCTCCTGGCGGCCACGAACTCAACGTAGACTACTGGGAACTGATTGGCTTGGCTCCGCCCGGCGGTGCTGATGCCATTCTCAACGAGGAGGCCCAACCGGATGTACAGCTCGACAACCGGCACATCATGATCCGCGGCGAGAACACCTCCAAGGTGCTCAAGATGCGGTCTGTGGTGACGCAGGCTTTCCGTGCCCACTACGAGGCACGCGGATATAACGAGGTGACGCCTCCGACTCTGGTGCAAACCCAGGTGGAGGGTGGATCCACGCTCTTCAAGCTGCAGTACTTTGGCGAGGAGGCTTACCTCACCCAGAGCTCGCAGCTGTATCTGGAGACCTGCCTGCCGGCTTTGGGCGATGTGTTCACCATTTCTCAGAGCTATCGGGCGGAGCAGAGCCGCACCCGTCGCCACTTGGCTGAGTACTCACACGTCGAGGCCGAGTGTCCTTTTATCTCGTTTGATGACCTGCTGGATCGACTGGAGGATCTGGTCTGCGATGTGGTGGACCGTGTGCTGAAGTCCCCTTGGGGTTACTTGGTCAAGGAGCTCAACCCTGACTTTAAGCCGCCCCAGAAGCCATTCCGTCGCATGAACTACGAGGACGCCATCAAGTGGCTGAAGGAGAACAATGTGACCAAGGATGATGGCACCTTCTACGAGTTTGGCGAAGACATCCCCGAGGCTCCGGAGCGAAAGATGACCGACACCATCAACGAACCCATCATGTTATGCCGCTTCCCGGCCGAAATCAAGTCCTTCTACATGTCGCGATGCAAGGAGGATCAGCGATTAACCGAAAGCGTGGACGTGCTGCTGCCAAATGTGGGCGAGATTGTGGGAGGATCGATGAGGATTTGGGACAGCGAGGAGCTGCTCAAGGGCTACCAGCGCGAGGGCATTGATCCCAAGCCCTACTACTGGTACACCGACCAGCGCATTTACGGAACCTTGCCCCATGGCGGCTACGGCCTGGGACTGGAGCGTTTCCTGTGCTGGCTGCTCAACCGTTACCACATTCGCGAGGTCTGCTTGTATCCCCGATTCCTCGACAGATGCAAGCCCTAAGCAGTGAGAGAGTAATCTATCTGTCAGCCAGCATTTAAAACAGTTGAACACTCTTACAACACTTAGTTGTAGCTTCTGCCCATGATAATAAACATTGATTACACTTATCTGAATAACTATCCAAGAATAAAGGCCGCGCCTACGCTTTATCAAAGTAAATATGCTGCATTATGTTTTATTTTCCAAAAGGATTGGTAAAAATGTTGTATTTAAATAAAGATGATAACTTTAAAGTTAAAAGATATAACTTTATTTATATGACGACCTGTGTAGGTTTTGTCAGAGTTTTTCAAAAATTGTTGCTCTCAAAAGATAAATTAAAAAAAAAACTCAGATAAAAACTCAGCTTAGGAAAGCAAGAAATAAGAGATTTGTCTATTTAAACATAAAATGAATTAAGGTTTTATTCTGATTTAAATCAAAACTAAAAATAAGAGTAAATCTATAAATCTCTAATCCTAAATATCAGTTAGTGCTGGACTCAGCTGGTTATGTTTTCAAATAGCTGTTCGATGTCATTGTCCGCGTACTGCTCGGCGGTGTTCATGGCCTGCGATTCGTCCAGCTCCATGTCCTCCTCCTGGGTCTCCTCGTCCTCGGCCTCCTCTTCCTCCTCGTCGTCGGCCTGCGGAACCGCTTCAACCTCAGCCGTGAGATGATCCTTGCGGTAATGGTTGCGCAACAGTTCGCTGATGGTGGCGCAGACAATCTGTCGCACTTGAGCATCGAATCCTGGTGGCAGCCAGCCCGTCCGCTCGTTGCACACGGCTCCGGTTAGTGGAGTGGGAATCTTCTCAAGCATTTCCTGAATCTTCACCATGCGGACGTCGGAATAACGTAACATGCACTGCCTGGAGCGAGGCAACTTGTGCTCATCGAAGTAGGGATAGTCTATGTCCTGAACCAAATCGGAGACGCGATCCTCGACGGGCGCGAAAGGAACATTTGCAGCCTTTCGCTGCTTCACGAATTTCCTGGCGTACACAAACTCCGAGAGGCCAGTGCTGAAGCGCAGCCGAAAGTCGAAGGTCTGGTAGTAGCGACTATTGAAATCCTTGCGAGGATCGTAGCCAAAGCGTACGTACAAAGTCCTCCACGGACCGTTGCTAAAGTAAAACGCCAGCGAAGGGGTGATGCACTTGAGCTTGTCGTTGGTCAACCCTGATTCGTATTGCAGGGCAATCCTCGTCCATATTGGGCAGTCATCGAATAGCTTCTTCACGGTGGCCAACTGCTCATCGGAAACGTACTTCACCTTGAGACGTTTGAGGTTCTGGGAGTCCGCCTGGGTGGGAAAACTGTCCACCATGTTGAAAGTGACTACGCCCTGGTTTTCGTACGTGGACTTGGACTGAACACCCAGAACCTCCTGTTGGCCATCCTCCAAGCCATCTAAGCGATAGGTTCCCGAGTACACCACATCCACGTGTGTGAACAACTCGGGCAGGGATAGCAGCTGATTATGTCGACGTCTTTGGGTAGAAGGAACCGGATTACTCTTGTCTTAACTAGAAATCTATATAGCGATTACTCACTTAAAGAAGTCCAGATCGGAGGTGTCCCTGGGTTTCAGTTGGTCTAAGGCGTAGGTGAGCTCCATGGCAGCGTTTGCACTGTCACTCCTCGGAGCGGACCACAGCGGAAGATACTGAAAGTCACAAAGCGCTGAAGGGGCAGATTACATTAGCCTCTCTTGAATTCCAAACTTCAACTCACATTCGAAGGTGAAACTTCTGCTGCAGTGGCCCAAAACCCGCACAAAATATTCCGGTGGCCGCTGCTTGTCCTTTTTGTGACGCCTCACAGTTATGGAGAGCAGGACGCCGGTCTTATCCGTGCAGTCCCCAAAAGTGGGTTTGTTGTACGGATTCTCCGGATGGAAGCGCAACGGCAGACGCTTCACTTCATCACCCAGCACCTGGAGAGAAAAGTAAGATCGTCAACAAAAACCGCCATATCAAAACCACAACACTTACCTTGGATATATTGATGATCCCACCCAGAGTGGCCACCATCCTATCCGGATTTAGCACTCTGCCGGGGTATTCAATCAACTCATATTCTTTTTGCGGATTAAAACTCAATTGGCGCGACATGGTCCGAAAGTGAGGTGAGTTTAAGTAAAAACAGCTGACAAGCAATCAGTGCTACCACAAGTAGATTAAAGCAGCTAAAAATATATAGGTTTTAAATGTGAAAATAAGTTTATGAAACATGCGAAAACTATAAAGGGTTTCTTATGAAACAATAATAAATTTTACTAAATGGGTTAAAAACAGTTTTAAACATTATTGGGAACCGATTATTTGTTTTTACACGCAGCACTTAACAAAATATTGGCTTGTTTGTTGACTTGTTGCACCCATTAAAACTTTTTCAATGTATCTAGTTTATAGCTAGTTTATTTAGAGATAACAGCTAACTGCACAGCACTGCGAGTTATCGAAGTGCCTATCGGTACTGAGCCGGCCATTCTTCTTCTACATTGTTTTGGTTTTCAATTGTTTATTAGTGAAAATGTCGAGTAAAAACAGAAAACGCACGGCCAGCAGCAGCAGCAGCGCCGAGGAACCGGACAGCGAGGAGGAGTCTCGCCTGAAGGATCTGCAGGAGCGCGATGAGTTCGCCACCAGGCTCAAACAGCGGGATGAAGATCGCACCCGCAAGGTGGTGGAATCATCTGGCGGACGGAAGGCCATCGAAGAGGCCACAAAGCGACTGAAGCTAGAGCACGAGGACCGGGACAAGATTGTGCCCCACCTGCGTCTGCAGTCGCGTCGCCAGTATCTGGAGAAGCGCAAGGACGACAAGGTGGCCGAGCTGGAGGCGGACATCCTGGACGATGAATATCTTTTTGACGAGAGCGTGTAAGTTACACTGTTTTAAACTTGTGTGGAGCAAACTAATAAGGGTTTTCTTGCAGGTTAACCAAACGGGAGAAGGAGGAGCGCCAGTACAAGAAGCAACTGTTGAATATTGCCAAGGAGCATGAGAAGGCGCGAGAACTGGAGCGCGTTCAGCGTTACAAAATGCCCTCGGACTTAAAAAAAGGCGAGCGATGTAAGTGAACCTTAGCTACCCTGCCCCATGACTTGTAGTCCATAATATTATTAAATAAATTATTACCAAAATCGTAATCCTCCTATTTTCTTATTTCCAGCTGAGTATGTTGAGGTGGATGACTTCGAGAAGCAACCCAACTCAGAGCAAAAGAAATGGGAGGCCGAGCAGTTGGCCTCTGCGCGTTTTCAGTTCGGAGCCAAGGATGCCAAGGCAGAGGAGGAGTACGAGCTGCTACTGGACGACCAGATTGACTTCATCCAAGCTCTAACACTGGACGGGAGTCGCGAAAAATCCTCTAGCCGCCAACCGGAGCTCACAGAAAAGGAACGCAAACGTTTGACATTGGATGAAACCAGAAGATCCCTGCCTGTTTACCCCTTTAAAGATGACCTAATAGCTGCTGTGAAAGAACACCAGGTGCTCATCATTGAGGGTGAAACGGGTTCGGGAAAAACTACCCAGGTGCCGCAATATCTAGTTGACGCCGGTTTCACCAAGAACAAGAAGATGATCGGATGCACGCAACCTCGTCGCGTTGCCGCCATGTCGGTGGCAGCCCGTGTGGCCGAGGAAATGGGCGTGAAGCTGGGCAACGAGGTGGGCTACAGCATACGTTTCGAGGACTGCACCTCGGATCGCACCATCCTCAAGTACATGACGGATGGCACACTGCATCGTGAGTTTCTTTCGGAACCGGATCTGGCCTCATACAGCGTTATGATCATCGACGAGGCTCACGAACGGACACTGCACACGGATATTTTGTTTGGACTAGTCAAGGATATTGCTCGCTTTAGACCAGAGCTCAAGCTCCTCATCTCCAGTGCCACTCTGGATGCGGATAAGTTCTCAGCTTTCTTTGACGATGCCCCCATCTTTCGGATTCCCGGACGTCGCTATCCCGTGGATATCTTTTACACCAAGGCCCCGGAAGCGGACTACATTGATGCGTGTTGCGTTTCGGTTTTGCAGATCCATGCCACTCAACCCCTGGGGGACATTTTGGTGTTCCTCACGGGTCAGGATGAGATCGAGACCTGCCAGGAGGTGTTGCAGGATCGCGTCAAGCGGCTGGGCTCCAAAATCCGTGAACTGATCGTTATACCCGTCTACGCCAATCTCCCGAGTGATATGCAGGCAAAAATCTTTGAGCCCACACCCCCGAATGCCAGAAAAGTTATTCTGGCCACCAATATAGCTGAGACCTCGCTGACCATCGATAATATCGTATATGTGATTGATCCCGGATTTGCCAAGCAGAATAATTTCAACTCCCGCACAGGCATGGAGTCGCTGATGGTGGTGCCCATTTCCAAGGCTTCGGCCAATCAGCGAGCGGGCAGAGCGGGACGCACAGCACCAGGAAAATGCTTCCGACTTTACACTGCATGGGCGTACAAGCACGAACTGGAGGATAACACAGTTCCAGAGATACAGCGCATTAATCTGGGCAATGCGGTGCTTATGCTAAAGGCTCTGGGCATCAACGATCTAATACACTTTGACTTCCTGGATCCTCCGCCCCATGAGACGCTTGTGCTGGCTCTGGAGCAGCTGTATGCCCTGGGTGCATTGAATCACCACGGGGAGCTGACCAAGCTGGGTCGGCGGATGGCCGAATTTCCAGTCGATCCCATGATGGGCAAGATGCTGCTTGCTAGCGAAAAGTAAGTAATCAAGGAGCTCGATTTTACTAATAGCTTTTCGATCTACATTGTGCCCTCTATTTTCCTTTGCAGATACAAATGTTCCGAGGAGATGGTGACCATTGCAGCCATGCTGTCCGTGAACAGTGCTATCTTCTACAGGCCAAAGGACAAAATCATCCATGCAGACACCGCTCGGAAGAACTTTAACGACCTGCACGGCGACCATTTGAGCCTCCTGCAGGTGTACAACCAGTGGGCGGAGACGGACTACAGCACACAGTGGTGCTATGAGAACTTCATCCAGTACCGCTCCATGAAGCGGGCTCGGGATGTGCGTGAGCAGCTGGTTGGTCTCATGCAGCGCGTGGAAATTGACATGGTCAGCTGCCTGCCCGAGACTACGAACGTTCGCAAGGCAGCCACCGCCGGATACTTTTATCATGTGGCGCGTCTCTCGAAAGGTGGTCACTACAAGACCATCAAACACAACCAGACGGTGATGATACACCCGAACTCTTCGCTGTTTGAAGAGCTGCCACGATGGGTTCTCTACCACGAACTGGTCTTTACTTCTAAGGAGTACATGCGTCAGGTCATCGAGATCGAGAGCAAGTGGCTACTGGAGGTTGCGCCACACTACTACAAGGCCAAGGAGCTGGAGGACTCCACGAACAAGAAGATGCCAAAGGGCGCCGGGCGGGCCGAAATGACGCAATAAACTTGGAGTTTCCATGGGTACACATTAAAAATATATAAAATCACTCAACATGTTTAAGTTTATTTGTTTGAGACATAAAAAAGGGAAATATTTAATCGAGTCTATACTGAAATATTTATGGAATTTAGAGGCAAAATAAGAGTATCGTTATAGTATAGAATTGTTAAATTTTCAAACTTGGCGCTAAATGAACTAGTAAATATATCGATATTCATAAATATCGTGTAGGGTGGTGGCGCCATCTGTGTGATATATTTTTAAATTATTTTAGGATGGGGAACTTTTTGGCTTGGCTGATATCAAAAATAAAAAATATCTTTCTAGCTGGAAGGAAGTTTTCCTTTTTTTCCTTTTTTTTTTTAAACTCCTATCTTTTTTTTATTTTACTCCGTCAAAAACAGCTTTTTTTCTGACCAAAAGTTGGCAGCCCTGCATAAACTGCTGACGGCTGACAACTCTGGTTGTATTATCGAACAGAGTTGCTCTGCCGTGCGGTTGAATTTCGTGTTTTGTTCGTTTCAAAGGGCAAAATTGCACAATAATTAAATTTAATTTACTTCTAAAAGCTTTATTTAGTAAGTTTGAAAGCCAGACACCCACATTTCATTAAAAAACCCCTCGAATTGAGTATAAAAACACATAAACAGCACGTTGTCGTCCAGCCGTGACGTTCTAACCTAGAAATCTGATGAAATTTCCTAATCCAGTCGGCTTTTTATTTACATATAGATATAGTTAACCCGGTAACTAAATATTTTGTGTTATTTTACTTTACCACAGACAATGGCTGCTCAATTCTTCAATCGCATTGGCCAGATGGGCCTCGGAGTGGCCCTGTTGGGAGGCGTTGTGAATTCGGCGTTATATAATGTGGAGGGCGGCCACCGGGCGGTGATTTTCGATCGCTTCTCCGGCATCAAGGAGACCGTGGTCGGCGAGGGCACCCACTTCTTCATCCCCTGGGTGCAGCGTCCCATTATCTTCGACATCCGCGCCCAGCCCCGCAACGTGCCGGTGATTACGGGCAGCAAGGATCTGCAGAACGTGAACATCACGCTGCGCATCCTTTACCGACCCATTCCCGACCAGTTGCCCAAGATCTACACGATCCTGGGCCAGGACTACGACGAGCGTGTGCTGCCCTCCATTGCCCCCGAGGTGCTGAAGGCCGTGGTGGCTCAATTTGACGCCGGAGAACTGATTACACAGCGTGAGGTGGGTACAACTTAAAGGGCACCCATCATTTGTTGCAAATCGAACGATTTGTTGTTCATGTTTACAACATTTTTCAATCTCTGATTGTTTATTTGTGTATTAACTGGGTTTCTCCTCTTACAGATGGTATCCCAGCGCGTTTCCCAGGAGTTGACTCTGCGTGCCAAGCAGTTCGGCTTCATTCTGGACGACATCTCGCTCACACACTTGACCTTTGGACGGGAGTTCACACTGGCTGTGGAGATGAAGCAGGTGGCCCAGCAGGAAGCCGAGAAGGCGCGTTTTGTTGTGGAGAAGGCCGAGCAGCAGAAGCTGGCATCGATCATTTCCGCGGAGGGTGACGCCGAAGCAGCTGGTCTGCTGGCCAAGTCGTTCGGCGAGGCCGGCGACGGTCTGGTGGAGCTGCGTCGTATTGAGGCCGCCGAGGACATCGCCTACCAGCTATCCAGGTCCCGCGGTGTCGCCTATTTGCCTAGCGGACAGAGCACGCTGCTCAATCTGCCCTCGACCATCGCGCAGTAGCTGGGTACACCTAGTTCCGTTAAGTTGTAACTACCTATAGCATTTACTAAGTACTTTTCGATTTTGTTTCTGCTGAAATATGCACTACTGTAATGCGTTCGCCCGACTGACTGGAGAAAATGAAGCGAAACAACCAAAATTTGTCTCATGTAATCGGTTTTTCCCCCATTAACTTCCCGACCGGGGTCGATCTTCGGTCGCAGTGCGCGCCTCGGATGCGGCTCAACTTTTGTTGTTGCTCTTTGGGTCGCTCGGGCGCGCGTCCTGCTGAATTGGTCCTTAAGATCTGCATCTGGCTAAAAGAACTCCAGTTAATAAAAGAAACAGACAACAAGAAAATTTCATGATAAAAACACAATAAATAATAAACCTTATTTACTCATGTTGGATATTTATTAGGGTATTTTAACTTAAAGCTGACTATGTTTGAATCAAACTTGGCGGGCTCGGCACTTTTTAATAATTAGTTTTTTGCTTATTTTTAAGTTTTTAAATAATACTTCAAGTATGTATTCCTAAAATTTCAAAAAGATCGGAGCAAAACGATCGAAGTTATGAATTCTTTGGCCATCGGAGAAGCACGAATTTACAACGCGTTTTTCTGAAAACAAAGTTTAAAATTTCTGTACCCACGTCACTTATGAAGGCTTAATTTTTTGTAGTTATAAAAGTTTTATGAAAAAAATGATGCTTTTAAATTTTAATGATAATACAAAACATGTAAATTGATTTAAAAAAAGGGTCATTTAGGAAGAGGTTTAATTTATTCATAAACTATCTTGTTTTATTATTATTTTATTATTATTATTTTAGCCGAGAAAAGGGTGACCATCGAAAACGCCTTTTTTAAAAGATATTCCAGAAAAAGTTTTGTCAACGATATATTTGTTTAAGATATTTGAAACCCATGACTATTTTTTGTAAAAAGGTTAGTTCGAACCACTCTAATGTACACATACATATGTAAAGGTGGCTTAGGCAGATAGTGCTGTCCCTAATTGCAGGCAACATACTTTCTTTTTTGTTTAACTCAGAGACAGTTAAAAGTTGATTAATTATTCAGCTCAACCTGTTTCTAGGTAATCCGCCCATTAAGTTTCTTATCACACGTGAATTTAAGCTCGCCAATCTGATACATACAAAATATTCCAACGCTTATCTACGCTCTCGTTTACCCTCTCTGCCTGCTTATGCAATCCCCACTTGAAGGCGCCATCGACTTGCGAACCCCAATGAACGCCAAAGTCTATTCTATGCTTTTCGCCAACTCAAGTCAGCCATAAATCAAATTGTAGTATACTTCTTCGCCCCAATCGACCCCAACTCCAGCCACCCGTAAAGAAGTATAATGTGGGTGGCTGGGTATGGGTGGGTATGGGTGGTGCACCCAGCGCATTTAAATCGAAGGCAGAGCCGTTGGCATGGCATATAAATCTGTTGATTCAGTCAAGTGATTTGCCAAAGTGGCTTCGTTGAAATGTCAGGCACACACTTCCTTAACACTCAGCAACAGTTGGCCCACCGGCAGGTCACCCACCATCATCCCCCATCCGGGATGTGCTCAACCTACCCCACATCCCCTGGCACAATGGAAAAGCGAGTGGGTGAGCTGGAGGGGATGGACTATTTGACGTCACAATGACATGAGCGGATCGGGCCCCATTCAAAAACCACGTCACAGATGATGTTTTGAAAACCGGTTCCGTAGATGCGCGTAAAGCGTGCCATTCGCTGTATCATTTCTTGTGTTTTCTATGAATTTATGTTTATTTTGTTTATCTTTTTTTTCGTGCGTCTTTTTCACTGGAGCTCAAGAAAATCCCTGCTTTAAGTGATTGTGACTCATGATGGGGGATTCCCTGGTCCGCTCTCTTTCTTTTCTCAAAGAAGAGTTGGGAAGCACGTGAGCTGAATTCCAAACGATCGGTTTATATGGCTTAAAGCTTAAAGTATTAAGATTATCGAGTGGAAAAAATGTAAAGCAATTAAGTTAGTCTAACACCCTTTAACAAAAATTTTATTTTTTATTATAAATTTTAGGGTTTAATAATTAAATGAGAAATTCTAAGTCCCAGAAATATATAGATTTTTTATTTTTTTTTCAAAATAAATCAAAATGTATTTAAAACATCTTTAGTATTTTAACACAAAATAATTAAAATAAATTTTGTTTGAACGCTTGAAAGTTAGTACCCTTAAAGAGTAAGAATATTAAAAAAAAATGTTTAAAAAATGTTTGTAAACAGTATGTTTTCTTTTGTAAACTAATTTTTTAAATCGATTCACAGAACTTGTGAACCTCTTGAAGTGTTGTTCTATAATATAATCTAGAGAAAGAATTGTACTTATTACTAATTTAAATATATATTGAGGATTCTGTATCGATTTATTAGCACCCCGTCCGATATTGAGTTTATTGTCCTGCTGCTGAGTCATGATCAAATTAATATATGCCCGAAAAAGTCACAAAATCAGTGCAGAATGTGTTTTTACAACCCGCATTTGAAGTTCAGCAGCAGCAGCAGCGACTTGAACCGGTCCTGCGGCAGCGACATTGGCATCGGCAGCGCAGTTGGCCGAGCTTTAAAAGCCTTGGCCAAGAGCGAGCAGCGCTCAGTTAACAGACGAACGCCGAGCGCACAGCAGCCCCCTGAGTTAAACAAAAAAAAAAAACTAACTACATTTAAAGCAAACTCAAGTTGGGCAAAGATTTAGTTCGAAACGGAAACAAAGCTCGACAAGTGCAAATAATTAAAGGCAGTTAACTAAAGTGCACGGTGAGTGACTCCTACATACATATTACGTATGTACTTTTAAATACCTAAAGTGCTTGGCCAACATAATGAGTGCATGCAAAAGATTTATTTCGGGGCTAACACTGCGTATACGTAATGCGGGCTGGGCATATCTTAAACTAGGCATCTAGCCTCGCTTTGGTTTAATTTTGTAATTTCGGCTCAGCATTCTTTAGTGCCTTACTTATTCGGTTTTTGGTATCTGCATGTTTGTGTATCTAATAAAAAAGTAGCCGTCTCAATGCCAACAAGTTTACGTCGTTGAAAAGTGAATTGAGAAAAAAATTATCCAGAATTAATTAAATGCAAAAATGCAATTAAAAATTCTAATTAACATATTAATTGACAGTGACCAAAAATACTTTACCCAAGTATTTAAGTAAAACAAGATGGTTTAAAGTAAAAATTCAACAAATTAACATAGTTGTACATGTAATTTTTATTCATTAAATTCTCTACTTTATTACTAATTTGTGTATGCATACCTTTCTGTCTCAGTGTAAATAGTTGAGATCGCAGCTGCGACTGATTAGCATTATCTATAAATATTCACTACATTAACTAACACACTGCCTTCCATAATCTCACATGTTTTTCCAAATACCACACAAGTTTCGATTTCACTCCCTTGCAAAAAAAAATTGGTTAAACAAAAAACAAAAAATGAGCCAATTACCCATTAATAAAACTAAGCAATCGCAACAAACTAACGGTAATGGTAAAGCTAACAATGTGGAAGATAAGCTGGATCCCAAGGTTTCGGTATGTCTATAGGGACTCCACACCAAACAAAAAATCAATACTTATATATTTTTTTACCCCTCCCCCTAAAGATCGACATGGAGGCCCCAGAGTTCAAAGATTTTGCCAAAACCATGGTGGATTTTATAGCCGAATATCTGGAGAACATACGTGAAAGGTAAGCGAGAATGAGTGAGTGTTTCTCAATTAGATTGAATTAAATTTAAGTGTCGCACTCGATACATATAGATTTTATTTATATGGAATCTGTTGCTTGACCTCAACGTTTTGTGTTCAATTTGAAAGTTCGTTCTGTTCGATTCCGGGCAAGTGAATGACATTTCGCACACGTTTTAGCATTAGTCATGGGAAAGTCTCGCCGATTCGGACCTTTTGCTTTGTAATACATTTTAAAGGCATTTTAAGCGACCTTCTGGCTTAGTCTACTGTAAAGTACTTTCACAGTTTTTTTTTCGCTACTGCTCTTGAGCCTAAAACTAATTAATTATAATGACATTAAAAAGGTTTTTAATGTTGGCGTGTCAAGGTCGAATTTTATGTAGATATAATTGCACAAAGCCTTGGGCAACAACGACGGGTTGTCTATTGTTCTTGGGCAATTCTAACGGTTTTCATTGCCTTGAAAGGTAAATTAATTTGGTAAAGCAATCAATATTATTAAATACCGAAATACAAATAGCACCTGTTGAGATTTTGCTTTTACAGTGTGCTAAGTTATAAATATAAAAACCGGTTCGTATTAAAACAACTTGAACTTAAGTGTTTTGAGTAAGGGAAACTTAACAACGATTTTATTGTTTTTTTAAGTGTGAATGTAATAAACAAAAAATATATGTATAAAAAACATTTTTTTTGTAATTTTTAACAGACTTTCAATCATACAAAGTGGGGCAATTTTTTATATTTATCTGGACACACGTTTACAGTATTCATAACCAAATAAATACAAACACTTTTACTTTAAGTTTAATTTAATAATTTGTTTTTGCTTTTGTTAAATAACTAAAAGTTTGTTTAGAATAAATTTAAAGATAATGAACTTATTCACATTTTGACGGATGTTTTGCACATTTTTTAATGCATTTTACAACTACAAATCTAGAAATATCAAAAAGACTTAAGGAATTTTTTTGCATTTAAATCAGATTAGCGAACTTTTTAAAGATAGCCTTTAATAATTATTATAATTTAAATAAATATGCGTCTGCATATTTTTTGAACTCCTTAATCGACCTTTTAAAAAAAAAATATGTGAAAATAAAATCCTGCCATCAACAGCTTTATTTCGCTTTATCCTTTCCATTAGCACTTTGCTACATTTTCCTATTGATTTTTTATTGCCACGGGCAACAAGTTGGGGCTGCTTCACCCAGTCCTCCCTTTTCTCATTGCTTTGTGTGGTAACTGAGTTTCAGAGGCAATTAGCAAGAAGCTTTTCCTGAATGGGCCAAATGCAATCGAGAAGCTAACTCAATTATCCTTATTACAGACGGGTTCTGCCGGAGGTGAAGCCCGGATACTTGAAGCCCCTGATTCCGGACGCGGCGCCCGAGAAGCCTGAGCAGTGGCAGGATGTTATGCAGGACATCGAGCGGGTCATCATGCCGGGAGTAACCCACTGGCACAGTCCCAAGTTCCACGCCTACTTCCCCACGGCCAACTCGTATCCAGCGATTGTGGCTGATATGCTGAGTGGTGCTATCGCCTGTATAGGATTCACCTGGATCGCCAGTCCCGCCTGTACGGAACTGGAAGTGGTCATGATGGATTGGCTGGGCAAGATGATAGATCTCCCCGCGGAGTTCCTGGCCTGCTCGGGAGGCAAGGGAGGCGGTGTCATCCAAGGCACGGCCAGTGAGTCCACATTGGTGGCTCTCCTCGGAGCCAAGGCCAAGAAAGTAAAGGAGGTGAAGGAGCTGCACCCGGAGTGGGACGAGCACACCATCGTGGGTAAGCTGGTGGGCTATTGCTCTGATCAGGCCCACTCCTCTGTGGAGCGTGCTGGCCTTCTTGGAGGCGTAAAGCTGCGTTCCGTGGCCTCTGAGAATCACAGAATGCGTGGTGACGCTTTGGAGAAGGCGATCGAACAGGATCTGGCAGATGGTCTCATTCCCTTTTACGCTGTGGTGACCCTGGGCACCACCAACTCGTGCGCCTTTGACTATCTGGACGAATGTGGACCTGTGGGCAACAAGCACAACGTGTGGATCCATGTGGATGCCGCCTACGCCGGATCTGCTTTCATCTGTCCTGAGTACCGCCACCTGATGAAGGGCATTGAGTCAGCGGACTCGTTCAACTTCAACCCCCACAAGTGGATGCTGGTGAACTTTGACTGTTCGGCCATGTGGCTGAAGGATCCCAGCTGGGTGGTGAATGCCTTCAATGTGGATCCCCTGTACCTGAAACACGACATGCAGGGCTCTGCTCCCGACTACCGTCACTGGCAGATTCCCCTGGGTCGTCGTTTCCGCGCCTTGAAGCTCTGGTTCGTCCTGCGCTTGTATGGAGTGGAGAACCTGCAGGCCCACATCCGCAGGCACTGCAATTTCGCCAAACAATTCGGTGATCTCTGCGTGGCTGACTCGAGGTTCGAACTGGCCGCCGAGGTTAATATGGGATTGGTCTGTTTCCGGTTGAAGGGCAACAACGAGAGGAACGAGGCTCTCCTAAAGCGTATCAATGGACGCGGCAACATTCACATGGTCCCAGCTAAGATAAAGGATGTTTATTTCCTGCGGATGGCTGTGTGCTCACGTTTCACCCAGTCCGAGGATATGGAGTACTCGTGGAAGGAGGTCAGCGCCGCTACTGATGAAATGGAACAGGAGCAATAAAGTGGATCTAAAATGTCTGTTTCGGGTTTTACACTCAAATTGAATTGTAACTATTTAGTTACTACAAGGTGTTAAAAGATGTGAATTTTTACCACCAAGCGTTTTAATCCAAAATCACATTAAATATTTAGTGGGACCAAAAAAAACATTGTGAAGTTAAAAACCGGAACAGACCCCAAACGATTTTTCAAATGCGACATGTTTAGGGAATTTACATCGCAAGAAAGGATGGAAGTGCTCAATGACTTCCATCGGTACTTTAGTATTTTAGTGTCCTATCATTGTATCGTTGTTAATGTTGTTAATGCTTTTATTGTTAACGTTCTACGCCTAATTAAATAAAATATGTATGTGCTTAAAAATACAACAAATTGTAACTATAAATTTTGACTAGTGAGTTTCTATGTAGATACTTTGTACCATTTTGCAGCCAATTTGGTTATTGGAGATCCGTCAAACGCAATGCACGCTCTTGATGTAGTAGTCAATGATGCGCTGAGCTTCTCGGATGCCACTAGTGCGGGCTCCATCGATGGTTCCGAAGCCACGAAGGGCGGTCGCATCCCCAGCGAAAAGTAGACTGGGCGACTGCTCACCCAGCGGAGCGGCCAGACGTTGGACGTCACGTGCTGTGCTATTGGTGGAGAAGTACGGACGTCCGCCCAGGTAGCAGGCTGAGGTGCTCCAGTTTGAACGCAGCAACTCCTGGGGATACGGGACGAGGTAATTGCTTACACAGCGCCTCAGCAATCCAGTAATTTGCTCCAGCAGCTTGTCATCGGGCAGCTTTTCAATTTCCTCGTAGTAGCCGCCGCCAACATGCACTTCCAGGACATGCTGGCTGCTGGGCACTGGGCTGATCTCCACCACCTGCTGGGTCCAGTTCCGTTCCGCTTGCTGATCAACGGAGGGATTTAGGAGCGCTCCAACTGGTCGCAAGTTACCCTTTAGCCAGCGGCCAATGGGCTTCTTGTACGAGAGGTATATCTTCAGGGGATTGCCAAAGCCCAGGTTGCGTATGGCCTGCAGCTTGTCCAGCGGCAGCGTTGGCCGGAACAGTATGCCCGCAAAGCTTTTGAGAACGCCCAGGGGCAGTGTGCAAATAATGTGGTCCGCACTATACAGGCTTCCATCTAGACAGCCCACACTCTTAAGCTGCGATGGGGTCCACTGTATCTGGCCCACTGGCTTGCCGGTCTGTAGCTGCTCCTTGTCCAGCTGGTGGATCAGATCGTCGACCACGTTATCCAGACCGGTGGGCACATACAGAGGCCGCTGATCCTGTTGCACTGGGCACTTGGCTATATGCTCGATATTCACGTACTCCAGGCAGCAGCCTAGGATGCTGCCAAACTCCTTGAACAGAGACTGAAAGATCTCGCGTGCCGCTAGCTGGTCCTCCGGCTGCTGGAAGGATGCTCCAATGATGCGGTCGCTTTCGGTCTTGAAGTAGTTCATTACATTGTCCAGGGAGTGCAGATCCCCACCGCTTTTAACTCTTTCAGAGAGTTTAAAGCCACGGCAGAGCTGTCGAAACAGGGTGTCAATGAGGTCCACCATGGCCGGCTTGATGTGGCCGCCATCCTGCTCCACCTGGACGTAGGTGGGCCGCTCCGGCTGCTTGATTTGCTTGCCAAGACCCTCTGTGTTGCGCAGCAGCTCGTACATCGAGTCCTGGGAGCCATCTATCCTCACCCACTTGGCCCCCAGTTCGCAGAAGGTGTCGCC
This sequence comes from Drosophila oshimai, assembly GCA_018150695.1. Taxonomy (NCBI): domain Eukaryota; kingdom Metazoa; phylum Arthropoda; class Insecta; order Diptera; family Drosophilidae; genus Drosophila; species Drosophila oshimai. The sequence continues at coordinate 235,690 of JAECWM010000308.1, read as the reverse complement.
GAAGCGCTGTGAGTTTATCCTGCCGCCGTAGCGATCGGTGGCCTCCAGGATGACGGTGCGCCGGAAGCCGTGCGACCACAGATGCTGGGCGGCAGAGAGGCCGGAAAGTCCTGCGCCGATGACCACAATCCGGGCATTCTGGCGGGCCGCCTCCAAATCCCGACTGCGGTGGTGCTGCCCCACATCTGATTGGAGCACCGTTGCATTGTATAAGCTGCGCCTGGTGGGCAGTTTATAACTGCAGGTAAGGAGAGAGGATTTCAGTTGGTGGCGCATTCTGTCTGTGGCATCCGCATCCGCTCGAGCTGCGCAGCTGGTCTATGCAAAGGCACTTACCATTGCATGACACGCGGGACTCGGTTCGTTTGGGTCCAAAACGGATAAATAGAGCTAAGAATTTTTGACAAAATTGTCAGGTTTTTGAAAGTTTGTTGTGAGTACTAAAGGTGGCACTGTAACATATCGATTGTTGTCCTTGACTGAAACATCGATTTTTACCTGGCACTATAATCGATATTTTAAAACGGTATTTATGGGCAAATGCAGTCATACTAGACCGCCAAGAACAAAATTTCAAACTGGAATTTGGAAAAGAAAATTGTTGAAGTGGTTTTATGCACTTGAACCCTAAGATAGGTTTAAAATAAAATTATAACTACTATCTTAGCTTAAAAAAAAGATGTATTGTAAGGGTAAGGGTGCATACTAATATTTTTAAAGTTTTTCAGAGTTCGAAATTACCTTTGCCAACCCCGCCATTTTTTTTTTTTTTTGTAAAAAAAAACATGACGCATTGAAAAAATAGTCTTCACACTCGAATTTGGGTTCTAGCGACATTGATTTTTATTTTTATTAGCCCTGATTTTCATTTGTCTTAACGCAAATGTTTAACTTCAGGATCTTTTCGTGGTCTAAAAGAAAGATTTTACTTCAGGACCTGAACGTAGACAATTATTCATAAAAATCTGTCTATACCTTACAGAAATTTGGGTATAACAAATTAATAAATCACAACAGGCCTTCAAGAACGCAAATCTATAAGTTTTTATATTAAACACCTAAATTTATTAAATTAATAAAAACACCCATAATTTATTTACAAAGGGTTTAAACTTCCAAGCTGTACGTATATTTTTGTTTTGTTTTTATTTATAAAAATGTGGAATGCTATAACTACTACAGTGCAAACTAAGGACAACTTAAACATACATAAATAGTTTACATATATGCAAACGAATGAAAGTATTCCGTTCTTCTCACTGAGACTTTTCGTGGGTGGCATTTTCGGCGGTCAGATGGATCTGGAAGTGTTGCGTTAGATCAGCCATGTTTCCCGGCTTACGGGCGACTAGAGATTGCTCCGCCTGGAGGCCTGTCAACTGGGATTCAATCTCTGTCCAGGCGAACTCAATGTCGGAGGGCTTGGCATCCATTCCGCAGACGACAAATCTAAGAAACTGGCGACCCGCATGCTCCGCCTTTACCATATAGATTTTCTTGCGATCCATAAGTCGCTGTAGAAGCTGGGTCGTAATCTCGTTGTCACCCCTAGGCCGGAAGCAGACCAGTCCCAAGGCCCGAGGAGCAACCAGTTCAAAGCGGGAATCATTGACCACCAGTTGCTCAAACTGTTTGGCCAGCTCGATGTGTTTGCGGACATGACTCCTCAATCCCTCGGCACCCAGAGTGCGGAAAGTGATCCAGACTTTCAGGGCTCGGAAGCGACGACCCAGAGGGATTTGCCAGTGTCGGAAATCAGGGATCTGCGACTGACCCTCGTGCTTGTGCTTCAGGTATATGCGGTCCACATTGAAGCTGTCCACCACTTTGTTGGCATCCCGTAGCCACATGGCCGAGCAATCGAAGTTCACCAGCATGAACTTGTGCAGGTTGAAGTTCAGCGAGTCCACGCGATCTAAACCCTTTCGGAGATAGGAGCACTCATCCAGGGCAAAGGCACCGCCTGCATAGGCGGCATCCACATGCAGCCACACCTTGAACTCCTCGCAGACTGTGGCCAAGGACTCAATGTCGTCGTAGGCACAGGTGCCCGTGGTGCCCAGGGTGGCGATGCAGATTACCGGAATCCTTCCCGCCGCCATATCCTCTTCGATGGCCTGTTTCAAGGTTTCCCCCCTAAGTACAAAATCCTCTCCAGCTGGGAGCAGCCTCACGGGCATGGCCGCCAGAACTCCAGCCTTCTCAATGCAACTGTTGCTCTGATCCGAGGAGTAGGCCACCAAACGACCCCGCACCTCGCTGTCGCTCAGTTCCGGATGCAAATCCCTGTAGGCGACCACCGCCTGCTCCCTGGCAGCGAAGAACAGCCACCAGAACAGCCTCACTGGCCGATCCCTGGATTACTCCGCCTCCGGGTCCTTCGCTGGCGTGCTCAAAGTGCTCCGGTAACTTCAGAAACTTGGCCAGCCAATCCATGACCACTACTTCTAACTCTGTGCAGGCGGGACTGCAGATCTGCGAAAGGAGGTGAAAAATTAGTGTCCGTCTCTGAATTACAAGTTTAGTTTAAATTACAAAAGCCTTTAGTATTGAAATTTTATTGTTGTCAACATGTGCTATCATTTACAACGCAAAATAATTACTTGTACTTTTAAAGTACTGTTAACGTTGATATTTTTTTTTTTTTTTTTTTTTTTTTTTTTTTTTTTTTTTAAATTTTTTTTAAAAAAAAAAAAATATTTTTTTTTTTTTTTTTTTTTAAAAATTAATAAATTTTTTTTTTTTTTTTAATTTTTTTTAAATTTTTTTTTTTTTTTTTTTTTTTTTTTAAATTTAAAAAAAAAAAAAAATTTTATTAATTTTTTTTTATTTATAAATTTTTTTTTTTTTTCCCGGGGCCAACCCGCCCCCTTCTCTTATTTTCAAAGTACTTTCATCTGTCTGTCCGGATAAACGTTGAGATCTCGGAAACTACTTGTTTCAAAATTTGTTCTCAGTCTACAAGCCGCGATACTCTATGGTGTCCACATTCTTAATGCTAGAGAAAAGTGATTTTAATCCATGTATTAAAAATACAAAAATCTGTCCATTTAATAAAAAAAATTACCATGTTTATGTGTGGTTCAAAGCTTTAACTTAAAACACATAGTTCCTTTAAAGGAAGATGTAACGTAATGTAAGCGATAAATAAGTTTTTTAAGTCATTCGACAAAAAACAAAATTTAAATAAGTTGAATCGTTGAACACCAGTAAAATAGTACATTCAATATTAAAAAAATAAAATCATTATTTCTGTCTTTCCCAAAAGCGGTTTAATAATTGTTACAATTATTACCAAATTTCTTCAATATTTAAAACGATAAAAATCTGAATTTAAATTTTTTAAGCTAAGACTATATGATTTGTCTTATTAATTCTTTGTATATTTAAATTTAATTGTATGGCCTGCTCAGCAAAAGGCTCTGCATCATAACTTTAGTGTTGTGACAATTGATTTGAATGAAAAACTCTCTTCGATCTGCTGCAGTCGCAACCTGTTTGTCGAGTTCTTGGTTTCACTTTCACCCACCGCGCACAATGGGCCCCATTCAGCCGACCAAAACAATGGTCAACAGAGAGATTTCACCGCCCATTTCACTAGCACAGGTGACCTACCCAGCTGAATCCGATGATGCCGAACCCACTGGCCAGCATCTCACCCACAATAGAGGGATAGGAGGTGCTGGTGGGGTAGTAGGCGTGCATATTGGGCGACTGCCAGTGGGTCAGACCCGGCTTGATCACGCGATTGATGTCGCCGAGGACATCTCTCCACGACTCCGGCTTCTCTGGCATCTCTGTGGGCAGCAGGTCCAGGAGATAGCCCGGTTCCACGGAGGGCAGCACGTCGTCATCGCGAATATTCTCCAGGTAGTCGGCCACAAAGTCGACTGCCGCCTTCCCAAATTCCCGAAACTCCTTGGCATCCATTTCGCTGGCTTTGTTTTGAAGTCGTTTTCTATTTGCACTTTTCACGTTCTGTTTGTTTTGGTTTTATTTTTCCGTTTTCGATTTGTTTACCAGTCACTACTCCCAACTCTCCGTTGACGCTACTCCAAGTTGCTCGAGGTTCACTCTGAAACCGATCGGTCATGTCGACCGGCTTTTATACCCCAGACTTCTCTGACCAGCCTCCAGTGCTGACCATTCAGCCGTTTTCCCCAAATATGGCTAGATTACTTTTTTTTATATGAAAAGTTAACTTTTTAGGTTAACCTACCTGTCCCCCGTTATTTCCTGTGTACTATTTTTAAGCTTGGCTAAGATGTTTTTGCGTCTAAAATAATTTTTCGACTATATTGTTCTCTGTAGTTAATTTAAAAATTTTAAATTACGTTTTTGTGATGGGCTTTCCTTTAAAGTCCTTAAGCTCTTCTCAAAAGTAAAGAGTTAAACAATGAAGACTTTTTCTTAAAATACATTTATGTATTGAACAAAAAATTTCTTTCATTCCTCTTACTAAGGTGTCTATTTTGAAGCTTAAATAAATCTTGCCTATCTAATAAAATAAGGACTGTGGTTCATTTAAGTTTTCGTTATTTTTTCATAGTAAATTTCATGAGAATATTTTTATTTGCGATACTCGAAGAGTAAGCAAATACTGTAAACGATCAAATGTCTGTCGTCCGTCGTCCGTCTGTCCGTCTGTCCGTCCGACAAACGTCGAGATCTCGGGAACTATAAGAGCTAGAGCCACCAAATTTGCACACAGACTTATAAGCAAGGCGCAGATCAAGTTTGTTCAAAACCGACCACGCCCCTTTTACGCCCAAAAACCGGAAAAATCTGTGGTGTCCACATTTTTAGTGCTAGAAAAAGTGGCCTAAAAGTTGTTCCTATTGAAAATATCTACCCAAATATCTAAAAATTTTTAAAATCTGACCACTTTCAAGAAATTGTGTATACAAATGCGTTGAAAATTTTATTGCGCTCAAAAGTATGCAAAACTTTTTTTAAGGAGGGCGCCTTAAACTGATTGCCATAAAGTAGGCTACACATTATTGAAGAGGGCTAGCTTGCTGTTTTTAAAGAGGGCAATGAGTATCGCAAATCTTATAGTCGGGAAACCCGACTATAGCGTTCTTTCTTGTTTCTTATATTTTTTCTCGCACAGTGGAACCTAAATCGTGTCCAATCGCTGAGATTAGGGAACGAAACGAGTACCTGCAGTGTATATTTATGACAATCATATAAAAGCGTGCCATATGATTAAAGGGAAACAATTAGTTGGCAATTTCCTTAATCGTTGTTATCGACCAAATATATTGTTTGTAATAGTTCGAGGAACCTGCATTGATTTGGCTAGTCGATGTTGTTACCAACGAACTTAAAATAATCTTTGATGTGAAAATGGCTATGTTATGTTTATGTTTCTCAACTGTTCCCACTTTCTTGGGTGAGCCCTTGTTTTTCTCTTTTCGCCTTATCAGTTTTCTCTTTGGCAGTCTCTCTTAAAAAAAACGTTTGTTATAAGTAAACTTGTCCATAAGGCAACCATTTTCCAATCAAGATAAGTAAGTTTATCGTCATTGAGCGCGTGGAATTAACAGTTGATTAAAGTTAAATAAGCACTAATTTGTATTGTAATGTATTTGTATTTGTATTTGTATCATCTCTTTCTATATTTTTACTCTTTGTTCTATTTATAAATTTTTTTCCCACTTCAATTTTTTACAACATTATGTATTCTTTAAGTGGAATTTAATCAATTGCCAAAAAACTGTTCTCACTTTTCTGTTTGGTTTAAATTTATATATATTTAATTATTTTTTCTTAAAATTATGTTTGCTTATGATTCGTTATAAATTTGCTGTGAAGCAGATCAGGTAAAAGTAGTTATTACCAAGAATACATTTTTTCTGTCTAATACAAATCATTTTTAAATAATTACCATTAGATTTTTTTGTTTTATTTTTCCGTTTTTTTGCAATATTAAACGCTATCTTGGTAAATAGTTAAATATTTTTCTATTTCCGTATCGACGTTTAGTTGACTAGGCTGATTGGAAACTGTTCCCAGTTTTTCAAAAAACCATCAGTTCCGCTTTGGTTGCTTAGCACTTGCACTTTTGTTTATCATCTTATAATCTCTTAACGACTCTCTTAGCAATGCGTTCTTTAACTAAGCTTTTGTTTATCGCCTAACTTTTCTCAAGCTCTGTAATGATCTTAATGAACTAAAGACCGAGACGACTATCTATATTATGTAAAAATTTATAATTGTTTTTTCACAATCGGGGGTGCCACAGAAACCGTTCCACCCGAAGTAGGTTCGAATTTACATAGAGAAGGGGTTGGACATTCGGCTGGAATTTTGGTGGAACGGTTTCTGTGGCACCTCCGAATGTGATTTTTTTTTTTTGGTTTGTTAAAATTTAAATTAATAAAATAATTTAAATCATGACCAACATAATTCCCATCTGTCTATATACATTGGATAGGTTAGGTACAAAGATCAGGCGCGGATCCAGAAAAATATTTAATATATTATGAACATTTTCATTTAACACGGTTTAACGGTTTATTACACTGGGCCATAAAATAAAATTTTATTAAATTCCACGAATAAATTACACTTATTCCATCCCTAGTTAAAATTCCATAACAAATTTTGTTCCATCACCCTACATATAGGTTCCGTATATGTACATATGTATATTTCAAACTCACCCAACTGAAGCCCAAGACTCCGATGCCCGCGATCAGGAGTTCACCAATGATGGAGCCCGCCGAAGAGGAGGATGGGTAGAAGGCATTAAAATACGGCGACTGCCAGTGGGTCAGTCCCGGCAGGATAATGTTCTCCAGATCCTTGAGGACTTCCCGCCAGTGTTCCGGCTGCTCGGGGATCTCCTTGGGCAGTTGATTGATCACCGCATTGGGAGCGGTGCTGGGCAGGACATCTCTGTGGGAAGGGATAGAGGTTCAAGTGCCTGTTTTCGATTGATAATCAATAACTCGACACACACACACCTCTCACGTATCCCGCTCAGATAGCTGATGATGAACTCTATAGAGGCATGGCCAAAATCACGGAACTCATCAAAGTCCATGGCAAAGGATAATCCTGGTTAATCCAAACTTAGACGCGATCTTGGAAAAATTTCAATAGTTAGCCGCTTGGTTAGTAGTTCCGCACTTGTGCGCCGCTGACATTCGAATATACAAATGAGCTGGCTGCGCTTTAACCAAGCCTCAATGAGCGCCGAATCTCAAGTCGTCGCGTCGCGTAGGCCCCCCAATAAAAAGTTCAGAGGGAAAACAACAACAAAAATCCGGCTATGTGTGAAAATGTGCAGTGACAGCAAGTTTTTTGTGTTTTGGGTTGTGAGACCCCCCATTGCCGAGATTTATGTTTATGTAACTACCAAAAAAAATAACAAAAACGACATCGCCAGACAAAAGTGAAAAATGTCGAAGAAGAAAATTTAAATAAAATGCTTGTTAATTGTCTATTAAAAAGTGTTATCCAAACTTGAAACTATACCTTATTCCTCTCTTACTCACTGTCAATCCGGTTCCATATCATCGCATCATCAGCAATTAACTGTCCCAAGTCGAGCCCATTTGGCAAAATACTTCATGTGTTTAACCATTAACGGCTCCATTAGATAGCCACAATAAAGCTCTGAAAATCTGAAAGTCAAAGTCGATTTTGTAACCGCGGAAGTGCCGCACTGACTGGGATATACCATAGATTGGTATCGGATTGGATCGGTTTTCGTTGAATGCATTTCATCAGCCCAACTCCATTCACGATGCGTTTCAGGGTCACGATGCATTTTTATGCTCTTAGCCTATATATTTTTTATACCCGGTAGTCGTTAAGTTCAAGGGTATACTGTGTATGTGTTGTTGCTTGTTGCACATTGTTAATGGAAACTTTCAGACAAAGAAATCTTAATATTTTTTCATAAAATTGTCATAACAAAGCAACCTGAGTATTTGATGGACTTATAATATTGTTTAGTTTGCGAACAAGAATTGCAAAATCTGTATTTTTAGGTTAAAAAGGAATTTTTAGCTGATCTCTAATTAATAAAATATTTAAATTAGTATACTATCAGTATATACTACATATAGTATAGGGTTTTTTTTAGGTTACATTGTTGCAAAGCGAATCATTTTAATTATGTCATGTTAAAGGCAAACTAAAATATATTCGCTTACCCTTTAGGATTAGAAAAACCTACTCTTTCCAAGAATACTCTTGTGGTCTAAGATTATCCAGTAAATATCTTTTTATCATAACTTACGCATATTTTTATTGATGGCCAATAAAAGTTTATGTTGGCTTTTAAGCTGTGAAATGTGTATAAGTTATTGAGTAGTTATTATTGTTGAATTTTCTTGAAGTGCGACATTTAGTACTTATCAAGCGACCCATGCACTCCAGCTGTTCGCTGCTCGTCCACCCCACCACCCATTGACCCCAACCCATAAACGACCTTCTTCTAGTGTCCACTTCTGTGCTGGTTGGGAGTACCATGGGGAATGGGTTGGGCTTTCAAGGATGGCGCTGGGGTTTTTGGGGTTCAAAGTGTTTGGCAAAGTATTTGGCGCGCTCTAAGCGGCTCATAAATAAATGCGAAAACAAAATCGTTTTTGCAGACGCAACGCATTTGAGGGGTTTTGGGATGGGTGGGGGGGCTTAGGATAGAGAATGTTTGTATGTATGTAGGATATAGACAGACAACACCTTATGCAGATACAGCAAAGCGCATGGAAACAGGGTGATTCGGGTATAATAGCTCTCTACCCCTCACTCGGTGTGTTTGTCTGTGTGTGCGTGGAAGGCTGCACTGCGTCGGCGCTGGAACGACGTTGAACCCTAGGAATAGAAGCCACCCACCCACTTTAATGGCGACGCTGGGGCGATAAGATAACGGTACTGCCTGCGCATGCCTGGAATTGCCGTCGTTTTTTTTTTATTTTTGCTCTGCTTTGTTTTTGCCTATCAACGATTTCCAATGTTTTCAATATAAAGGGGCGGTGCCTGTTTTGGCCTGGAAGGCTGTTTTGGTGACCGCGCGTATTGACTTGGACTTTTGAGTTAAGTTTCTCATATTTGTTCGCCTCTGCCGGCGTCGCAGTCGCGGCCAGCGTCGCTGCTGACTTTTAAGTGCTGTTTACTGTTGTTTTGGGGCCACGAAGGTGTCGCTCGACGTTGGTTGGCTTTTTGTTCTTCTTCATTTTTCGTTTTTTTTTCCCCCGCTTCTGCAGTTCTGCAGCTTGAAATTCTTGAGGCGGAGGGAAACGAAAGTTCCCTATTTTTCGGTCTAAAGTTTTTACGTTTTACAAAATATTGTAATGCTCTGGGAAATTTTTGGGGGAAGTGGAGTGTGTAGCTGAAGATAGATACACATGCGCATGGCCAAAAAACAAGCATAAAAATGTCGTCGCTGTCGCTGCTGGCGTTGTCGCCTTGTTGCCATTGTTGTCCTGCCATTCAGGGCTGGCTGTATGCATTTTACCATATCATTTGTGTCACATTAAGATCAATTGGTAAACACACACGAACACACACGCACACACACGCAGCACTCATGCATAGCATACCCATATGGGCAGCCAAATGGCAAGCGGCATAAAAAGTATCGTTAAAAGCTCACAGTCCAACAAAAGCGTGAAAAAGTGCGCAAAACGAAGAAAAAGGAATACGAAAATAAAAAACGAAAGAAAACGCACGGCACGGCATACGGCAAAGAAAATAAATAAAGATGCAGCGCGGCAAATAGAGGAATCCAGCAACAACAAACAACGCAACTGCCAGTGTTGCCATGCCCCGTGTTGTCGCTGGTACTGTTAGCCGTTTGCCGTTTACCGTTGGCACTGCCGTCGTTTACCGTTAGCCATGCCGTCGCCATTTTGTCGGTTCGCATTTGCCGTCGTCGTTTCCTTTGCCGTCGCCAAAATGGCGTTCGCATAAAATCGTGTTCGAGTGCCCATGCAAATTAAATCAAAATAAAACGAATATCAAATAGAATTAATTGATAAATACTGAAAAGAAGTATAAATGTGCCGAAATAAATCTCCTAAAGGGTAAATTTTGTGCTTTAAAAATTGCGTCGCAATTTGTGCAATCGCGATTATACGAAAAAAGGGTGTTGAACTCTGATCAAGTTGGAAAAAAACCTTATATTTAAGATGTAGGTACGACATAATGATTTCTTAAGAGCACTAAAAATGGAATGAAAAACAAGCTTAGACTTCTATACCTTGCAGTAATTTAGAAAGTGATTATAACCAATTCGTATTTAAGTGTTTTTTAAAAAAGCGCTTTTAAATAGGCAGGCTTATACTTTTGTACCTAATTTAACATGAGTTCAAATTTTATAAAAATTCAGTTATAATTAATAACAAGGCTCGATGTTTTCATAAAACATGTTCAATCCATTTGAGAGTAATATTAATAACATTAGGAGTTGACTTAATATAAAACTATAATTGAAAATTTATAAAAACGGATATGAAAACTATAAAAGTGACTAAGAATAAAATCTATAAAAACATACGAAAAAGTGAATAGTTAAATGTTTCCTTGCAAAATAAAATTGCAGTGTCAAAAATTTTCGTTAAACTAAGTTAATTATTTTTTAAATTAGGTTTTTTTGTTTTTTTTTTTAGCCATTCATTACTAATAGATATTTGTTAAATGTTAATATTTAGTTAGTACTCTCCATTCCTTTTCTTTCCTTAAATTCATATGTCAGCTTACTGATTCAAATTATTTGAACTTAATAAAACAATATTATTTAGTTTATTTTTGCGATAAAATGTTTCGATTTCCCAAGGGAGACGACGAATCAATATGCGCTGATCGTAATTCATAATTATTGATAAGTTTGCCTTGACTTACAAAAAGTACAGCTGACTTTTCCCTGGATAGAATGGTCCGTGAGTCCCCGTGACGCATTTAAATTCAAATTGCTCAAGTCCCTGGCTTCCTAAACTGATAGAGCAGCCGAACGTTACGCCCGATCTTAGCCGAACCCAATTCGAATCTAAGAAACCAAACCCTAAAGAGGCCGCCGCCGCCGCGATAAGGGGAAAACAGTCAACGGGGCCGCAGTTAGGCACGAGCCAATGCCAGTTATCGAGCAGACAGCGATCCCGCCTAGCGTCTCCGGCTAGCGGCTAACGGTGTCTCGTTTAACGGCAAACGGGACGCGAGTGCGGAAAAATAACCATCGAAATATTCTATACACTTTATAGGGGCTACACCGTGCGCTAAGTAAAAGTCAAAAAAATATAACTCATACGACCCGTGTTCAAATCGCCGGCCCCTCAGTGCAATGATGCAAACCCTGAAACCACCGCCACCGCTACATCATCACCACCAGCACCAACACCAGCATCCACATCAGCAGCAGCCACATCAACATCAGCAGCATTCACAGCAGCAACATCCGCAGTTGCAGCAGCAACAGCACCTGACAGCCATGGATAATCACCAGCAACATCAGCCGCATATCCATCAGCAGCAGCAGCAGCAACAATTGCCGCCCACGCCGCAGGCATCGCACCTGGTCGGTGGGCAGCATCCGCACCACAATCACCTGGCTGTCGACCAGGATGACCCAAATCCCGAACTGGTGCTCGCCTTAATTTCCAGGAACCGTGCGCTCGAGGGTAAGTGGCCAAGTCATGCCATCTTTGATTCAGCCTTGTCCACCTGAGCTCTGCCCAAGAGTTTTGTTGCACAGCGAAAAAATATTTATCAAAAATATTTTTAAGCGTTCTAAACGTTTATACATACCCATAGTTATTTATTTGCATTTATGGAACGATAAAAAAGTAGTATTTTGTGAAGAAACTTTAATAAGTGGAGTTATTAAGATGTAGGTAAAATTTTATTGATACGAATTATATGGAGAAATATGCGGTGATTGAAAATGCTCCAAAGTCAATGAATAAAAATGTAGTAAGCACTACATAAATTTTTTTTTAATTTTTCGATACTTTATACAACTTTAGTTAAAAGCACGAAGAGTAAAAACACGCGTTTAAAGCGTAAAAAAATTAACCTACTTTTTCACACTGGGATGGTGTGTAAGGACTAATGACACGAATATTTTTAAGTTGCACAAAATTCTCAATTTAACTAAGTAAATGATAAACTCTTTTACTTGTTAAGTACAAGCTATCATATACAAATACTTTTAAATTGAAGACTAAGTCAATAGTTTGAAAACAGTTTTTTTTAAATATGATGCTTTGATATATTTATCATATGTAACCATAACCCGATTTTAAGAAATACAAAAATTACATTTTCATAGATTAAATGTGATGTTTGTGTGACACACATACAAAAAATGTGGTGATACTTTTTCTATGTGTGGGCCGCGCTTTGATTATGCAAAGTTTTTGTTTGCTGCTCGCTCTTTGTTTGTAAGATATGAACCACAGAAAGGTCTTGCGATGAAAACGGGTTGGGGTCGTTGGGTGCATATTTTGGGGTCATATGAGGGCCTTGCGGTTGGCCTGGCTTTAGCATTTCCATTTCCATTTTCGTTTTCCGACCCGATCCCGGCAGCTTAAGTGTTTTTCAATTAAATACGAAAGCTTTCCCGGTGGCAGACCGCCATCTTCACATCTCCGAGGAGCTCATTTCAAATGCCCTTTTAGGAGGGCTCAATGTTGTGGCTGCTTGGTTGCCCTCCCACTTTTTTAAGCACTCGCCCGCCTGAAATGTACGGTCCAAAGGGACCCCAATATATAACTGCAGAAAGTTTTCTTTAAGAAAGGATGCTTAACCATCTTCTCAGAAAGATGATTTATTAGTGCTTAGTTTCCTGCTGGTCAAGGGGATTTCTTTTGTCGGAGTTAAGTAAGATCCTGGCTTGTCACATTTATGATTTCGTTTCATGTCCCCCCCAACACATGTGCATATCCCTCTCGAAAATCCCACGCCAAATCAATCGACAATCCCCAGGCTAAAAGCCAGTCCAGAAAGTTGACAACTGACTGCGGATTGGAGTCGAGTCGAGTGGAGTGGAGAAGATGACATCGGACAGAGACACGCGCCGCTGACAACGACAAAAGCCGTAACCAAATCCGAAGGCGAAACTGTTGACAAACTCCAAATGTCCTCGGCATTGTTGCTAATGCGCTGGGAATACCCTAGACCAGGAGAGGCGGTCCAATGCACGTGTCTCTCAATCCCGGAGTCGAGTCGGGCATTGAAAAGAGCAGGCTCAGCCGATTTTTTCCATTTTCCCGGCTTCAAGTGCGGCGGGATTTTGTTTTAGAACACGCGTAATTACAAACAAATAAAAAACTAGGTGGGAGGGAAACCGCATGTGCTGGGAAATTCAGATCGCCTTGGTTGAGCCTCTGCCACGTGTCACTAATATGCGCTGCATCCCTGCAAAGTGCGTGCACTCGGGGAAAAACCGCTGGCTAAATCATGTATAGTATCTATACATATACCTTTTATTAATGGAAAAAACAATTTTTAATTTTTTGTGCTTGAAGTTAAGTAAGACAATGGACAAGGATGCGTGTAAAGGAAAATTTTTTTAAAACCGAAGTTTTTGTATTCATTTATTTATTTTGCAAACACAGTAAAAATAGACACTGTTTAATTCAAAGAGTTTTTATGACAAATTCAAACACAAAAAAAAAGACAAAAGGTGTATTCATTACATAATTTTATAATAACATTTCATACATAACATTTCCAAAAAATAAGTACCTATGTATAATTTATTTGTTTGACTGTTCTGAAAACCATTTTTTTTTAGATTTAACGAATGTTTTCAAATATAGATAATTAATAATTAACCGCTAAACCAATTTTGCTGACAAATTTTGTGGTTGTGGTGGTCAAAATTAAAATTAGTAATTTTTTCAAAAATTTAATTTGGTGAAAACAAATATAATTTTTGGTTAATGCTGCAATTATGTAAAAAAGTTATATTCTTCTGATTCCTTTGATAAATGACCACATTTATTCAAAAATAATAACATAAATTTGTTTGAATTTCCGACTAGGTATAAGTTGGCCATTAAAAATAAAGTTGCAGGAACGTCATTTATGTTTAATGGGTACTTTTAGGAGGATAACATATTCTTAAATAAATTAAAAACCAAAATATTGACAAAAATATAAATAGCCAAATACTTAAGACTGAGACTTAAACTGTAGTTTCAAAGGTATAATATTGGTAATCTTGACTTTAAGTTAAAAAAAGATTCCAAAAATGTATGATTGCTTTTAGCAAAATAAAGTGCCCCAAGTTGGGGCAAAGTTTATATGTAGCACTTTAAAATTTTTTGTGATCCTCTTAAGTGACAAGAGACCTTAATCCTGACAGTTCTCTTTCACTAAACTTTCTTGTTTTCCGTGTAATTTTTCAATTGTTCCGAATTTTCGCGCGGTGCAGCTGGGCAGGGCTAAGCTGGTGTAGCGTGGCAGCTCGGTGTCCCAGCGGACTCGAGTGACGTGTGCCGGGCGACGTGCAAAAACGAGCAGAAAAATTGAATTATGCGCTTGCGGTGCTTCCTTCCATCCCGCGACCACCCCCCACTCCCCCTGTTAGATCCTGCCCTACCCCGAACCCAAGGTCCCACCCCTTCCATCACTCGTTTTGGGCAATCGACAAATATTTTGTTATTTGCCCATAAACATATTTATCGAGTTTGGGTTTGGTTTTCTTTTTGGCTTTTTCAAGTGCGTACCAAGGAAGGGAAGAGGACAGGGGGCTGGAGGACTGCACCCACGGGTGTTTTGTTTCACCCGTTCGCCTGTCAAAAATTGTGTAAATATGTTTATCATTTCCACTTGCCCACGGACCTAGTGCACTTAGTGCTGAGCAAACAGGCGACCCACCCCGCACACTCCGTAAAGAACCGGGAGGACCTCGGTGTCCTCCCTTCTCCCGGCGCACTTGTCGCTCAACCGCTGGCCGCGTGTCCTTCGTTAGCAGTTCTTGTGTGGCTTTCCTATTAACGGGCCTCCAGCCCGAACCACCCCATTAACCCACTCCAGACCAGCCAAAGCGTATCCGTTTTTGGTTTGTTGTTTCCTTCCTTCCTTCCTTCCCCCTCGATACTGAATGGGGTTCGGCAATTGTTGCCTTTAGCTTATGTAATTTGTCATAATGTCAACAGGCGCAGATCACGCAGTAAGAGCAAACACTTCATTCGAGAACTTGATGTCCATTGAAATGGCTGGAGAAAGTTAACGAACCCATTCGAAGCTGAAAAAGTGATTAAATAGATGAGTTTTAAAAAGGACCAAATTCCCTTTGAAGAGTCATAAAAATGATTCTTTGATAAGTGGGCTTGCGATAAAATTTTGGTTCCCTTAAATGTGTTAGTCCTTAAGAATTGTTCTAGTAGGTAAGCTATAAAAGCTGAAGCTTCGAACAAATAATATTCATTAAAACGTAAAATATTTAAGGCTATAAAAATGATTGTTTATGAAATATTGTATGTAGTTGTATTTATTTAAAAAGAAGTATTTCATAAGGCTTAATAATTTTAAAATTAAGTTTTTTTTGTGCATTAAGATTGTACACGATTTTTCAATGATTAAAGTTTAAAAATGAAACTACAATTTTTCAAAATCTGACTACATATAGTGATAAGCGATCAGATAGATGCCTTGACCACTCGTCTGTCCGATCAATCCCATCTCGTTGGTCAGCAATTGTCTCAAATCCCGGCGCACGGACTGAACCTCCTCTTCAGTGGCTGAAGGATCTATTGCCACGTGAATTTCGCGGAGGGAATTCGAGGGCGGAGGTCCGTAATAAGTCTGAATGCTGTTGTAGGAGCTGGCTTGTAGGAGTAGCTCGTATCCAGAGGCCGTCTGATAACTGCTCTCGGTGGTGTAGCCAGAAGTTTGGGATTCTGTTGTGGAAAGTTGGGTGCTCCCGGTTGAACTTGTGCTTGAGTTTCCCTCTTCCAGAGTTATTTGCGAGGAGGTGTCGATCAACTGCTCCAACTGATTCTGAGATGAGTCCCCAATAACTTGCGCACTTTCTTCTGATGTGGAAGGAAGTGATCCCAGAAGCCGTGTTCCATTAGATTCCATGTTGTTCTCGGATTGCGATCGACGTAGTATATTTTGTTCTATCATCGGTATTGTTTCAGTCGTGCTCTCACCTGAGTTACTTTTTCTGCGACTTGGACCAGGGTCTTCCTGGTGATTTTCCGTAGTAGATGAAGACTCATCCATTATATTATCTTGTCTAAGTTCTAACTAGTCCAGTTCCAGGTCGTAAATTTTTGAAAGATTGGATTCCGAAGTAGTATTGAAATCGAGATCGGTGCTAGTCCCAATTTCTTCAGTAAAATCGGTTTGTGTATAGGAATTAAAGGTTTTGAATATTCTGGCCAGGTCGCGCCGGAAGACGTTGTAGGCAACCAAGTTGATATCGGACATCTGTGTGAAAACAAATCCGTACGAATAGTAACTAGACCTTTTTGATATTTTTTTCGTTCTTACCTTTTTTTTTTAATTTTGAAATTCGGTCTGAAATGGATTTCCCAAACAATGACAAGAATGCAAAGGCTTCTTTGTTTATAATTTTTTTATATTGCTAGCAATTGAAGAATACTAAAACATCCTCTGTTAAATCAAGAAGATTTTTTAACAGTCTTTAAGTTAGCTATAGTTTTGTACAGGTACAATTAATGAAAATCATGAGTAAAAGCAAAATTAAAGTACCTACTACTTTTATGGTTTACTCATTTTAATATGATTTGGGAATTTAAGAGCTAACCGGGTTCTAAAAACAAAATATCAAAATTTCAAAAAGTAAATACTTTAACTTAAATATTGATTTACTTAAGACCTTAACACTTGGGAAGTAAAATCTTCCGATAAGCATCTATATGCCTGTTTAACTTCTATAAGGGTTCAGTTTTTGCAACGCCCCAAACCAAAAGAAAAGTCGGCATTCCCCCTGGGGACATCAATATCTTACATCTTTTCGGTGACCCCAATACCATTGGAGTCCGCTGTCTGTGAAGCACACTTTCAGCATTTTTCATCGCTGGAAAAACAAGAATGAAGTCCCGAAAGGAAGGTAAAATTGTGGGTCTATCAGCCCCGCTCAAGTCTGGCAAACAAAAGCGGGCCCAGAGCCAAGTTGAGAAATCAGTTGATTCTGTTATTTTTCCCGGTTATTGTTGGCTCTTCGTTTCCGTCCGCTCCTTCCTCCATGGCGTCCACATAAATCATTTTTTCGCCATTTTTCCGGATTCCGTGCTGTGATGGGGAATTGTGGAGCCCTGCACATTTCCACCTCCTGCATATTTGATGGCTTTCTGGGTCTGCGCTTAGCATCGACGACAGCTTTTTGACTAGCCAACTGCCGGCTGGCAGGTAAGCCAAGCGACTACCTCACCACCCACCCATTTCACCTGCCCCTCCCATTATCCATTCACCCACCCACTCTGCCAGTTCTTTATTTTTCTTTCTTTTTTTTTGGCTACGTCTGATGCTACCCCTTGGAGGGTTTTTTTTTGTCGGGGGGTTGAAGGCGAATGTTCAAGTTATGTTAAGTAAATAATGGGGCGTTCATATGACGCTGGAAACGTGTGGGCGTCGGTTTCTGTGGGGGAAAGGCCCGTCCTTTTTTTACT
Organism: Drosophila oshimai; assembly: GCA_018150695.1. NCBI lineage: Eukaryota > Metazoa > Arthropoda > Insecta > Diptera > Drosophilidae > Drosophila > Drosophila oshimai. Next base: position 218,090 of record JAECWM010000308.1, on the reverse strand, counting down.
CTTAGACGGGGGATGTACATACTTATGTGTGTTTTTGCAGTCAACTGTTTACTTTTATATTTCTTCGCTGCCTAATAAAATAAAATAGGAATTTCGCTTGGTAAAAAATAAACAGCACAAAAATGGTTGGGGTTGTCAGCTGAGAATAGCAAAGACATCTGGGACTAGCTTTAACAAAGGACAACCAAGTGTTTTTATAAAAAATATACTTTTTACAACTAGCGTTACGTTTTAAAAAAAGTCAAAGAGACTATTAAGAAACAGAGTTGCTTTAACTTGACATAAATTAATTGTTTTTGCTAAAATAATATGGTAAATAAATTACCACCACTATTCCTGAAATAAACCTGAAGAAAAAGTTCAAAAATTGTTTCTTTCAAATTAATGTATTGAGTTAAACGTTCGTATGTAAAAAATACTTTTCAAAACATATTAATATTATATTATTATAATTATGCAATAGAATATGGCTTTAAAATGTGGTCGAATGGCTTCGATTAATACAAAAACATCCTCTAAAAGTTTATTATAATTTCCAGACTATATATAACTTTTATATATTTATTTTACATATTTAAATATTCGAATTGGATTAGAGTGTACAACTTCAACATTAATTTTTGGCATTTGAAAATGTCTCAGACTTTGTCTCCACTTTAAAATTGCCTTCCACACATGTATGTTTCCCAAAGTAAAAACTTTTTCGCTGCTTTGGAGTAAACAAGTGAAATGTATGAAAACATGGTGCTATGTTCATAAGTATGGATATATATTTCTGTATATATATATGTGGTATTTCTCCCCCTTTGAGTGTGTTTGTAGAGTGCCTGTGGCGGGCCCAAAAGACAACATTGCGTTGTTGCAATGCTGTATGTAACTGAAGTGAACTGAATATTTTTGTATTTGTGCAGCACACTTTGAGGAGCCACATCGTCCACCACTCGTCCCATCCCCGTGCACCATCCACAATTTTCCAGCCACTCCCCATTTGGCAGCTGGCAAAAGCTGTCTCAATGTTGCTCTGGCTTCTATAAAAAACAATATCCCGCAGCGAACTTTATTAAATTACACGATTTTGACAGTTAAGCAACAGCCTGCCCTGCCCCTCAGCTCTCCCTTGTCTTCCCCGAAAATCTCCATCTTCCTCCTCCTCTGGAAATCATAATTTGTCTTATTTTATGTAATACGCTCGAAGCTGCCAACAACCAGGAGGGAAAGGAACCAGGCAGCGCATTCGCACTCGCATCCTCATCCTCATCCTGGGTTTTATCCCCCATCCACCGAAGGGCTGTCTAGCAACGTGTTGGGGTTCAGAAGCTTCTTGGTATTCCTTAGGGGCCGGTTTAGGCAAATACGAGTCGAAAATACTGGCAATAACAAAGTGAACAAAAAGAGAGAGATACGAATTCTTATTTTATTTAATTGTTATACCCTCGCAGAGAGTTTTATGATTTTTGCATTTAAGTACGGATGTTTCGCTGGCATCTATTTCTCCTTTTTTTCTCAAACTTAAGTTTTAAGATAACAATGAAGGTAAACAATCTATTTAAAAATATGATACAACATTTTTTTGTATACTCTGTTCAACTAAGTAAGATTTCCCAAGACCCTTTGTACTTTAAAGAACCAAGAACCCATGATTTTAACACCGTTGCACATTTCTGGGTATTCAAAGTTAAGCTATTGTTAAAATTGCTGGAATTCAAAGTAAATAAAATATAAACCTGTGCAAATATAAAGCAAGGGTATTACAAATCTTGACTGCCAAGCAAAAGTAGCCTCCCTCGCTCTTTTAATATTTTACCGAATCCAAAATCCTGGCTATGGCCACCGAGTTGATGGAGCATTTGCGTGGGTTTTGGCCCGCGGCTGTTGGGCAATAGAAGGGGCTGGTAGTCCGGGTGGAGTGGGCGGATAGCTACATTCTGTTTTTATCATTCCGCAATTAGCGCACCCATGTCCGCTCCCGCTTATCATCGTCTCCGGACTCTGGAGCAGTAGCCCCGGGGTGGTGAGGGCATGGGGAATATTCTTTTTGCTGCTGGTGTAAATATTTGAACGGCATTTCAGTCGATACCTTGAACGTTGATAAGGTTCTTACCCGCGTGGTATCTAAGTATCTGGGTATCTGGGGGTATCTATAAATACGCAACGTGTGCATTCTTCTCGTTTTCTATTTTCTTTGGGGCCGTGTTCCCGTGGTTATCGTAGTCTGGTACAAGATTTGCCCATTGAGAAGGCAACACTGTTGTTGACACTCTGTTCACCGGTTACAAGGTGTCCCCTCCCGTGCTCAGGTAGAAACAACACACACCGAATGTACCAATTGATAAGACCAGCGAGGAACATGAAACAGAAACTGTGTATCTGGTTTTGTTCACCGATATGTTTGTGCAGAGGGGAAGAAGTGATTTTTATGGTTTTATTGGTATTGAAAGTCTTCGGGGGGATCACTCTTGAAAAGGGAAGCCATCTACCCCAGCAGCGTTAAATGAGGCCTATTAACATGAATCCGCTGGATAATGCACACACATATTTCCATTCATCCCGTCCACCCTCGAACGTTATCCATCCACCCCTTTTGGTGCCGGTCCTTTTATGCTCTTATTTTATCACTGATTATTTTCCACATCGCTATGCTCTTTGTCTCGATCCCGGCTCTTTTGTCCGGAGCATATCTAAACAGGTGGTCCCAGCAGGTGGCTGGTAAAGCCAGGACCCTTTGTCTGTGACCACCATCCATTCCTCCTGCCCCTGTCCATTTATGCAGTATTTACCTTTCAATCAAGCCGGACTATAGTTGTTTGGATTTTTTGATTTCATCTTTTTGTGTTTGCCTTCTTTGGCCAGCCAAAGTCAACCGCACATTATTAGCTGAATTCAGAATAACTGACTTTGGTAGACCAGAAAAATACGTAGCCCAATCTCTAGGTACATATTAAATTTTGCATTGATTTTTATTTATTAATCAAACTTGTATTAGCTTTCTTTTTGTTAAATTTTTTTTAATAATTTGGTTAAGAATAGTTTATAAATTGTAAATTTCTGTTTAATAAAAAAAAAGCCCAAGAAAGGAATGGGTTTTATCTGTAGATTTCTAAATCGGAACTGAAGGGGTATAAGGCATTCATTTTTTAATAGTTTGACCACAATTTTCTTTGAATTGGTACGTGATGAACATCTTTTATTTTAGCAATCTACAGGTATAATTCTTAAATAGTCAAAAACGATTAATGTTGGGTTAAAAAAAAACAGATATTGTCAGCCTGTGCTATTAAATGTTAGCCAAATACTTTTCAATATTTGTATTAAGCTAAGTCAACTTTAAACAGTTAGGATGCAAAGTTAGTTCGTATGTTAAAAGCCCCTCAAAGTGCAAGCCAGTTACCTGTAATTATATATATGCATACTTGTGTCTAATTTCTTTTAATTTGGTTGCCAGGCGAATGATCGTTTGAATGAGTCACGATCATTGATTCGAGTAAGTCACTAATTTTAGCTGAAATTATCTTTTGGGTTTTCCGCTAGTTAAAAATAATCGCGGCACAGACAATAATGCTTAACAATTGAATTGTTTTTATTGATATTTTTAAAAGCTATTCACGCGGGATCCACATTTGTATATGCTGGCACTGTTGTCATTATAAAGCAATCTAATTCTCGATATGTCATTTTCAACAATAATAGCCGCGATTAGTTAACTTATCACTAGTTTCAAGGAGAGCCTGATTTTATTTCAATCAGACCCGCACGCGGAAAGTCCATTTGTCGATAAAAACAAAGAGTCGAGAAAGCCTTCTTGGGATGAGCCATGTGGTGAAGTTGCAAAGGTCGTCCAGTAGACACTGAACTCACCCACACGGAAATAGCAAATGGAGATGGCAGATTGGCTTTTTGTTTTGATTTCTGTTTGGAGCGGTGGCAGTCAATCCTACGAGTATTTCCACTTATAGGAGCTTATCGGGCTTACGCCATGATAAGTTAAGTTTTGTCTAACCCTTACCGCTCTCACTGAACCGATCACAACAGATAAGTGCCACTCGAGACCTATACAAACAGGATCGTAAATAGAGTGCTATGAAATTTTTTGTCGACTATAGATTACCCTTCGTTGCTGGTAAAATACTTAAATTCAAACTAAAAAAAAATTAAGTTTCTGAAAATATATTAAAAGATTCTAAAATTGCTTGAATTAAATAAGAGAGATCATTACCTTTCATAACTTACAAAATTAAGCTTGTATGTAGTGCTTATTATAGCTGAATGTTGTTAAATGGTTTATTAAAATTTTTGTATCTCTATTTTAAATATTTAAGCTTAAAAGCAGTACAAACAAGAAAGAACGCTATAGTCGGGTTTCCCGACTATAAGATTTGCGATACTCATTGCCCTCTTTAAAAACAGTTTGCTAACCCCCTTCAGTAATGTGAGCCACTTTCATGCGCGAACAGTTTAAAGCGCCCTCTTAAAAAAAAAAGTTTTGCATACTTTTAAGCGCAATAAAAATTTTCAACGCATTTGTATACACAATTTCTTGAAAATGGTCAGATTTTCAAAATTTTTAGATATTTGGGTAGATATTTTCAATACGAACAACATTTGTAAGGGCCACTTTTCTCCAGCACTAAAAATGTGGACACCACAGAGTTTTTCCGGTTTGTGGGCGTAAAAGGGGCGTGGTCAGGTTTTGAAACAAACTTGATCTGCGCCTGCTTATAGAAGTCTGTGTTCAAAATTTGGTGGCTCTAGCTCTTATAGTTCCCGAGATCTCGACGTTTGTACGGACGGACAGACAGACGGACAGACAGACATTTGCGCGTTTACAGTATTTGCTTACTCTTCGAGTATCGCAAATAAAAAGTTATAGAAATGCGCAAGTTAAATGAAAATGTTTTTCTTTTCTAGAACCATTAGAACCAGACCAATAAAACCAGTTCATTGTAAATATTTTTTAAATTCAAATTTTGAGAAGAAATTTTTAAAAATGAAAAGCCTAAAAAAGTACCCAAAATTATGATCATGCAACACGTGTAGATTCTGTAAAAAGTCAAAATTGGTTGTGAACCCAAAAAGCTAAAGACTTCCCAAAGATTCAGATTTTCGAACCTAAAAGTTGTTATAAGTTTAGTTTTACCTCGAATACCATGGATCTGAGAAAAATAAATATAGGGATCAGAAAAGTATACCTTCCAGAAATGCTTTTTATCCTTGAACTCTTTTTTGACTGTTTATACAGAAAATCAAACTAAAGGCATCATATCGTAGGCCTTCTTTAGTTGGGTTGTGTGTTTTGACATCTAAGAAGTGCCGCTGGAGGTTCTGCTGTGGGTTCTGTATGTGTAAATGGTTCGGTTTCTGTTTCAGCTTGCCGTAATATTTACACAGATTGCTGAACTACTTTCCAACGAAGGCAGCGAGCACTTGAAAGTGTCAAGCAAATGTTGTATAACTAGCGATGGCCTAACCCGCAGTTGGCCCGGAGCACGCCGGCTATCTGTTTGGGGATGGGGGATCGGGGGAAGAGAGAGGGAGATGGAGCTTACGAGCCACTCCAGAGCCTGAGCTCCGTCGAGTGGCCATATAAATGTGTGGCACTGATTGCGCCTCGAGTAGCTGATTGGGGCAATTGAAAAGCAGCATAAAGCCCATAGGCTACTTGGATTTAAGTCCAATATAATCGTTTATTAAATCTAGAGTAAAGTTATTTATAGGCTTTGAAGTCACCGCATTCACTGCATTCGCTATCGGATGTTTGTCTTAAGGTGGATTGCAGTTGACCCAGTAAGCCTTCCCGTGGGGGAAGGGCAATCTTGGCACCCGATAAGGGGATAACAAGCCCCTCGGAGCCAAATACACAATCCCAAGCTGGCAAATAGATAAATGGGTTTATTTCCCAAACACCAGACACCCGAACTCTTGCGATTCCTATCCATTTTGACCTGGCCATTGACTTGAGCGTATGTCGCAAATTATTCGATGCTTGCTGAAAGCGCTCACTGAACAAAATGATTTTATTGCATGAGCCTTCGTCCTTAGCCACTTGAGTCCAACCATTCGCCCATATGTTGCCATTTGTGACAAAACTGCACCAGACACGCCACCTCTGGAAGGGATGGTGTGGGTATGGGAGGTCCGGAAAGTCCGGAAAGTCAGCAAAGTCTGGGGGTGGAAGCTGCTGGTGCGACTGTCGTTTGTTGTCGTTAATGCCCAATGGGTGGCAAATTGTTTTTTATTATCGCTCGGGCCGTGGCGAGACATGTTGGGTGGTGGAGTTGTGGGCTCTCGGATTGAATTTCTCCGGCAAAGGAGTAAAGCGTAAACGAGGCCCCCCCACCCTCTCCCTTGTCGATTGCGTGAATAAAACTTTAATGGAACGACACAAATCCCTGTTTGTTGCTGCCGACCCACGACCCTCGCCCCACGTCTTTGGCGTGTCTCTAATGCAAAGTAATTGAGTGCGAAAATGCCGTCAGTTTTGTCAGTGGTTTTTGTGGCTGCTGCTTGAATTTTTGATACTTTATGTCCCCGGCACATCTACATCAACACGGATATGAGCAGGCATAAAGAGTGCACTCCAAGTGCATTCCGCTCCCAGTTGCCAGCACATTGGGGAATTGCACAGCGACGGAATATATAAAAGCAGAAACCCAAGAACGGAAATGTGAACTCCAAATGGTCAAACTACTTTGGCAGTACACAGAGCGAAAAGGACTCAGTTTGCTCAAAAAAATTGATTTGGGTTTTAAAACTATTAAATCTTAAAAACATGTTAGATTTTTTACACAACGAATTTTCAATGTAAACAGTGAAACCGTTCTTATCAAAGTAGGTTGGAAATCACATAGAGAAGGGGTTGACATTCGGTTGGAATTTGGTTGAAACGGTTTCTGATATCGGTTAAAGGTATCGGTAAACCTCACTTAAAATTTCTTTGAAAAAAGCTAAATATAATTTTTAGTATAATTTGCAGTTTAGAGAATGATATTTTAATGTTCAACAACGAGTTACTTAGTTTGTTTGACAAGTGTACATGTGCAGAGGGTTGGTCCGTTGGGTGGTAAAGTTGTGATGACCTATGGGTAGACATGCAGTTGGGTCACGAATTGTGGGCGTGTCAGGACATACCGAATCCAGTGTCACAGGGAGCTCACGTAAATTGGTGATTGCAGCGGGCCATTGCACGTCTCAATTTTTGTTGGCCGAATCTCAACTGAGAACTTGCAGCTAAGTTGAGTTTATGGCTTTCACTCTGAGGAGGGGGAAAAATGGGAGGAAAAGGGTGGGCGTGGCCCTGCGGACGTGACCATGCAGTTACGACAGGCGAAAGGGCACAGATTGAAACTTTGTCCCTGGTTTGCCAGCGAATGAAGAGGATCAAGCTCTGAATTTTTTTTGGCACGTGAAGGAACATCCATAAAAATAACTCATAAATCGCAGAAGATTTTTGTATTTTACTTTAAGGTTGAGCTCAGTTGTTGATTGAGTACAAACATAGTTAATTTGTGTTGTTCCTATTCTCAACTAAGTCTTATTTGTGATAGAAATGTACTTATTTCGTTTAAAGTACAAAAGGTAATAAAGTCAGTATTAAATTCCAGAATAACATTTAAATCGGTCATTGCAAAGCATATCTTTAAGTGGTCACATGGAACTCCTATGAGAATGTTTTGAAATGGAAAATATTATTGTGGGTAAAACCGTCAGTAAGTAAAATAACCATGAATGCATAAATCATTCTAAATGATAATATTCCACATATTAAAGGCTGAGAGTATTTTTTATATATGATGTTTTGAATTTGTTAAGACTCCACTATGGTTAGGAATTAAAAAAATACGATATTCTTCGTCGAAAAAATACTTGTTTTAAATACATATATATTTAAAACAAGAATTTACCCAAGCCGCCGAATGTGGGTCTGTAAAAAGTAAAATGTTATTCCTTAAAGAGATGCGCATAAATTCTGGACAAAATTGAATCCACAATCTCAATGTATCCACTCCTTTGCACACAGATTTTGTCCGTCCCTTTCGTGCGCACACTTTCCTGCTCCTGGCCCCTTTATAAATATGGCGACGTCCATTTTTGTGGCTGATAATTCAACAACAGGCAGGCAGGCAGAAATAGCTCTTTGCTCCCTGCTCACCCGAACTCCCCTTCCTGGGGCTACGGAGTTCTCTTCCACTTCCCCATCCCCACCACAGGCCATTGCCAACCATTTTCTGCGCCATCTTGGCTTCATCAAACGCACACAAAAGACCATAAAGGCAAAGCCAAGATAATGGAGCAGCAGAGCACAGCAGAGTAGAGCTCTCGGAGCAGGCAAATAAAATGGGCACCAAAACGAAGTCGTTAGAGCAGACGTATCCAGCCGAACAGAACAGAACAGAACAGAACAAGCACCACCTACCCACCTAACCCCCAACAATGGCTGGCTAACCCAAACCCAAACCCAAGCCCAGCCCAAGCCATTTCATCCCATCCCACCCACACCTAGGACGTTTTGTGCCAGCTTCAAAAGAGGAAATCACCCCAAGTGTGTATTTTTATAGAGACCGCAATAAACCTTTTTCTTCTGCCATTTTTTGTTTTTTTTTCTTGCTTTTTTCTGCTGCTCCCACTTTTGGTTCTAGTACACTCGAAAATTATAAAAGCAATTTTTTTTTTGGCTAAACAAATTTTTTTTTCGTTCATAAAAAAGTATAAAAACAATTTGTTGAAATTGGTTTAAAAAAAAACCTTGAAGAATTTATTTTCAAAGACAGTTTTAATAAGTATATTGTAGTTATAACTTAATTAACTATTAAAAATAGAAAAGAAAAATAAATATTTGTAAAAAGAAATATATTATTATTCTATACAGGTAAAATTAATAGGAGTACCAAATCCATGGAAAGCTGAAGCTGAGTTTTGCAAAAATGTGTGAGAGAAGAAGTATTTTTTTAATACTAGTGTTTTTTGTTTGATTTTAGAGTTGAGTTTCTTTTTAAGCTGAAAACCGGATAAGTGCGACTACAAGTTTGCTATGTATTATTGAGAACACTTTATCTTCGGAGTAGAGTTAATATTTGAGTTAAAATCAATTTGTGAATAATATTTTGTTCAACAAGCTCATTTAATTCTAAAAAACTAACACTTTGGCAGTCACAAATTTATCTAAAATAACAAATGTTTAAATGTAAAACATTTGTTTGAGTGCACAAAGAGGTTTTGGGGGACCTGACATGCCCGAGATCCAGCCAGCTTGATGAAGTTGCAGTTGAGACACAATACAGACTGGCCCAAGACCACGGCTCTGAGTGGTGGAAGAAACAGTCGACCATAACCATAAAGGCGGCTCAACGAGGCGGAGGCGAACCCGATTGATGATGGGTCCCGAGCTGGGACTGAGCACTCAAAATTGGAAATACGAGGACCAGCCTACATCCCTTCCCAGGCAGCCAACTTCGGACATCGGACATGGGCCTGGCATGTCGTCGTCGTCGTCGTTGTCGCCTATTCTTTGGAGCTCCAGCATTTTTCCGCCCGTAAACCTTTTTTGTGACGTTTTATAGCTACGGTCAAGGGTGCCGGTGGTCGTTTGGTCAGCTTGCAGCTCGGACTTGACGCTTCAATGGCTGCCAACGGGCGCGCGCCTTTTGTTTGCCAACAGAAAAAAAAAAAAAAAAAAAAAAACCAATAGCAGGCAGCGAACAAAATGTTTTTTGCAAAGTAGCCGAAAGCCAAGCGTACTACAATAGCTGAAAAAAAAGACTGGAATAAGAATGAAAAATACAGAAAATAGGAAAATGTGTGTGGCGAGTGGATTCCATTGTTTAATGGCCGTCAGATGGAATGTGCGCCATAAATTGAAAAGTTATTGTGTTGCACGGCCCGCAGTGCGCCTTGCCACGCCCCCAAACCCCTCCCACCTCCGCCGTTTCCACCCTGCCCACCCCCAATGCTCCCGTTTTTCCTGGTCCAATTGTCCTGACAAGCAGTTTTTTGCTCACAAATTGTTGAACTAACATATTTGACAGTTAATTTTTGGTTTAAGTAAGGAAAGTCAATGCAGTTTTTGCGGGCTTTGATTTTAGTGGTTTATTTTTGTGGTCCCTACTTTAATTGTGGCTTTATTAGATAATTTTGTACTTTTTAGTTTTAATTTTCGAGACTATTTGCCAAACGTTTTGGAAAGGTTTATGCATGATTTAGAAAAAGAAATAGGTACTCTTCAATTTTCCCGTTTGAGTTGTCTTATTATTTTAGTTTTTTTTTAAGTGGCAAGCAAGTTTGTTAAAATTTAAGCTTTAATTTGCATCAAAAATATAATACATACACTTTTAATACCTTGTATTTTTAACAACAAGACTTGGAAAAAGAGCTTTACATTTAAGCACAATCATTTTACTCTACATTTTTATTGACATTTTTTAAACGAATTTTGAAATGTTTATCTTACAAGAAAAGAAATGAATATATATTAAAGTTAAATATGCATATCAATTAAATATATGTACACTTCCATATTTTTAAGATCTTTAATATTGATGGAACTTAGTGTATGATTTTAAGAAGACATCACGACCTAAATATGATATGACAGAAAGGCAACTAGAATGTTTTACTTATGCATAGACGTAGTTCTGTGTCAGGGAACTTTAAAATTTGAAAAAAATATGTACCTACAAATAAAATAAAACACCAAGCCATTTAAAAGACAAAGAGACCTAGCTCTAACCACAATTAACAAATTGCATAAATGCCAAGGAAAAACACAAAACCTCAACACAACACATATGGTATGTACATCCAGCCCTAGAAAAACCCTTTCACAAAGACTTAATCAGACTACCAAGAGCTTGGGAACCAAAAGGAAAATGAAACAAATGCATAAAGTAAATTATAATAGGCATAATAAAAAAAAACCCGCTAAAAGGCGAGGCAAACATGTCGCAGGGCTCTCTTGCCACTTACTTTGAATGCCCAGGCTGGGGGGCAGAGGCAAGAATGGGTGGCAAGAATGGGGGGCAAGGCCATAAGTGCTCACGGCCCGGAATTAAAAGCAAACGCATTAAAAGGTGCCCAAAAAGACTTTCACCTTGGCAAATGGCGGCAACACAGGCGACAAAATGGCCCAGCTGCAGATGGGTTCGCTCCTTTGGCTTAGGGTTTGAGCCCTGTTCGTCCCCCTGACTTAATATTGCATGAGCTGATGGTAGCTGCTGGCTGGTATCTGGTAGCCGGTAACCGGAGAGCACAGCGACCACACGACACCGGCAACATTTTTAATTATGAAACACTAAAAGTGGCAAAGCCAAAGTGCAACACGCCGTCGGTTGAGGCACGGCACGCGCTAATGGAGGGGAGTCCGGACTCCGGACTCTGGGATGGTAACGATGGGTCTCAGTGGGTGGGGTGATGGGGCCATTGCTATTAACTTAAACGCCTCTTTGCCGGTTAATGGAAATGAACCTGGTCGTCGTCGTAGTTGTCGGAGATGGGCAGTTATCTGGCTAAGACAGCTTTGGGGTGCTGAGCACACGCACTCCAGGTACACTGTCGAACAAATTGGTACTGAATCACAGTAGAACATATTGATTTTAAACGGTTTTATGAAGCTCATCAGGCATTGGAAACTACAATATATGTTATACTTAAATTATTTTTAAAGAACATAATCGCAAAATATGTTTCAACTAATAAAAGATAATGGAGTTGATCGATTTTAGTCAGAACAATAAGGGATACCTTTAAATCTGAAAAGATACTTTTCATCCACTTTGTCAAAGAAAATGCTCTTAATTTTGTAAAAATCATTTTAGATGATATAAAAAAATTAAAAAATATTGGTTTCGAACTTCAAAATTCGAATTTTTTTAAAAGTTTGTGAGCCAAGCTTTGAAAAATTGTTTAATGCATAAAATTGTGGTCCACAGTCGAAGAACAAATTGTTTTTACAAGTTAGTTTACACCAAGTTTGTTACCTTCTGACCCATTTTTGTTTAAGCACTCGAATGTTTTACTCAAGCTTGATAGGAGAGTCTTTTAGATGGTATATTGACATTTTTAAAAAGCCTTTTCTATACATTGGGACAAATTGCTTCTATGTTTAAGATTGTACTATTTTAGTCTTTTGTTTTCATTTTGGATCGCAATGTAAAGAACATATTAAAATTTCGCAAGTGTATGACTAAAAGAAGGCTTCGTGTTAACACGGACAAAGTGCGGAGGAGACCTCAGACCTGTACCGTGTTGAGTTACCATTTTAGCCTTAATTGCAGGCACGTGTGAGCCGCATTTAACGTGGCTAACAAGTCAAGTGCGTGGCTCGCACCTACGACCTGGGCCCTCGTCACCTCAGCCGACTCCACTTTGAAATGTTACAGGGAAACTTAAGTCGCGACTAAGCCACACGCGTTTTCCCGGAGTTTCCACGCGGCTAGAATTTCCATATGACGATGATAACTATCCGAGAGAGGGGTTGGGCCCGCGTCGCGTGGCCGGGATGATGAGTCCACTTAGCGAGTCGAGGGTTGCTCCTCGCTGACTCATCTCTGGTTACAGGAGGTCTGAAGTGTGTTTTTATTGCTGCGTTTGCTCTATTCCAATATATCGATGACTGAGCCCACTTCCACTTCCTCGCTCCCTCCGGCTTAAGTGATTCCCATCTCCGGCCAGACACATGCAACAGTTGAAGCGCTGCTGAAAACTCTCCGACGCTTTTCTCGAGGGTTGCTGGGAAATTGATTAAGGTCATTATGCAGTTGGGTAGACGGCATCGCACCGACTGACACTTAATCCCAGCGGTATAATCAGCAACATATTGCAGCAAAAAGCTTCGCCATGAAAACTGGCAAGTTTTTGTTTTCACCAAAAATTTTAGCACCCTTGGGTGGAGGGCTCCGGCTCGGGCTCGGGCTCAAAAGGTTTAGCACCGAGTCGTTCTTTTTTTATGGCTTACCCATTTTAGTTTCACAATAAACTTACCCGCCTGTCTTCACCTGGCGCGATAGAGGAGTGTCCTGGAAACCAGTTTTCCTTTGGGCTGGGCGCTCCCTTTCGGCGGAAACCGGATTATTCATGAGGTCAGTGGGCATAGGTGCTGGGTATATCGAGAGTCCTTGGACAGCAGTGGAGAGGATCCGATGTCTGCCGCGTACTACTTGCTGACAAGTGACATAAATGATCGTAGCAACAAGTGAGAACAAACCAAAAACCTGTCCAATTTCAGACCGTGAATCAACCGCGCAACCCTTACTCCAACGCCCCTTAAATGCTGCAAATGCTTTTATTACATTAAAAGCATTAACATTAACGGTATGTAGAGCAAAGGACCCCCGAGCACCAGACCATCGCCAATATGTCATCAATGCGGGGCAGGACTTACGACTGCTGCTGCGCTTTGTTAACACCCTGCGACTCTCGGGGTGGTGTCCTCAAACGTGGAGAGGCAATGAATATTTTGTGTGTGGGCTGTGTTGGTCTGGGCCTCTGAAAACAAACAGCGGGATTTTGTCATAAACGAGAGCTCAACGGCGGTCGCTCGGAAATTCCTTTCTTATTTGTGTTTCCGGAGTGGGGTGAACACTTGGCCACAGTTGGAAGAACGATGGTGAAAATTTAGCTTGATTATTTGTTAGGCTTGTATTTATTTTATTTTGCAACTTTTTAAAATAAATAAATAAAAGAAAGATTTAAAAGTTAGCTGCAGTTGTGATATAATCAAATTTTTTTTCGTCATAACTTTAAACTATGTTATGAAGTTTAAAGTTACAATAACAGAAAAAAATGCTATAAAAAATTTTTTTAAAATTTTAAGTGTTGTTTTTAACAATTTTTGTTATACACGTTACTTGTTACATTTTTTTTTTTTTACCTATATTAACGAAGAACCCTCAATCATTAATCGTTTAAGAACGACCGTTTAAGGCTGATCACTCTTAATTATGTCACAAAATTTGTTAAAAAATTAAAATATATAGTACATAGCACCTAAAAAAAAAAGTTTTTTGTCATTTTTAAAAAAGGCTTTTTCGATATACTTCTTTTTAAAACATTGTTTATAAAAAAAACAGCAATAAATAATACCAAAATGTTTTTAACTATTGACCTAATAATTGAATAAATATTTTTATATTTTTAAAAAGCGTTTAGAAATTAAATGGTAATCTTAACCACTGTGCCACTCGGTCGCTATTCCTTCCACTCGGAACTTGACTTTGTCAATGAGGCAGCTCCGAGTCAGTCTCGATCCGGGCCTGGGCGAGTCCTTTTGTCCGCCACCCTTCGTTTCGTCCTTATTTAACTTTGTCGAATTGATTTCGTTAGGGCAAAAACAACTGCTTCGAGGGGAGTGCAATGGTGGGATGGGGGAGGAGGAGGAGGAGGAGGAAGCGGGACAGGAAAGCGGCAACACCCTTGGAACAAGAGCGTTTTCCTTTGGCTAAGCTGGTGCTGGTGATGTTTCCATTTGTACAAAATAGAGCACTTAACGGGGAAAACTGCAAACAAATTATTGCACTTGCTGTCACCAGACTGACTCTGCGTCTATGTCTGTGTGCGAGTGCCCCGCCCACAACGCTCCTGCCTCCGCTCCTCACAATATCCATCCATATCCATGGCTGGCGCTGCATACACTTAAAGGATTACAAGCGGATCTGTCGCTTGTTTGCCGCTAAATGGACGCATTTACCCGGAGCCCAGGGGGTGGTGGGTGGTTGGGTGGTTGGGCGGTTGGGCGGTGGATCACAATAGCCGGCGCTTTTTATGGCCAATGAATAGATGAATGAATGCATGACAAACTGACTGGATGACTGGATGACGGACTGGCTGCCTGGCTGACTGAATGAGTGCGGCTGCGGATGCGGAGGCTAAGGCGAAGTTACTTAATGGATTTGGTTAAGTGCTGCATTGACATTTTGATAAATGCTTTGGAACAGATGCGTTGCCAGTCGCGTTCAAGGAGCCCTGGAAGGGAAGGGAAAGCTTAAAAGGGGGCGTTGCCAGGACGGCGCGCCCAGATCCTTTTGTCCTGGACACCGTCGCTGCCTTATGATAAATAGTTTCTCGCTCGGCAGCCCAAGGAAAAGTCACCCCCATCCCCAGCTCGCCTTTCTTCAGTTAAATCTATTGACCGGAAAAGTGCTCTAGTGGTAGAGTAATTACCAAAGACTTCTTTATTATGTATGTAGATTTGTTGTGATAGGCAAACAATAAACATGAAATCTACAACAATTGTTTAAACATGATTCAACAAGCATTATATTTCATTATAATATATATAATTAATTTATTAATCGTAAAGGGCAATGTTGTTTTTGTTCGATCGATCTTAAAATCTAGCAATAAGTTTTTCTCTGTTAGATTGTGATGGTTTTAAAATTGGTTTTCCCATAATTATAGTTATAATTATAATTAATTATATAATTAATTAATTATAATGTGTATAAACATTTGTTTCCTTGTATACAAAACATTAAGCTTACGTCATTAACTTAAAAATGAATTAAAGTTTCCTGTTCAGACCATTTCAATGAAAATTTTTACTTTTTTGTTTTTTATAAGTGTTATAATGAATTTATTTTCTATTGTTAATTAAGGTCCTTTTTAAATTCTTCACGAATTCTTATTTAAGCACCAAGTATACTTTTATGGATCTTGTCCTTTTTGTTATTAAACAACCTCTAATAGAATGTTTTGGTGATGATTCGCTTACCATTTAAAGTACCTCTTAGCCTTTTAATCTGAAACTCTTTTCAAGAACTCCCCATTAAGACATCTGAATTGACTTTTTTGGTCTTCAGGAACTTTTACAACTTTCTTAATGCCTCCTTTTGTCCAACGCCACTTAATTTTTCCAGCCCGCAGTCAAATCACTTTTCATCGTGGCCCCCAAATAAACCCTGACCAAAGTCGAGTGTCAATTTTTTTGTACATTGTTGCCCCCAAATGGCGAAACTTTTTGTTTCGTAATGTTGTTTTTGAAGTACCTCCTAATTAGATAATATGCGGCGGCCGTTCGTGTCCTTTTTTCCGTGGGCAGCAGCGAGTCCTTGCAGATGACGCCCTGCTTTTCGTATGCAAAGTGACGACGCGTGCAACAGCTCAGCCCCCAAATTAAAGCCAAAGCACAGACCAAGCCCAACATGAATTTACGTACTATATTAAATTCGTGTATTCCCTTAAAGTATTTATATAAGTAACACATTAAATGCATACCAGCTCCTAAATTCGATCATTGTTGTAAAATTATAGTTCCAAATAAATTATACACATATTTTGTGTCATGCATTTAACAATAAGTTTTTTGTAGGAAATACAGAAAATTATTTTAGTATACCAAAATAAAAAAACTAAAATAAATACTGAGATAAATATTGTGGATAATATGTATATAATGGATGACCATAGTAAAACTAAAAACTAAACTAAATGAACATTGCAACAAGATTTTAATTTAAATTTTAAAAGATTTTTTCATGTTTTTTTATTTTAATTTATCTTTAAGTATTAAGGGAATGACTTAAAAAAAGGGCTTTATTTTCTATTCATCTTCGTTGTTTCCCAATTTTTACTTCAAAAGAGTAGGGTATTCTTAAATACAAAAAAAGGCAAAGTCAATGGGGCAGGCGCATAAAAATGACGACGAGGACGACGCCACCGCGCACAATTTGAATCCTAATGGATGCGTGCGCCGCGGCAAACGACTGACACGCACGCGATGAAGGCACAGCTGGCGGGGAATGCCGTGTCCCGGGGTTCTGGATGTGGTTCGGGTTCTGGTGTCCCGGCCTGTCTGTTTTTTTCCGGCCCGGGTTATGGCGGAGGTGTAAAGTTCACGTGTGCCCACTTACCCAACCCACACAGCAATGCCGTTTTATTAATGCTTTTGGAGTGCTTTCAATATTTTATCGCGCATTTTGCTCTATGACTTGGGTTCTGTTCGGTGCTTCCTGGCAGGACGATATCTATCGCTTGTGGTCGTTCTTTTTTACCCCTTTCGAAGTGCATCGAACGTTGCGTAATAACTTTTAGTTGGTCACTTTGCGGGAGGTGGATATTTCAGGGAACTGTTCCAGGGGGGCATATAAATAGTGGCCCAACCTCAACCCGCTCCCGCCCGCTATTATGATTATGACTTTGAGCTGCGGACTCTTTATCTAAATGGGTCTTTTGTTTGTCCACGCGGGGTCTAATGGAAGAGGTGGAGCTATATGGCCCACAGTGTGTCCAGTCTATACTATTCATGTTGATTATGGTCATTTGCTGTTTGGAGTCGTCGAGTTGCAATTGGTGAGCGCTCTTGCCGGCCATTGAGGTGGAGAGGCTCAATTAAGTTGTCAATCTAATTACTTCGGAACGATCCAAACAGATGTCAGCACTGGCCAAAAATAAAATTGTTGCCACGAATCGATTACGAGGGAGTTAATTATATCAATAGGATAGAATCTAGAGCTACTGAGACAGACATAGTATTTCGTTAAGTCAATTATTATGGTACTATTCACTTAAAAATTCTCCATTTAATTTTTTTGTGTAAGTGCAGAAGATAAGGTAACACAATTTTATTTAATGTATAATTTTCTAATTTTGTGCACATTTTGAATTCGAGAAATCGCTTTACATTCAAAAATCGATTTTAAAAAAGTTTTTATTAAAACATATTAGGAAGTTTATAGTGTTTAAGGTTTGTCTCTGTAAATGTATTTATTTTTAAATTAACTGTCAAATTATAAAAGAATTATTTTAAAATTTTTACTTAAATCAGAACAATGATTTTTATTTTAAATAGATATCTTAACTGTTTCGATTCCCTGGCTTAAATATTTTGTATGATTCCTAGAGTACCTACAAATGAAAAAATATTTATTTGAGCAAATAAACACAAGTTCGAACATTAATTCAATTGTAAAGTTAAACAAAATATACTGAATAAGGAAACTTATTTATTTTTTTTTTAAATGTTCTAAAAAAGGGATGGTTATGATTTGAGTAAAATTAACTTTTAAGAAAAATCAACTGCAATTTCGTAATTTTGTTTTGCATCGACTGCCGCTAGCATATGGCCCTAAGCTGCCAGAGACAGCTGAACCGGCTAAACCAAAACGAAACAAAAAGTTTATAGAAAACATAAACCGAACAATACGAAAGAGTAAGCTTCAAAGCAGTAGAGTGCTGGCAACGCTTTTAAGTTTTAACGTTAAGGCAACACGACAGGCTAAAGTCGTCGAGGGACTTTGAGCTTACGCGTTGCAACGACAAATACGGAGACGAGGAGCACGGATCGAAAAGTGGGGAGCAGGATGTATCCAAGGATACACTTTAACAACTTTTTGCATTGTGTCCCAAAAATTGCGGCAACTGTACGCATTTTTTTGAATTAAAAAACCAATAATTGTTGCGATTAAAAGCAGATCGTGTTATCTTAGTTTATGCTTGAAATGTGGCTTCCAAAATTTCGAAACCCCTTAAACATTTTTTTTTTAAATATACCTACATATTTTTACTCTATGAAAATTTTTTCTTTTCTTTTGTCCCTTTTAAAAAGTGTTTTATGAATTATAAATCAGAGATTTAAGAGCTTCAAAAAAATTAAATAACAGCCATTGTTTCAACCTATTCATGTTTTTATTAACGTTAAGGATTACACTTAGTATAGTGCAAAATCTTCAAACAAAAAATCGCTAAACTCAGTTTGGTGCTAATTTTCTTAATTGTGACAAATTTTATTTTGGAGCATTGCAGATTATTTTCAGCGCATTCAAGCCACTTTACAGGGCGTGCGCGCAACCCCCAGAGCATCATCAACAGAGTAGTGGCTGTTGGTGCTGTGGCTGGTGTGGGTGTTTAACCCTGGGCCAACTCCACACCCCCACCGCCCTGTTGATGAGCATTTTGTCTTTCACCCACCGCGATTAAGCAACAAGCTCGGACAGAAGCGGACCGAGTCGTAGGTAGAGTGCGTGCTTGCGTGTGTCCATTTGGAGAATTCGGGCAACATCCCAGGGTTTTTGGCTATATGAATTTTTGAAAACCCTGTTCCTGCATGCCTAATACTCGCTTTTATCCTGGGGGATATCGAGGGAGTACGATATGCTTACACGAAAAAGAGCTGCTTTTGGGTTCTGCGAGTGTAATCCCAGCTTTGGCTGCCTTCTGCTCGTTGCCAACATATTTAAGCTCCCCTCTGGACCCAGAAAACCTGCTGTCCTGTTGCCCAGATAATGCTTAGCGACATGCATAAATATATATATGTGTACATATGTACAAATGTTTGCCTGCCTGCGTATCGCTCAATTTTCCTTCGATTGCGGAGCCGCCATTTTACCCATGGCAGCCATTCAAAAAATTGCCTTTTCTTTTTCGCCTTTTGTTGTGAACCTTGTTGTCGACTCCTGACAACGTCGCTGCCGGCTATGAATTTGTATCGGTTTTCTTTCAATTTGAAGAGCACAATTGTATGCTTCAATTTTTGGTTTATTTTTGCCCAGAGGTTTGAAAAATTCCGAGAAAGCAGACAACGAATATGGATTAACATTTGAGGACACACACAAAATATATATTTATTTAAGGTTTTTAAAGAGTTACTATTTGCCCTCTTATTCCTATTCGGTTATGGTGAACAAGAAATGGTTTTTGATTATAGAAATATTGATTTTTTTATTTAAAAAAAAAAATGTGGAAAGAATGTTTTTACCGTTTTTACATTCTCCGATTTTTGAAAAACGTATTTTGAGCCATACAAATTTAAATAATAAAAATGTACATGGTTTTAAATTTAGTTTAAATACAATTATGTATATCTGTAATAAAGTTTTTTGCTTCAGTGTAACATGCCATTATGAATAAAATCTGAAAAGCCAAGAAAAACTTAAAACCAGAAAAATAACGAAAAATATTTCAGCCAGACTGTCAAGTCAAATTACAAAGAAGAGCCTTTAAAACGGCCCAAAGTCCGAATGCAAATGTGTGGGATTTCTAGATTGTGTGCGAGTGTGTAGGTGTCGGTCCTTTTGGCTACGCACATTTTGGCTTTTTGCAAAATGGCCGAGACCAAAGAGACCGAGAGCGCCGACCACTTGGCAGCTCACAGGCGTTCGTCTCGTCTCACCAAGCGACTGACGGATGGCCGAAAGCGTTCAAGTGTGTTTGGGTGCACTAAAAAAAAAAATATAAATAAAGAAAATACGGTATTTAATAAAAAAAGTTAATATGGGAAGTCAAAATACTTTATTAGCACTATATTTTCCAAATATTAGAAGAATACCAAACTCGGCTTCGTCTAGAACTATTCAACAGTATTAAATTAACGGTTGATGTTTTATAAAAGGAATCGCGGTATTTTCATTTTTTTTTTTTAATATAAATGATCCGTTGAATTTTATTAGTGTTCTCCTGTGTTATTGATCTTGTTAGCCCTTTTTTAACAAAAATGTTTTCTTTTCATACAAGAAAATGTAAATATACTTTTGTAAATATAAAAATCAATTGGTAAAATGTTTGAATTTATTTAAAATACTAACGGTAAAGCAAGTTTAAAATTGGGGATTAAAAATTTCTAAATTACCAAAACAAAACACAACTGTTTAGTTTAGAATCATAAATTACAAAAACCAAAATAATTTTGGAATTGGGGCACTACCCCCTTTAAAATTTCCGAACAATTTTAGTCAATTTTTTTCTCTGCATGGGCGGTAAGGTGATGGGGTTAAGGGGTCAGGGGTCCTGGGGTCTTGGGGTTTGGGTGCCAGGTGGCAGGTGCGCAGACGTTGCTCTCGATCAGCCGGTCGGTCGGAGTCAGTCAGTCAGCTATTTAACGGCTTTAAGGTCATTTTCACAGTTACGAAACAATGACACAACAATGGGCAATGGCAGCCAAGTGCGCACACACATGCAGCCAGGATGTGGCTGGCAAGAAGAAGCAGTCGAACTGCAGCGCAGAACAATACAAGCGTATTTATGTGTACTTTTAGTACACCAGTGTGTTTTCCAACCGAATTTGCCAACAAAACGAGAGAGCAGGGCAGAAGGAAAGAGACGGGGCGAGTGAGAGAGAGAGAAAGAGACAGAGAGGGCTGGAAGGGAGAAGGGAAAAAAGCCGAGCTGAAAAGAGCTTTTCGAGAGACCACTCCCCGAAAACTGCAGGCGACGTCGACGCACACAAAACAACCAATCCCAGGCACAAACACAAACACACAAAAAAGCCAAAAGAAAACCCCGCACACACACACACACTCACGCGCGCAAGTGGAAAATGGAATGTGGCAAAGTGTTACAATGCAATTTCCCCGCCGTTGTTTTTGGCGACCAACCCAAACTCAATTGTTGAAGGCAAAATGAAAAAGGCCAGTCTGGAAAACTGGCACACAGCCGGAACAACAACAACATTTGGCATAGGGTGCAGCTGAATCGGCTTTCCAATTGGAAGTCCTAAGGGTTGGGTTTCCCATTCCAACTGATTCTGATTATGTCAGCCACTCTGTGTGCGTGTGTGTGTGTGTTAGTGTGAGGCCCACCCCTTCCCCAACGAGCAGCGATATCGTGTGCCGTTAGTCGTCAGTTGCTTTCCAAGCGTCGAAGTTGCCGCTCGGTTTTTTTCCCCCGGTCGTTCGTGCAGCTAAAAATTCTGTGATAACGGTACACAAGCCAACCAAAAAATAAATAAATAAATATATAAAAACGAAAACTGCGAAGGAGAACCGTTAACTTAATGTTGGCCATCGGCGAATGCAAACCAAATGTGGATTAAATCAACAAAGTCCACAATGTGAATAGTGAAAGTGATGGTTGATTGCTTCGAATAGAGAAAGAAACCAATCAGCATTTACATACCAAGCGGAAAAGGAGAGGAGCGTCGTCGGGACTTCCTCCGCCAACAGCATGGAACTTTTGAAGCTAATGATGTTCAAAAGTGACTTCCTGTCCAATGGCAAATGTGATGATCGCGTACCGCCGATTAATTTGAGTCAATTGCCGGAGTTCTTACTATGTAAGTCGCGACTGGGAAAGGATAATGGTTAGGACTAAGGTTTGGCATCGGTTTACCCTCTTAGTGGGTCACAGGGGCTGGAAAACTTAAACTTCCATGAGGTGTGGAACACGGCAATAAGAGAAATTAAAGACTCTTTAATAAATTCACACATTCAACATTAAATATACGATGTGTCAAAAACATGCGGTAACAAAGAGCTCTCAATCAATATTTTTGGAAAATCATTTTATATGGTTTTGTCTAACTTAATGGGAGAACAAACTAAAACAACTTGGTATTTTAAATTGTTTATTCTTTTAAAGGAGGTATTAACAAACTCAACGTTTGTTTCTAGTTTTGTAAAGACTACAAAATGTATTTGTTTTCGGAAATGAGTTTTATCAAAGTTGTCCAAATAAAAATTTGCTTATCTTAAAAAAAAATCAATAAGAAGAATAAAGAACATAGCTTTGTTTCAAACGCCAGGTAACAGTCTTTATTTCTGAAAGATTAATAACAAATTATAGGTTTACATTCGGTTTTTAACAAAATTATTTAAAATTATTTTAGATATCATTTATTAAAATACATAAAATTACTAAAAAAATGTTTTAAAAATAAACTTATTGAATGTAAACATTATTAAAAAAGATTTCTGCACTGTTTAATTTTTTAAAGAAGAATTTCTAGTTCAAAAAAAAAAAAAAAATAATTCCCAAACAAAAAATTTGTTTCAAAAATACTTTTGTTACCAAAAAAAAGGTTTTGATTTGCACAATTTTAAACCTAGAGCAATAAAAAAACAATAATTTTTCAAACGAAACAAAATGAAATTAAATTTGTTTTTGAGTTGTCCCCCACTAAAGAAAGAGCGAATACAACTTTTCTATTGAAGTTAAATATTTTTTTTTAGAATTGATTAAAAAAAGGGCAGCTTTTTAGCAAAATATTTCCAGCGCTACGTTATAGCCTACGTACTTTTAACGCAAAATGGAAAGAATTTTTTAGAGTTTTTAAGTCTCTGTGCCGAATATCACATTACTTACAGCCTTGCAAATAAATCAAATTTTTGAAGTGCATCTTCAACTATGGCGTTAATTAAAGCGTAATGGAAAAAAAAGTGGCACCTTGAAAAAATCTGCTAAAGTATTTAAATACCCGTTACTCTCAGACTATTACCAAGTCGATATAGACTCTCTCTCCATCCGTCTGTCCGTATAAACACCGATAAATCGAAATCAACTAACAATTGCTAGAGGATTATTATGGGACATGCTGAGTTTTGTGATACCATGCAGCGCAAGTTTTAAACTGTTGTTTACCCGTTGTCTGTTGTCAATGTCTGTCAAACGCCCGATATATCGCGATAATAAGTGTCTTTTCGATGATATAGACTCCTATTTTAGAACGACCGCAAACCGCGAAGCTTTATGGTGCCCACCGATTTAATGCTAGAGAAAACGGGTTCGAATCTACGTTGTTTGTTTGTATGCAAAATATCAAACATTACAAAATTTTCAAAAACTCTGGCCAGTACTACGAAAGTTATCATACGTATTACCTATACAGGTGCTTAAGACATTAAGTATTCAAATGCGGACCATCTTTTATTAAGAAGTTATTGGTAACTGAATAGTTGGTGAACGAGACCTAGTCTTTCTTGTTTAGTTTTTACATAAAGAAATACACAAATTATGTAAATTGACGGTTTTTCATTAAATGGTGCATGTCCAGGATATTTTTGGAGCTTTGCCTTCTTTTAAGAAAAATTGTGACATTCGTATTTTACTAGAAACTGTTAAGTTTTCTATGGTTTCAAAACTTTCTTTTTATTTAAATTTCTTATTTTGTATAATGTGTTGTATATTTTTCAATATGTTTCCTAAAAAAAATGCAGGCTGCGAAAAATTTGTATGTTCAAGCCGGAAATTAATGTTTCAATATAGTCGCTTTTTAAATAGACGACAAAAGCAAATTCAATTTAGATTCAAATAGCTCATTTAAAAACAATTTTGATTTATTTCAGGGCGAAAAAGAAAACATTGAGATTAAGCTAAGAAAAAAATAAAATATCTTATAAAATAATGGGTAAAGAAAAAAAACTCACCTTATGCAAGCCCTATCGCCGCCGTTTAAGACCGAAATTAATTAACAGGACCCTATCCCCCTTTTTTACAGCTACGATCCCGAAGTGCGGTGGCTGCCACGAGCTAATCCTGGACCGCTTCATCCTCAAGGTGCTGGAGAGGACGTGGCACGCCAAGTGCCTGCAGTGCAGCGAGTGCCATGGCCAGCTGAACGACAAGTGCTTCGCGCGGAACGGGCAGCTCTTCTGCAAGGAGGACTTCTTCAAGTAAGTAAATTTCTCAAACGCCAGGCCGGGTGTGGCTGCTGCTGGTGGTGGCCAAACTGGTTTAATGAAAAATCTCCTTCCATGTCGCATTTGCCAATGTTCGGGTCGAACAGACGTTACGGTACAAAGTGTTCCGCTTGTGATATGGGCATACCGCCCACGCAGGTGGTGCGGCGGGCCCAGGACAACGTCTACCATCTGCAGTGCTTCCTCTGCGCCATGTGCTCCCGCACCCTAAACACGGGCGACGAGTTCTACCTGATGGAGGATCGCAAGCTCATCTGCAAGCGCGACTACGAGGAGGCCAAGGCCAAAGGTATGTGCCTCCATGTTCCTCCCTCATGAATAAGTTACTCATCCCAAAACTCTCCACTTTCAGGCCTTTATTTGGATGGTTCCTTGGATGGCGATCAGCCAAACAAGCGACCCCGCACCACGATCACCGCCAAGCAGCTGGAGACCCTGAAAACCGCCTACAACAACAGCCCCAAGCCCGCCCGCCATGTACGTGAGCAGCTCTCCCAGGACACGGGCCTGGACATGCGGGTGGTGCAGGTCTGGTTCCAAAACAGGTGCGTCCATCTTGACTTTCCTCTTCTTATGTATTTCCTAATGATGGATTTATCGACAGGCGGGCAAAGGAGAAACGACTGAAAAAGGACGCGGGCCGAACGCGCTGGAGTCAATACTTCCGCTCCATGAAGGGCAACTGCTCGCCGCGCACCGACAAATTCCTGGACAAGGATGAGCTGAAGGTCGACTACGACAGCTTCAGTCACCATGGTGAGTGTTTAAGTTAATTTGATGAGGCTAAGTTATCGAGGGAATATGAAAGAAATGTTTAAACCTTAAAAATCATAATTTAATTTTAAATTCCACATTATACTTTTTGTAAGTCAAAATATAAAGATAAGAAAGTACGAAAATGATGAAAATTCTTGTCTGTCCACCTTATTACCTTTTTATTTAAAATTTAACAATGAACAAAATAAAAAAAAATCAAATTACTAAGCCGATAGTTTTTCTTTTGTTATTTGTAAGAAAGCTAATGTTTTTAAGGCATTTAACAATTTTTAGACGAAAAAAAAACTTTTATTGCACACTTCGATACTTTTAATTGTTTTTAAGTTTACGAGCTGTTTTCCAATTAAAATATCATCATAATAATTTCCTAATTTTCTCCTTCGCAGATCTGAGCAACGACAGCTATAGCACCGTCAATTTGGGCCTGGACGAGGGCGCATCGCCGCACAGCATCCGCGGCTCCTACATGCACGGCAGTTCGAGTCCGTCGCAGTATCCGCCGAGCAGTCGCTCGCCACCGCCAGTTGCTGGCCACACCTTCGGCTCCTATCCGGATAACATTGTGTACACCAATATAGGTGAGTTGCAAATGGAAGTTTGCGCCATTCGAATGATTGCTAAGAATATGATAACCCCCTTTCAGATCAAGCGGTGGGCACCAGTCTGCATGCCAGCAAGACGCACCAACGCCTGCACAGTAGCAACAATGTCTCCGATCTGAGCAACGATTCTAGTCCCGATCAGGGCTACCCTGACTTTCCGCCTAGTCCCGACTCCTGGCTCGGTGATTCCGGCAGCACGAACAACACCAGCGCCAACAACAACAACAACAACAATGCGACCAACAGCAGCAGCAACAATAACAACAACAGCAGCAGTAGCGGTGCCGGCGGTGGGAGTGGCAGTGTTAGCATTAGTGCCGCCCCCAATCCGTCAGCGCCCGGCGTACATTACTGATACTCAAATCTGCTTTTGCGTTATTTTGAGATGCAGTCGCGCAGTTTGCTGCTGGCAGCTGCCCAGCAGCAGCATCAGCAACATTCGTCGCAACTGTAGCAGCAGCATCAGCAACATTCGTCGCAACAACAGCGGCGACGCCATATTGAAAGCTCTCAACAGTAGCAGCAACAGCAGCAGCAAAGCTTATCCCATGAGAAATATGGCAACGCTGCTAACACACACTTTATTGTTTATGCACTAAGCCTTCCTAGTTTTAGAGAACAAACCCAACCCAGAAAAAAAACACAATTTGCTCAAAATCCTTGATTTCAATTCGGTTTGCCAACGGTGGGCTTAGCTTGATTTACACCTAACACGGCTTGAATGTTACTAAGCGTTATGATTACATCAGTTCTTGAACGATTACTTCGCTCTATCATTTACATTTGTAACCCTGATATTTTAATGTAAATATTGTATATTTGTGTATAGTGAATGGAAACTAAAACTGAATTTTAAATTAATTTAAGTCTGTATAGCGTCAAACAAATGCGGGGTATTGAGAGAGCACAACATTGGTTAAGCCCTGCCCCAAAACAAAAAAAAAACAACAAGTTATTTATTGCTTTATATAGGAATACAACAAAATTGCATAGGAGAAATATCAATTACGAAAACGTGATGTCGTATTTATATCTTACAAAAAAAAACCAAACCCAAAACCAAAAAAATATTTCAACCAAATAGAAATGTCAGTAAAAAAGCAACTACGTAAAATGATAAAACGAATGCGATGAAATAAATTACTATTTGACACATAAGAATAAAAGACAACAAAATTGTTAACCAAAAAGCATTATTTATTTTATTAAAAACGGCCATTTCGGTACTGAGCTGAAATCCACAATGGTAAACATTTTCGAAATGTATCCCAGAAGTTTAGAAAAAAATTAAGTTTACGTTTAGGTTTTTTTACGTTTTTTTAAGTTTAAGTTTAAATTAAATTAAGTTTTATGGTCAGCCTAATCCTTAAAAAAACGTGTTTTATCTATTCCATTTTAATGTTTGATTTTTTGTTAACAATTTAGGCTATGAATGACCTGTCAATTAATTATTATCCCTTAGCCTTAGCTTATATCCGAAATGTTTCCGTTAGCATCCGGAGAAGGTTATACCGATCCAGTGGCCGTGTGCCACAATTCAGATTTGCAGGAATACGAGATGAGGGAGGTGGAGCTCAACGAAAGCACCCATATACTCCTGGTCAAGCAGAATAATCTTTTTCGGGCGGTCGGCGCCAACTGTCCACATCGTGGAGCTCCTTTGTACAGAGGTGTCCTTTCCCAGGGTCAAGTGCGGTGTCCTTGGCACGGAGCTTGCTTCAACCTGGAAACTGGTGACATTGAAAACTTTCCCGGGTTGGATTCGCTGCCGTGTCACAAAGTTGATGTCGACTCCAAAGGCCTGGTGCGGGTGCGAGTCAAGCGATCGGAATTGGGAAAGACAAAGCGGATCAAGCCAATGCTAAGGCGGCTATGGCAGGACCAAAGAACCTTTGTTGTGGTAGGTGGTGGTCCATCTGGCGCTGTTTGTGTGGAGACCTTGCGGCAGAAGGGCTTCACTGGGCGCTTGATCCTCATCTGCCGGGAGAACATCCTGCCCTATGACCGGGTAGAAATCATGAACTCCTTAAATATGAGTACCAATCACTTGTGCTTTCGGGACGATAAATTCTACAGGGACTACGACATAGAGGTGTGTCTGGGAGTGTCCGCTGAAAAACTGGATACGTTTCGCAGGACACTTTACTGCAGCGATGGCAAGATATTGAAATATGACAATATCTATATAGCCACTGGTTCTTCAGCTATAAGACCAAAGATCCCCGGTGTGGAGCTTAAAAATGTAAAAACCATTCGGGATATCGGTGATGCCAGGAGCATACTCAAAATGGTGAGGAAAACAACCCACGTGGTCTGCCTGGGATCCAGTTTTATGGCTGTGGAGGCGGCTGCTAATCTGGTTTCCAAGGCGGGAAGTGTGACCCTTATAGCCCGGCAAAGTGTACCGTTTAAAACCACTTTAGGGGAGGTGATAGGACAGAGAATACTGCAACTGCTCATCGCCAACAATGTGACCCTTCGCATGAACAGTGGCATCACTCGCATCCTGGGAAACCATCGTGGTGGGGTGAAGGAAGTGGAGCTACTGGACCGGTCCCGATTACCATGTGACCTGCTTATTCTGGGCACCGGTTGTCGGTGCAACACGGACTTTCTGCATCAGTCCGGCGTTCAACTAAATACGAATGGCTCTGTGGACGTTAACGACTTTTTGCAGACAAACGTTTGCAATGTCTTTGTGGGTGGTGACATAGCCAACGCCCATATCTTAGGTGGGCTTAAAGATCGTGTAAACATAAGCCACTATGGCTTGGCCCAGTACCACGGACGCATTGCTGCCATGAACATGTGCGGCCACATCGCAAAGCTGGAGGCCATACCCTTCTTCTATACCGTGATCTTTGGCAAGGCATTCCGCTCCGCCGGCTATGGTTCCTACAAGGAAGTTATCATCGACGGCAGCCTCGCAGATTTACAGTTTGCTGCCTACTTTGTGGACGACCAGGATGCGGTGGCCACAGTGGCTTCCTGTGGTCGGGATCCCATTGTGGCTCAGTTTGCTGAGCTGATGTCGCAGCACAAAGGTCTGTGCCGGTGTCAAATAGCCGATCCTAGGAGACGCAATAATTGGATAAAGCAGCTAATGTACTAGAACCAATCTACCGTGCTCAAAATTATATAGTGCAGCTAATAAACCTCAAATTTATCAAAATGTTCTTTAAATGTAGAACTTCTAAATACATTGTTTCCTAGAATTTCATAAAATACAAATAATCAAGAGAGTCACCTATCCTCATTTCTTATTTCATTTATGAAATAAAAACAAATGTCCAAAAAGTCTATTTTAAACTTAAACGGTTATTTATACCAAAATGTTAACTTTGAAACGTAAAGTTTTTGCTGTTAACCAAAGCTTTAAACAACATAACATTTTACTTTGTGTGGAGCTGTTAACAAAAGCTTTGGTGATTTTCTAACACCGTTCCAAGGGAAAAATTAAAAACGAATTGCACAAGGGTACTAAATGCATTTGTCACAAAAACAAATTTTTTACGGTCTTGGCTCATCAATTAAAATACTTTCCCCATATTGGGCATCGAAATTGGCATTACATTTTGAAAGATGAAACTGCTCGTATTCTTGGTCGGTGCTCTGCTTTTGGCATCAGCTCAGCCTATAGGTGTTGTTATTCCTTTACCCCGAAGAATAGTTTAAGAAAATATTAAAAGTACAATAATAAAGGCTTAATTAAATATATAAATTCGATCTTAAATATGTACATATCTATCTATATATGTATGTATAATACAATAATTTTTTGAAAATACTGACAACGCTAACCATTCGTTGTTTAGATGACCCCAAACAGTTAAATTTGTTTTGGGTTTTTTCATATATGTATGTAGTCCAGATGGTAATGTGAGATTGTCATTAATATTTCAGCAATTTACTGACAGTTTAAACACGTTAATGGGCACATAAAAATGGCAATAAGAGTCATATAACGGTACTTCAGATAGCACAGCTTAGTTTTTTTTTTTGCACACACAAACCATGAATTTATATGTACCTACATATGTTCGTTGTTAATTTTACACATACATATCACATGCTTTTTTTGCTTCCGCAGAAGTATTCTTTTGTTAAATGTTTAATGGGTTAACAGGTAAATGGTTAAATTATGAAATATGCATTGTAAAGCATTCACAATAATACAACAAATTAATTAGTCTTGTTTAATCTAATTAGGGGTTTTATTGTTTTATTTAAAGCTCCTCCAAAGATTTATGTAAGTTGAAAACCTACAATTATTGCTTTTCCAATTTTCAAACCCATAAAAAAGTGTTGAGATCAGACAGGAACTAAAAAAATTGAAATATTTCAGACTGGCACCTACCGTCGTTTGCCACATTTGTTATACTTCCAAAATACTAAAAATTTGTTTGACCAATTCTAGAAGGTAAACCAAATAAAAATAAGCTAGACTGCCATTCTGACCACAATTTGTTCCTATATCTCAATGTATCACTCCAGACGCAGAAGGGGCTCCCGAAAGAGGCGGGATCTTTCGTTTACATGTTCTGTTTTCAGCATGAGTCTGTCAAGTGAATTCAAAAAGTGAAATTATTTCTTTGGTTAAATGTCTAACAAAAGGCGTAAAACACAACGAAAGTAAAACCTGACCATTTAACGTTAAACAATAAAAAAAGAAAATTCAACATAAAATTACAAAACAATTTAGGGGCCACTTCTTCTCTGGCACTGCCAACATACATATTAAGCAATTTAATGTGCGTTTGTCGCGCTTGTTTTCCTGCTTAAAAAACTGGAACCAGCTGGCCGTTTGTCCAGTGAAATGCGGCGAGTTTATCAAATCTAAATGATCTCATTCAACATATTTTATTATTACCCAAAAAAAAAAGTAAATGAAAAACGTACGCTAATCTCACTTAAATAATAACATACATCACCAAACAGGGAAAGTATAGGCGTACTGGAATAAGATGTTCCCTACAACAATGTATATTTAGTACGCAGAATTAAACACATTATTCTAAAATTTTATTTATACAAATAAAAGATATACCAATTTTAAGTTCGGTTTTGTATGATGTAAGTTTAGCTCACTTCCAAAACTTAGTTTATAAAACAAGTTAAAAATATTCAATAATGATGTTGAACCTATTTGTTACAAAACTGTTTAAAAAATGTTTAAACTGAAACGTTTTTCGTTGAAAGGAAGGAATGAAACCTTTTTAAAATGCAACAATTAAACAATTTCACACGTAGCGTATCACAAAGCCGCCTAAGACTAGCCTACTGGACCTAAACTCACTTTAACAAAAAGACCAGTAATGGTCAGAAACAACAACAACAACCATATAGTGCAACTGCGGACGGACTCATGAGATCGCTTGCAATGGACGGACAGATGCGCATGTTCTGCTATCAAATGCTATAGAAATGTATATCTGGCCAACAAATGGGTAAATTACAACCTGGAAATGGTCGCGAATCGAGACCAAACTGTCATAAAAATCAGTTAATAACCGCAGACCCCGCCAGACCAGTAGCAACACAGTATATAGAAGGGAGTGTGTTTGTGATATACATACTATATATGTGTACTTATCTGCTTATGTGGATACGTACATTTTCATTTTAATTTGGCCAGATCGTTTGGGAATCGTTTCGTTTAGTTGACAAAGTTTTGTTCACCTGCACGGTTCAAATTACCGGAAACCGAAAGTTCTGGCCTTTTTACCCGTAAAATTAAAAATCATACAAAGCGACGTGCGGGAAGTATTTGAAACAAAGTGTTCACGATGCAAGCGTTTCCAATATTTTGCCTCGTTTTACAAATATTTTCAACCGTTCGAACGGAATCGGGTGAATTCGGTAGGATATGAGAGTGAAAATGTTATAAGTGTTATTTTTGTTACAAAAGTTTTGCGCTAAAGGACAAAAAACCTAAATATACAAGAGAGGGGGCAGTGTCTCTTGATTCTTTAAAGATTTTTTGAAAAAGAAATTTCCTTACTGGAATGTTCTTAAACTCTAACAAATTGAAATGACAAGACCATGTTTCTTTGACTTAAACATTGTATAACTCAACATCTATAGCTTTTAATTATCTTGAAAAAAAACCGGCCTTTAAGAATTTACGTTAAAATTCTTGAATTCGTGCTTTATAATGATATAATATAATAGCGATGGGCAATATAAGGGT
The DNA here is from genome assembly GCA_018150695.1 of Drosophila oshimai. Taxonomy (NCBI): domain Eukaryota; kingdom Metazoa; phylum Arthropoda; class Insecta; order Diptera; family Drosophilidae; genus Drosophila; species Drosophila oshimai. Next base: position 186,189 of record JAECWM010000308.1, on the reverse strand, counting down.
TAGAGTAAAAGTCTGTGATGGAAAGAATGCAAAAAGCAGTATTTTTTGTTGCAAAACTCGGGACCGCGGCGATTTCTACCTCTACAGAGTCTGCATAAATTTTGTTTTTCTTCACGGATCTGAACCCAGCCGCGACCCGTCTGCGACGATTTAAAATATTAACGGTTTGAGCAAGTTAGCAAATTGAGCCAGGGCGTGCCCATCTCTGTAATATAATATAAAAGTTAAGTAAAAGTCTGTAATGGATCAAAATGGTGATAAATTTGGACTGTATAACAAAACTAGTGTAACATTTTGGGAAATTTCGTCTCCATGAAATTTTCATCAATAAAGTAATAAAAAACCTCTTTTGTAGAGAAACTCTTGGTTCCTGGAACCTATTCTAAAACGGAGCCGAACAGTGCGATACGGAGTAATGAGACGTCTGGACATTCGGTGGCCGCCCGCTCCTACTACGACGGCGGTCAATCCTCTGGACAAACCGGCTGCTCTGTGGGCATGGAGTGCACGCCCCTGCACGACTGCACGGCCCTGATTTACGAGGTGGCGCGGAGCTGCTACTACGGTGACAAGTCGCTCTACTGCGGCGGAGCCAGCGAGGAGCTGCCCTACGTCTGCTGCCCCAGCAGTCCGTTGGAGAAGAACCAGGTTTGCGGAAAGTCCCTGGTCCAGGGACACTTTTACAAGGGACTGGGTACCTATCCGTTTGTCGCGCGTATCGGATTTAAACGTAAGTTTTCATTTTTTTAAATAGTTCTTAGGAGGTAAATATCCCTTAATGTCTTTTACTAAATATTTAATGTATCTCGTAGACGTTAACACGGGAGCCTTTGCCTATCCCTGCGCTGGGGCCGTCATCGCCCGTCGGGTCATCCTCACGGCCGCCCACTGTGCGCTGGCCAAGGCCGATGGCCACAGGCTGTAAGTGGGTCACCCAGTGCACCTAATCGGACATCCAATCAACTTTCTCCCCCGGACTCTTGCAGGTCATCGGTGCGCGTGGGCGAGTACGACACGTCCAGCGATCCGGACTGCGCCAACACCGGATTCTGTGCCCCGCGCTCCGTCAACCACGCCATCAGCCATGTGATCGTGCATCCCGACTACAAGCAGGGCCAGTACCACCATGACATAGCCCTGTTGGTGCTCAAAACGCCGCTAAACTACTCGGGTGAGTTCTTATTCTGGGGGTGAGCTGGAGGATGGGATGGGAGGTGTATCGGGTATCGGGTCCGAATGGGTGGTTACGCTCGGCGGTGTCGCAGTTAATTAAAAATCGTTTTGTTCTGTCATCTTTCCATCCACTCGCTCCAAGTTCACAAATGTCATGTTGCTAATTCGAGGTTCGGATCCCAACATGCCACTTAATTGGGCGGCGTCGGGCTTTGGTGCGTGTTTACTGTACCAGCTAATGAGTTGAGCGCGACCTGGCCACTGGATCCGCTTTGATTTTCAGCTTTTAGCCTCGGTTCAATGGGTACGAACTTTGGAGTTAAGGGGCTCCAAAATATAAAGCTGAAAAATTCGCATACTTCAAAGAGCATCCTGGTCCGAATTTCATACCCGCATTACAAGCCAAAAGACGAGGTTCCAATTCGAGTCTTTGAGGACTGAAGTACCCGCAAATTGTTAGTTCCCGATCCCGGAGATTGAAATCAACTCGTACGTGATTCTGATGGCCTTTCATCAAACCTCATTACAGTCAACTTTCGCACATAGCATATCAAATAAGGGTCATTACCAGGCAGCGCTTGGTCCACCGGTGAGCCAATCGATTGGTTAATTGCAGTTTGGTCAGTTCGTAAACAGCACATTACCTGCGACCCAAAAGGGGGCGTCGCCCAAGTGGCTGCCCAACTTGTTTACGATCATCGTTATTGCTTTATAATGCCCAATAAAAAATCGCGACTGGAGAACAATCAATGGGTCAGGCAAAGGCGTACCCCTGGGTGACATGGGGAATCTTTTACTTGTTAAAAAAAAACAATCTACTTAGCTCAGAAAAATAATTTTTTTTGAAATGAACTGCTCATAAAGAACGAGAATTTGAATTATATTTATGCATTGATGTTTATGAACTAATTTTTTACCAATCCCAAGAATTCAACAACAATATCGACAAGATTGGTCAACATTTGTTTACTTTAAAATTTTGCGAATCACTTTAACTAGTTTTCAGAAATTTAAATTCACAATTCTGATTTTTTGGCACTGCTTATAAAATATTTATGAATACTTTGAAACCCTCTTGGTTACGCTACGCCCTTTTGGGCAGAGCAACAATGTTGCTCTTTTGGGCAGGTAGCGATCAGTAGTCGAGGACAAGATTAATGGTGTCCAACCCACTTCCACTTTCGCACCGCCAGTGGCAACACAACCCATCTGCCTGCAGAAGACACGCGCCAATCTGGTGGTGGGCAAGCGGGCCACCATCGCCGGCTGGGGCAAGATGTCCACGTCGAGCACCCGACAGCCTGAGATGTCCCACCTGGACGTGCCACTTACAAGCTGGGACCTTTGTCTGCGCAACTACGGCTCCACGGGCGCCTTGGAGTCCCCGAACTCCATCGAGGGCCAATGGATGTGCGCCGGCGGCGAGGGCAAGGACGTTTGCCAGGGCTTTGGAGGAGCTCCGCTTTTCATTCAAGAAAACGGCATCTTTTCACAGGTTAGTGTTTTCTTACAAGCATCAAAAGCAACTCAAAAACAAGCTTCTTGCCGAAAACATTACAAAAATCAATCAGACATGAGTCATTTAAGCTATATAACGTTTGCTCGTCTTACTAACTAATATTCATACTTATTCAACAGATCGGCATTATGTCGTTCGGATCGGATAACTGCGGCGGACTGCGAATCCCGAGTGTCTACACCTCCGTGGCCCACTTTTCCGAGTGGATACACGACAACACGCCTCCGGAGTAGGCTAAATATCTTAAGCTTAGCCACTAACCATACTTTGAGTGTAAACATGCATTATAAACAAACGATAAAATTCTCCAAAGCTAAAATACAACATTTATTTAAAAGAATAAAAATGCTGTTTCCCTTGTGTGGTTCTTTCCATTGATCAGATATGTTGATCTGAGCATGCACGCACCCAATAACTTAATTGAATTAATTGAACTTTGACACGAACCAGTCGCAGGGGCTCGAAAAATAAGAAATGATCTTTTATACAAATAAGATGACGAAAAGCATCATCTTCTTGCTCTTCCAAACATTCTCTACATTTAACAACTGTGTTTAAATAATTTTATAATCACAGCGGCAAAAAAAAGGCTAATTGCATAGCTTAAAGCTTTAAATGTTAAATTAATTAATGGTACGTCGGTTTCGTTTAAAATTTACTTCAATGCATAAGCTAATAAAGGCTCGTAATTTTTTTTTTTTTTTGGTACACATTAAAAGGACATGCAAAGGGCAAATAAAATCGAATTGAATTGCACTCTTCGATTAATGGACGGAAGTCGATGTTAATAAAATTGTAGATGAGCTGTCCACAAAACTAAAACTTTGACTTTGAAGGTCAAGGTGACTGCTTACATATCCTTTTTTTACAAATCAAAGCCAAGCTAAACTTTTATTTTTTTCAGAACGTAATAATAAAAAACACTACAAAATAAATAAACGAATGTTCATAAAAAAAAGCAGGTAATTGTTTAAATATCGTTTGTATTTTTAACAATTTAATAATATTAAAGGGAAAAATTTTAAGGAAATATTCTTCAGGATGAGAGTGTTTGGAGTTCGCTGCCGATCTTGTCCACCAGGGCAATCTATGCTCTCTGAAACTTCTCATTCCCGCTCGTTAAACTTAATAGCTTCTCGGACTGGGTCTGAGTCTGCAAGGGAATTCACCTGACTTGATTTCCAGTTGTCCATCTGCCCGAGTGTGCGTGTGGAGAGAAGATGCCGGTACCGGTGCCATGTGGCTAATTGGAGTCAGCTGTTTTCGCAGGCCACTTGGATCAGCTGGTGGTTTGGCAGGAGCGCTGCAGCCCAGTAACTGAGCCCAGTAACAATTCGAATGGCTGCACTGAGAGAAACCCGGTTTATCTGTTCTGACCCCCAGGGGAGTGGAATTCTCCGCATTTCTCGTTGGCGGGCAATTGCATAAGCTATGCTGGCAGATGACAAATTAACTTGTTCACATTCCCGCAGAAATCAAACGCTCGCTTAATCAATTTACGGTCGGCAATTGCGACACATGCGACATGGGCAGTGTATCAACCGATCGGCGAGTTCCCAGGGTCGGAGGCTGAAGGCAGAAGACACTAAATGGAAAATCAATTTGTTTGCTCTCCACAGACGGACGAGGTCCCCAGACGGTCAGTCGGCAATCGATCGTCGCGAGGTGAACATCGTCGGTGCTCACATTTCGAATCTGCACGGGCGAAACATTCTTCGAAAAATTTTAATTGCATACCGCCGTGTGTGTGGCCAGCTCAAAACCATCAAAAATAGAAATATTAAAACAAATTTTGTGTTTTTTCCTTATATTTAACAGTCTGGCTGTTGGGCGCTAAATAACAATAGTGCCCGATTAAATACACTTATTATATAGTAGTAAACTGCCCTGTTGAATCGAATGTCGTATGCATTTTACGAGGCTCATAAAAAACTTTGGTCGTGTTAATTGCCAAGTACGATGAAATTGTAAAACTTAGGTGCTACATCCAGTGAGGTAGTGGCGATGAGAAGGTTTATTATCCGCTGAAATATAAAAAAGAAAGATTCACTTTAGTTAAATCAGTAAAAATGTCTTTTTAAACAATGTGTTCTAGAAACATAGATAAAGCAACTAAACTGAGCCAAAATGAGTAACTCGACACATCTTTATTTATTTTTATACACAAAAGTTGTTTGATTGTATAATATAGTAAAAAGAGCACCTTTACAGCACCTCTTATATAATATGAGCCCATGATTTTGAAAGTGGTCTAAGTCAAAAAAAAAAAAGTCGACTTTATCAGCTAATTCTTGTCAAAACTTAATAAAAAACCATAATCTGAAGAAAAAAAAAATAAAAAAAATATGACTTAGACCACTTTTAAAATCATGGGCTCATATATAATGGGAACAAAAAAGTTAAAACTGTTAAAAATTTTTTTTTTTAATTTAAAAAAGGTTTTAGGAAGAACGATTTTTACCCATAAATCAAGACAGTTTTTAAACACAATTTAGGTTATTTAAAATAACTTAAAGTTGACAACCCATAGCTCGAGCTTCACAAAATCAAAGTTTTAAGTACAGAAATAAAAATTTGAAATGTTTCATAAGCAAAAAAAATACATCGAAGTCGGCCAGTTTCATAAAAATAAAAGGCGTCAAATGTTTATAATTTTAAAGACCCGAAAAATTATTAATACTTTACGCCGGAATCCATAATAATTTTTTATTGTTTGACATGTTTGAAACTTTTATTTGCCCGTTGTGTTTTGAATTTAGCATTTTGTAAACAGTCAAGATAGCATAATCATCGTTTTTCTATCAGCAAGAAGACCCGAATAGATGGCAACCCCCGCAAAGTGACTATGTGCCAAAAGAAACCAAAAAACAGAAGCGCAGACGTTTTCCCTCAACGGGTCCAACATAGTGCCAATAAAAAATAAACAATAAACAAATACGATCCAAGAAAATGTTTTTAACGTGCGTAATGTGCTTGTTAGCGAGCGAGTGTGTGTGATAAAGTGTTTGTTTACCCCTAAGATCCAGAGAGTCAAGCTAAAGAATTAGCGAAAAAGTAAAACAAAATAAAATCAAGCCCTTCGGGATTACAGAGGCTCGTGTGATTTTTCGCCCCCGATAGCGAGCTGAAAGTCATAAATATCGGGGCACTAATCAGATGGCCGTAAAGCCAGCGCGCTAATTAGGCGCACAAAGGAGACAATATAAGAAGCTATAACTGTAAGCATATCGGACCGAAAATATAGGCAAAGCTGAAACAACCAAATATGTTGAGGCGACAGAAAAATCCAAAGAGGAAGAGTGAAAAATAAAGTTCAGAACATTTTTGAAGTCGCGCTTGGCAGCATGGAGTCCAGCAACATGTTGCTGGGCGTCAGCCTCATGTTGCTAGCGCTATGTGGCTCCACGGTCGACGCGAAACCGGAGCACGAATGCACGAGCATCGACATCCGCAACGAGTGCAGCAAGATGCACCTCCTGGACAACTGCACCGTGGTCACCGGCTACGTGATGATCACGCTGATCACCAGCGAGCAGCACTGCAACTTCTCGGCCTACACCTTCCCCCTGCTGACCGAGATCACCGAATTCATGATCTTCACCGAGGTGCGCGGCCTGACCAACATCACGGAGATGTTCCCGGGCCTTACCATCATCCGGGGCCGGCGACTGTTCCTCAACTACGCCCTGGGCGTGACCAGCATGCACGACCTCAAAATGGTGAGTGCAAAATTTTAATAAATTAGAAAGGTAAAAGCATTCTCTTGAAAGTGTTGAAATGATGCTGAATGATTTTAATTTCAAGTTAACAAACCTGTTATAATGGATCCTTTTACTCAAAGGTCTAAGCCATTTTCACGCCCCAACGATCTCTTGTTCACGATAAGCAGCCAACAAAATTCATTTTGAAGAGAAAAACTTTGTTCATTGTTTTTATTTTACACTTTAACGAGAAGTTGTTTTTCCCTCTGATCAAATTATATTTTTTATGTGATTTACTTCCCCATTACTTCAAGTTGGCCAATTCTTTTTGCAACCGTTTTTATATATTTTTAATGGCGATCTATACGGTTTTAAGCTTATAAAGGTTACAACTTTTTTTCTAATCCTCTAAATTTAACTATTTTTTTTTTGTGACAAATATGTAGCCTTTTTTATGGTTTTGGAAAAGTACTCCCTTCACATATCCTTAATCTTTTCAGTTGGCCTTTCCGCATTTGGTGGCCATTCAACGCGGCCAAGTCTACATCGGCAACTGCCCGAAGCTCTGCAACCTCGACAGGGTAGGTACTACTAAATGACCCATTTACCCACAATAGTGCAAGATATCTTAATCCCCGGTCAGGTTAATTGGGATCTGCTTACCCTCAGCAGAGGCGAGAACCACATTATAGCAACTGGTAGTAACTGCAGCACACCCGTGTGCACGGGCTGTACTTCCTCACACTGCTGGTCGAACGATTACTGCCAGAGATCCCTCAACGAAAATGTCGTCAACCCCAGAGCGTAAGTAAGAAATTTAATACATGGCGATTTGCTATGAAGAGTTGAGAAAAAATTATTAGGTGGCTCAAAATTTCAGAGTCTAGAAAGAGTTTCAAGGAACTGCATTTACAAATAAGCCACATTTTTGATAAACTTTTTAGCCCCCCCGAAATAAATTTCTGGATACGTGCCTGTGTTGAGAAAAAATTATTTGGTGGCTCACAATTTCAGAGATTAGAAAGAGTTTACAAAAACCACAAAACTTTAAAACACTTACTAAGAAAATGCACTTATTCATTTTTTTTAACCCATTTTAGCAACATTAACTCCTGTCATGAGGAGTGTTTGGGCGGCTGCGACAATTCCTCGGTATCCGCTGCTAACTGCACCGTTTGTCGCGGACTTCGCGATGACGGAGTCTGTGTGAAGAAATGTCCAAAAGACAAGTAAGTAAACGAGGCGAAACTAGTTGACGACGGCTTAACACTGTTATGGTTTTAGGTACGTCCTGGAGCATTATCAGCGCTGTTACACCAAGGATGAGTGCGTAACGAAGCACGGCTTCGTTATCTCCGGATCCCAGTGCGTGGCCTTTTGTCCCAGCGGCTACAAGACTAACAACGAGTCCGAATGTGTAGCCTGTGGACCCGAGGAAGCTTGTGTAAGCTTTTGCACGCCTGAGTTGCCGGGAAATGTCTTCACCATATACAACCTGGCCGACGCCGAAAAGTTGCGTGGGTGCCAGATCTTCAACGGTAGCCTGGTTATTACCATTCGCAACAAGGTGAACGAGTCACAGCTGGTTCAGAGCTTCACCAGCATCCGCGAGGTCCGAGGTCACCTCAAAGTCTATCGGTGGGTATCAATTTCAGTTTCTATACTGTGCATGTGTCACCTCAAGGAGTTTACTTTCCCCACAGTTCCTCTCAGCTGCGAAGCTTGAACTTTCTTAGCAACCTGGAGCGCGTTCACGGGGATCCGCTAGAGAGTCGTCACTACGCCTTTATACTATATGACAACAAGCAGCTGGCAGAGCTGTGGAAGCCCGCCCGTCAACTGGAGTTCATGGAGGGCGGCATGTTCATGCATCGCAACAACAAACTGTGCAACCGGCGGATGCGTGACTTCCAGAACTGTGTGACGCACGACAGGGCTCTGGACTCTTTGCAGACCAACGACCAGGAGGTGCAATGCAGTCCCTCAAAGCTGCAACTTTTTGTGCTGGTAATTTAAAGAAAATGTTTTTACCGTAAATGTTGAATCTTTTAAGTCGGTAAATGTTGGTTACATGAAACGAAAATACGAAACCCTAAATTAAACCACATGAACCGGAACTTTATCAAATATACAAATAATCGGCACATATTTTCTAATCCATTTTTGTAGTACCAAACCTAGTGTAAAACGAATACACTTGGAAACTATATTCGGTTAATTTTTAACTTTATGCTCCATCAGATACTTATAACTAATAGAGCGTGTATAATTTTAAAATGGTGTTTTCACTTTTAAGTGTGAGATTCGGGTTTAGAATAGTTCAGTTTTTAATTAGTTTCTTTGAAGATAACACTAATTCCAAGGACAGGTGAAATAATATGAATCTTTGTTTAAAGCTGTTTATATTGTACTTTTTAGAAACGCACTCATCGGACTGTGAAACTGAGCTGGCTGAAGTCACAAACTAGCCAGAGGCTAGAACTGATCCACCGGCCGTTGCAGCCGGGAAAACTGTATCATGAGGAAAGTGAACTGGAGGCGCCTGTGTGCACACGAATCAACTGGAAGCGGCGCCTGCTCTTTCCCCGACGAGCTAATCGAGAACGGCACTCACTACCTGTTTGAGTTGGACGCGCTGGAGCCGGACACGCGGTACGCCTGCCTGCTCCGCACTTTTGGGGATGATGTTGCCCAGGAGTCGCGCAGCGATCTGACCTACGTCCAAACCGACAAGGATATTCCGAAGCCACCGCTGCTGGAGCTGGTAAGAAAGACCGATAGCTCGCTGAGCGTGCGGATGGGTAGCCACAATCACGACAGCTTCCTGCTCACCGTCTTTGAACTGGGAGAGGATCGGGCGTATATAGAGCAGCGGAACTACTGCCACGAGCCCTCATATGTGTGGCAGGACATGGAGGGTGCTCAGTGGCTGGCGTTCGAGGACTACGACGACTGCTGCGCACAGAAGGCGGAGCAGTCCGACGACGAACGCTTCATTGCCGACATGCGGGAGCAGTACCGATGCACTCTGGACGACCGCAAGCAGTGCCGCAAAATGTCGCTGGTGGAGGCCACGTTGCCGCAGTTTCGGCTTCCGGGGAATACCACGGAGTACGAGCTGCGATCGCTGCATCGCTACCGCCTGTACGCCCTGCAGCTGCAGGCCTGCAACGAGCTGGGCTGCAGCAGCCACACAACGCTCTTTGAGCGGACCAACTACACGATGGGGGCCGACCTGCTCTCACAGCTGCAAGCCTGCCACGTGTGGGAGACGCACAAGTACATTCTGCGCTTCGAGGAGCCTAAGAAGCCCAACGGGCTGGTGACAAACTTTGTGATCCACTACCGAAACAACTTCTCCGAGAGCCACGTGGGCTGCGTGACCCGGCAGGAGCATGAGAACGCCGGGTTCGTGTACGTAAAGCAACTGAACATCACGTTTGACGAGTGCGCCGTGCGGGTTCACTCCCTGGCCGGTGATGTGATGACGCCCTACGTCCCCATCACCCACTGCAGCGACGAGGAGCGGGAGCTTGCCCACAGCCGACCGGTCAAGGAGCTAGCCCCGGATGTCTCCGAGGTCCCAGCAACGACCTCGCACGCCCGCGGGATCAGCATATTCCTGATCTGCTTCCTCTTCGGTTGCGGAGCGACGCTAGCCTGGGTGCTTTACAAGCGCCGCTGCTGGCGCAAGTTGCCCGGACTGCGCCGCTATGTGCCTGTGCGGGAGCAGTGGCTGCGCGAGCGTCAGCAGACCGAGGATCGCGAAATCCTTGTCGACGGCTTCGAGACGGTTCGGTTCCAGAACAACAACAACAGCAATCCGGACGATTATCCCATGTAAACGATAATATATCTGAACTTACCACGAGCTTAACTAGTTGGACGATGTGCTGGGCTTGGTTGCGGTCTCGGTCTTGGCCTTCTCCTCCGGTTCCTTGCCGCTGGCCAGGAGAACCGCCGGAACGCTGCTGCTGGAGGGCACCTCGCTGTCGGAGGGGGGCGTGGGTGTTCTAGGCGTCAGCAGCTGCTGGCGGCTCCTCAGGCGCTCCATCTTGGCCTGCTCGTACTCCTTGAGCTCGGACAGCTTCAGTTGGATGGTCTGCAGCTCGCGGCGTCTCATTTTTTCGGATGTTTGAATGTTTTGCAAGAAGTGCAATTAAGTGCACCAGCTAGGGGTGGAAGAGGTTATTGGGATGACACAAGCTGCTATCGATAGTCGGGACGCTATTCCATTCCCATTATTTTTAAACTGAGGCGCGATTATCGTCGAACAATATTTTTTTCAAAATTTGTTATGATGATTTTTACGACGTTAAATAATAAATTCAAACTTTAGAACTATAGAAAATTCTCGGAAACTGATTTAAAGTGTACAGTAAATCCACAGACCACATCCTGGTCGCACTGTTAGGATTTGTGATATTACGATTTTCATTAAGGGGAGCACTATTTTTCAAAAAATTTATATTTTTTTGGGCTTAAAATGTCCTGAGATGATACTTATTTAGAAAAGACCCAAGTCCGCCAGAATATCCACCGCTACGAAGCGATTTCCAAACATGACCGACATGTACATGTACAAGCACATCTTTAAACGCGTGATCTCGAAACGGGTTTGTCAAACTGGGGGAAAAAACTAAACCAGTTATCATCAAATTATATCGCCCAGGTTTTTTGTTCAGATTTAAATTCGCTTAGAAATACGTGGCCACATTTCGATTTTGTCAAAATGGATTTTAATCCACGGTTTTGTAAGCATTTTAGGTGAAAAAGATTTTTTCTAAGGCCACAACTTTGATAAAATTAATTTAAAAAAATCGGAACTCGTATTTCTAACCCAAATTCATTACTAATCAGGATTTTGTTCCATTTATGTTCCGGGATCACATGGGAAGGAGTATTTCCCCACCGTTTCCGACTTCCGCGCAAGGACGCCCACGCGACCTGGTGCACCGGCCACATGGAGACGCCAATCGAGTTACAAAAAAAAAATTGTTGTTCGAAGGATGAGTAATAAATGGGTTATAACATATTTGCCCTCCCTGAGTGTTTTATTGCTTAAAAAAATTAACGAAAATGCCTTACTTTTTGGACGTTCAAAGTGTACTCCCCCCTTAAGCACCATAAGTTCTGTGGCAGTCGTAAAAAATACCAGTTCCTATTTCATTCAATATAATGAAGTGGTTTCTGACCTGTACACAAATATACCTTAAGGCTATTTTGTTAACAAATTGAACATTTGAAAAATCAGTTATTTTTTTAGAGTGGGTCGATAAAAATATTTATAAAAACTTGATTTTTTGAAATGTTTATAGTAGTCGATGAACTCAATTTTGGTTGAAATCATAATAAAAGTTCAATAAGTAATGGGTCATTGTTTAATTTGTACAACATTTTTATGTAAGTATTTGCTTAGCTAGGGATACATTTATGTAATAAAGTCACTCCGTGTCGCCGAAGAGTCCCCCCAGTTCCAGATCCTCTCCCCCAGTGCCCGTTAACTGATGCGTTCTGAACTCTGTAAAGAACTTGCCGTCGCTCTTCGAGCTCCAGGTCTGCTCATCCGACTCCGCAGCAATGTGCCGGGCGTGCTTGGGCGGTGTAAAGTGCGTGTACGTGCAATTGGTATAGTTTGCAGGCGTTGAGGGAATCCCTACCGACTTGCAGGTTGTAGTGCTCTCCAAGAAAGTTTACCACCTGCTCCTTGGTGCCCAAACTGTTGAACTGGACACGTAGCTCTCGCTTCATTTCGGCGCTCCACATGAAAGTGAGGTGGTGGTGGAAGCACTGGAAAAGCAGGTTGTCACCAGCAGCCCCTGCAATGTCCAACCACTGCTGCACACAGGCCAGCGGCGTCGTCTTGGCCGTGGGATAGCTGCTGTTGAAGAGAGCAGGATTGGCGAGCAGGCCTCGGGCCGCCATCACACCAGCGGCTCCCGTCTGCTCATGGAGTTCGCAGGCATCCGACCAGCTTTCCACATTACCATTGACTATCAGCGGAATCTGCAGGGATTGTCGCACCTCCGACATGGCGGAGACGTTCAGCGTGTCCTTCGAATGCTTCTGTGCCGGCGTCCGTCCGTGCAGGGTGAGGAAGGTAGCGCCGGCGTGCTCCAGCTGGCGGGCCAGATCGATTGTGCGCTTCACCGACTCCTCTCCGCCAAGCAGCCGCATCTTTAGCGAGACACTGAAGTCGGCGGGCAGGGTGCGTCGCACCTGCTGCACCACCTCGCGCACCAGCTCAGGCTGGCGCAGCAAACCACAGCCGTAGCCCTTGGCCATGGCCCATCCCTGCGGGCAGCCGCAGTTCAGATCGATGCCATCCACATACGGATAGATTAGTTGGGCCGAGGTCACGAACTCCGTCGCATCCTTGGCCGCGAACTGGGCGATCAGGGGCTGGTCATCCGGACCCGTGGAGAACTCGTTCTGACGCGCCTTCTCACTGTTGTTGATCGAGTCGCAGATCATCATGGGGGTGAAGGCGAGCTGCACTCCGTTTAGGCGGACTAGTCGCCGGAATTCCAACTTACTGTAGCGCACCATGGGCGCGCTGACCCGCAGGAAATCCGGCTGCGCCTCCGCAAACAACTCAGCGATGTCATGGTGCGGCCTTTGTTGCGGCAAGTGCATGGTCAATCAATGGTAAATAAACATAAACAATTCTCCAAGAAAAACGTGGAGAAGGAAAATCGCTGATGAAAAGTAATCGATAGTTTAGGATATCGATTGCTTATAGTGGTTTTTACGATAATAAGTTTAAAACATGAAATTAACAAAAATTTCTCAGAAGGCTGTGTTTGTTTTGTTAAATGATAAAGGCAAGGCATTTTGTATTCTCCATTCCAAAATAATTGTAATACCAAATGTAAATTGGTTGCTGATCGACGACCACACGCTGCAGAAAGGTTAGCAGATTCAAAACACAACTTCTATTTAAATTCGGCATTCAAAACAGATTTCCGTTACTCATTGCCCTCTTACAAAAACTTGCCTGCATGTAGGCGCGCATACTTGTTTGATTTTGGATCTCCACATTCATAGATATTTTTAATACAAACAACATTGATTCAAACCACTTTTCGTTAGCTTAACACCACAGAGTCGAAATAAATGTTTATATATTGTGGTTGTAGCTCTTATAATTCCCGAGATCTCGACGATCATGCGGACGGAGGGAAAGACATACGGACAGTTACAACGATCTTTTACTCTACGATAACCGGGAACAAAAATTATTACAAAAGTTTTGGGAAGCCAGTGCTTCAGTCAAACATTTAAAAAGGGGAAATATTTTCTCAACTAAGCGTTAAAATTATTTAGTTTTTTTGAAAGTCAGGTATTTTGAAGGGTTAAATTTTTCAGGTTGAACTTTGCTTAATCTGAAAGTATTATGGTAAACATAATTTGCACTTATTAGTAAACACAATTTTTAATAGGTTCATTTATGTATGTGTTTATTTTTCAAAGATCAATAAAAAATAGCTAAGTATTAGTAAAAACACAACTTTTAATAGGTTCATTTATGTATTTGTTCAAGAGTTCAAGGGATCTGAGGACTGCCTTACAGCACTATAAAATCTTATTTAAATGTAACATTTGAACTTAAAGTAATTTTTCCTTAAGCTAGAGTTCAGTGGTAGCCACTCCCCAGTACTTGCGCATGCGGCTCTCGTGCTCGTTGAACTCGTCATCGTCGTGCTCCTCCTCGTCCAGGATGTTCCTTTCCCGTTCCTGGGTCACAGCAAAGTCGTACTCAAAGTTGTAGGGCATTAGGCGCTGAAGAGATCCAAAGTAGGCGGAGTTCGGTGCTCCAGGCCGTTTCACGGTACTTCCGGAAATCTTGCGCGGCTTGGCGTCAAACAGATTATACCCGTAGCTGTGTGCCTGCTGGAAGGAGAGGGCACTGCCAAAGTGTCCAGGAACCGGCTGCTTGATGTGATGATAGCCAAGGGGGACGGGGTTCGAGGTGGAGCTGCTCAAGGGCTGGGGCAACTGGGGGGTGCTGGTCGAGATGAACTTGTTGGTAACACTGCGCATCAGGTTCGAGGTGAAGTCGTTCCGATCCGGAACAGGAGCGGCAGGGATTGCACTGGGCACGGACCGCTGCTTAGTGAAGGACTTGGAGATAGTATTCAGCTCCTTGTCAAACAGCAGCTGGGTGTTTTGCTCCAGCATGTACTCCCAGCACTTGAACTGCTCCTCGGACAGCACCGACTCAGTCTCGTCCAGCATCTCCAGCTGCTGCTCCTCCTGCAGGACGCGTGCATGGGCCAGCACGAACTCGTCGTCGCCTCCGTCCTTGTCCTTGGCCAACAAATCCCGATCGCTCTGGCCACTAGGCGAGGATCGTCCCGCCAGCGGCTCCTGTTCGATGGCCCGATGGCGGCAAGCGTTACTTCGGTCGCAGCAGGTACGTTTGCAAACGGACACACTGGACGCCGGTAGGGAAACCAGAGCAGGCTTCTTGCGCACGCTCTGCTTCAGCTCCCGGATGAGGTGGTCCACATCGGTTCCCAGGTGTCGAAAGCGCACCACAATCACGCTGAGGTTCTCCGCTGCCGCAAAGCTCTGGGCAATGTCCACCAGTCGCTTGGCCGCCAGAATAGCATTCTCCTCCTTCCTAATCTCTCGGGCAGCGCGATCTATGTCCATCACTGACCAGAGCTGGGCGTTTCCCACCACCAGATACTCGTCATCGTTGCTGAGGGTAAGCTGGAAAAAGGAATACATTAGTATTGCAAGAGTTATTAGATTAGTTAAACAATAAAGCCTACCTCTAGAACATGAGGATCCGCCATAACCATTCCCTGGCCCGGTTCCTTTTGTGTGGCTTCCGGTTCGGTCAGACGCAGCTGGGAGGTGCGGCGAACCAGATAGGCGTCTAGGCGCCCAGTACAGGCCATTCGCAGGACATACCGCTTGCTCTTCAACGGCCTCACCTTGGACGGAGCGCGTGTGCGGGTAAGGTGGAACAAGGCGGCACTCCTCACACTGCCACACTGCTGCTGCGCCGCCAGCAGGGTGAACTTCATGTAATCCCTGACCGCCGCATCCTTGACCAACTGCTCCTGTTTCATCAGGTCGGGCACAAGATGAGCCATCTCCTGGGCCACCCGACTATGTCCCTCCATCGCCTCGAACATCCCGTAGAGGGCCTCATCGGATCCGCCAAAGTTGGCCGACCGCAACTGAGAGACTAAGAGCTTGCGGCAGTCCCCGGAGCCCGGAGTCTCCGCGAATCCCATCGTCCAGGGTGCACTCTTGCTCTGGCTCCGTTGGGCACTAACCTGCCGGAGGGTGCTGGTGGGCAGGGCAGCTCTGTTGTTTCCGGACACATCAATGAGGCTCCAGTGTCGCTGGCTCTGCGTCTTGCAGACCTTGAACTGCTGTTCGTCCACCTAACGGAACATGGAAACATTTAAGGGTGAGAAGTTCGAGCTTTAACATTCTTATCGTGTTAGTGTCCTGCTAAAATTAACTTGTAAGCTCTTTGCAAGTTACTTAAAATTTGACTCACTCTGCCTTACAAAAAATGGTTATAAATAAAGCACCTTAAAAGTTAGAACTTTTAAATTCCATGGATAAAATATTAAAATAATTCAAAAAAATATATATAAAATTTTAAAACTATATTAAAAAAATATATATAATTTATAGATTAAAAAAAGTAAAGTTTTAAACAGGAACAGCTTTGAACTCGTTTACTTGGCTTGTAAGCTTTGTTGACCCAATTTTTTTATTACCCTATAATTCGTTCGTTAAATAAAAGTCCATTAATGTCTATATTCAGGTAAAAGCAGGCTATCTTGTATTTTTTACTAGATCAATTAAAACAGCCCGTACATTTTACGAAAAAAAAAAACTTTTTTGAACGAAATCAACTAAATAATTTGTTAATGTAAGTGCACTTGTGCAAGACAGAAAATGATATTCCCACCTGCAACTGTAGGTTCCCAGAAAGATCCAGATACTTGAGATTCCGTGAGGGAACCAGTGCCAGTAGGTTGACCCGGTCCAGGTGATTGTGTGAGAGATCCAACACCTTCAGCTTGCCCAGCTTGGCCAGTTGCGGGGTGCAGAGGAGGAGATTGTTGCAGCAGCGGAGCACCCTCAAGCACCCAAGGGTGGCTACCTCCTCGGGCAGTTGCTGCAGCATATTGCCGGAGAGCACCAGGATCTCCAGTTCCTGCCAGTTGCGGACGCAGGCGGGGGGCAGGTGCCCAACGCGGTTGTAGGCCAGGTGGAGAACTCTCAACTTGGCCGCGTTATGCAGTGGTTCGAAGATGCTGTCGTTCAGCTGGTTGCCCGCCAGGAAGAGACTTACCAGAGCAGCGTGGTTGTTCTGCTCGTAGCGGGGCAAGGTGGCCAACTTGTTGCAGGAGGCATTCAACGTACTCAGCCGGGCATGCGTCACGGCGAAAAAGTTGTCCGGCAGGCTCGGCAGCTCATTGCTCTGCAGCTGGAGACTCTGGACGCTGCCAAAAGCCTCTGGCAGTTGGTCGAGGTGCTTCAATTCGTTGTACGCTAGGTTCAAGGAAACTAACTGACTGATCCTGTAGTTGCGGAGCAGTCCCGTCACGTTGCTGAGGCGATTGTGCGAGGCCTCCAGGGCTACCAAAGACGCACAGGCTCCGATCCAGTTGGGCAGCTCGCTAAAGTTGTTGTGGGAGATGTCGATGCGCTGGAGCTTCATCGGAACCGGATGGGTGTTAGTTGTGGAGATGTTGTGCAGGTCTGAAATGTTTGAAATAATGTATGAACCTTTTTTGGGGCGATTATATAATAACATATGTACATATAGCAAACAAATCTCTTTTATTGGAACTTAAGGACTCCCCAGGCTAAGGAATACTATATACTTTTGGAAAACAAAATGTCTAAGTTTTACCCTATCTAAGTATATTTCTTTAAACAGGAAATGTGTAAAACAGATACAAAGGTATGTATACAAACTTCTTTATAAAAGTATCACACATTTGTATGTACTTACAATTATGGTCGGCTACAAGTGCCTGCAGATTGGTAGCATTAATGATCAGCTCCATCAGCTTGTTCCGACTGCACTTGAGCGTCTCCAGTTGCGCCAACGAGCTGAGGTCCAAGACCTCCATTTCGTTTTCGCATACCTCCAGCTGGGTCAAGTACTGCGGGCGAAAAGAGAAAACGTTGAATGGGGAAGATGTAGCGAACGGATACCGGATACCAGCAACCGGAGTGGACGCAACTCACGCTGTAGTTGCCAATCAAAATGCTTCCCCCCAGCTGGCTGCCCTTCAGGCTGAGCTTTTGGGGGGTTGCCTGACCGCCAGGGGAAGCCTCCTCCACCAGCTCGACGGGCAGTGGATGGGAGTCACTGTGGCTGGCATTAACTTTCAGCTTCGATTTGTATGGATCCGTTGGTTTCCTCGTGGCTTTGAGCATTGTTTCGGCCGTTTCTGGGGTTTCGTAGTTTTCGAGCTCTTGGTAAGACTACAGCGCCATTGCACAGCACTTCGCTATGCATCAACGAACACCCACCGACTGACGATCGTCTCCGATTTCATATGTTTTCGTGGGGAAATAACGGCACTGCACTTTTGTTTGTTAAAACAGGATTTACACCAGGTTCATATTATTACTTTTTGATTTGAGTGGATGATTCTTTTATAGGAAGTCTCTGGGATGTGGCAATAGGCACCTATCTGGACTTTGTAATATGTCTAAATGTTACTCTAGGATCCACAACCGCTCAATGCGACTGCTCAACTGAAGACAAGCACGATAACTACGGCTAAGACTTTGGGCCGTTACAGCAAGACGGACACGCTTGAGAACCCTTCGGTCTTTCGGTTTCTGGTCGTATTGCCCAAATCCGAGTTGCGTTTGGTTTAAGGCATGGAAGTACAGTGATACAACTGCTGATGAAAAGAAACAGTCATTGAACACTTTAAATATACGAACTAATTAAATTTTCAATTAGAATTATGTTAAGACCATTTTCTGTATAAAACTGAAGTAAACTAATCTCAATGTGATGTTCCTGTTTTTTGCATCGACTTGATTTAATTTAAATTAAAGTTAAACCTATTTAAACCACTGTACAACAAGCTTATAGACCACAGAGTAGAATTGGTAATCCAACGAGGGGTGCACTCCAGCAATTTTAAGAGCAACATGATCCCCCACTCGGTTGCACTAGCGTATATCTTTCGTTTCGCCTCCAGCTGTAAGAGAGAATTTATAATGATGAGCAGCGGAAGAAATAAAGGCAGTCTGTTTTGTAGCTTTGTGTTTGTTACACGAATTTTAGAAACAATTTGTTTTTATTATTTCAATGAAATATAATAATTGTTTGTCATGCCTACGCATTAGCAGCAAACTCAGAAAAGTGTGTATTTCATGTAAATCCTCTGCTTCTCTTTTCATTGTCTTGCAGTTCCTCTGCTGACTTTACAAAATTTTAACAACGTCTATACATAAGAAACTAAGGGCAGGCAATTGTATTTTGTGGTCAACCGTGGGCGGGTTTTGGCTTGACCTTAACGGTTATTTTCTATAACTTGGCCAGTTCATACATATACAGTTGCCCACTCGATTGGGGGTCAAGTTTTGAGTACATAAAATAATAATTAGACAGAGTGCTTAGCAATAATGTACGCCCTAACCACATAAGAGTGTATCATATACGATTGTTTGCATTAAAATAATATGTATATATATATATGTGTATATAAGTATGTAGGTATTAATTTAAAGTACAAAAAAAACATTGCTAAAATACATGTTTAAACAAAAGAGCAGCAAATAAATAGATGGAGGAGTAACTAGCGTAGGGTGGTGAAAAATCAGATAGTTTGGTTGGAATAAGAAATGGTTAACTACGCACACTGTGCTGCTACGCTCGTTTGTTTATACACATAATCAATTTTTATATATTTGCTAAGTATTCCGTATGCTACGTGTTCTGTTTTTCTAGGTTACTCCATCTCCTTCGTTACGTTTACGGTTTGAATACGCATTTTGTGGTCGCCTAGTGGCTTACGTAATGGTTCCTAGCTTAATTCGATCGCGGTAATTAGAACATCTGACCGTGTGAGTGTACGGAACGATTCTGCGGCGTAACGCGGATTAGGATTAGGATAATTACTTATTGCTGTTGTACATTCAAATTAACATTAGAAATATTAAGAGTGGCATATGACTAAAATTCGTTATCGACTATGTGTGTGTGATGGGCAGGGCGCATCTAAATCATTCTTATTTACGGATAAGGGTTGTCAAGACTTAGGCAGCAGCCTGCCGATCTTCGAATCGAATCGAGTTAACGCGAATTGAGAGGCTTACCGAACTAAGAGACGTGGCAAAGGCAGAAATTTGATTTCCGCACTACACAATCATAATAAATGGTAATTCGTATAAGTAGGTAAGGATTATGCATCGTCATTATTATAGCAGTAATTATATTTCCATACGGGCCCTCCGTATTATTTCCCCGTACTGGTCACCGTCCCCGCAGTCGTCGCCGAGTTAATCTGCATACCTCCCACATCCTTGTGGTGGTCTCCCGTGGAATTCGCGTCCATGCTCGTCTCCGAGTAGTCCAGCTTGTAGCTGGCGCTGCGCGTCACATCCTCCATGGACGCCTCCTGGCACTCCCGTCCACTGTGCGTCTGCGATCCGCAGTTGTAGCAGGAGATAACCTTCTGCCCGTTCCCCCCGCCGCCCGCTCCCGTTATGGGGCAGACAGTGAGCGCGCTGTAGGGCGTCGTGCTGGGTACCTGCTGCTGCTGAGGCGCGGGCACCGTCTGCACGGTCACCGCGTTAGTGCTGACCACCGTAGCCGTGCTTTGCAACTGAGGCGGCGTCACCGCCGTGGGAGTGCCGGCCGTGGGTACCGGCAAGAAGGCCAGGCTCGTGTGGAAGGCCGGGTAGATGATCTCCCCGTTGTGGGGCGGACCCATCGGGTAGCGGAAGCCACCACGCACCGTCTGCGGCGGTGGCGCGCTGTGCGCCTGGAATATCGTCTGCTGTGGCGGCGGGGGTCCTCTCTGGTGATATGGATAGCTGGTGTTGTAGGCTGTGGGCGGCGGTTGTTGCGGCTGCAGGAGCACAGTGGTCGTGGGCGTGCTCACCGGCGACTGGCTGATGAGCAGCGTCTGCTGCTGTTGCTGCTGCAGGCTTCCGCTGCTCATGGTCTGCGCGTCGCTGACGATGCTTGGCGTGCACGTCGTGTATATCTGCTGGTAGCTCTTCTCCATCCCATTCCGTCCGTTTAGCCGCTGCTGCAAGTTCATCTGCTGCTGCTGCTTGTAGCTGAGGTGGTGCTGCTTCGGCTGGTAGTTTCCCAGGCCGGCAGGAACCACGGTGGTGATCATGCCCATGCCCGCATCCACCGTACTGTGCAGTGGCAGTGAGAGCTGCGTGGGCGTCGGCGTCTCCGAAGGCGACAGGTCGCCACAGGATCCGTTTGAGCTGCCCGATTCACTGCCCGTAGTAGCTGCACTTTTGGTAGAGTTTATGGCCATCATCGAACCGCTGCCGTCGTCGTTCATGTTCATACTCTGCATCATCACGTTCATGTTGTAGTTGGTGTTCTGAAAGTGCTGCTGCTGGTGCTGCGGTATGAACGTGTTTGCCTTGACTCGATGGTGGTGTCCTGGGCGCGGAAAACCGTTGCGAATGAGACTATGCAGGCTGGTTCCGCTGGAATTGCTACTTCCGCCTTCGTTGATACTCTGCAAGAATTATTTTAATATTATAAGCTTGGTGGTTTTAATATGAAAACTAAAGTTATTTGTTTTTTAGAATTCGCGGAAATAAAATCGACCAAATGGCTGACAGCCATCTAGGATTTTATCACAATTCAGGATTAGAAAGAAATGCTCTCAGTGTTAGTTGTCTGATGCTTACATCATGCTGCTGCTCGCCGCCACCTGAGGTGGGCGGCGGCGTTGTCTCCGCCGAAGGACGTCGCGCATTCTTCTGCCCTGCCAGGCGCTGCGACATGCTCCTCATCTGCTGCTGATGCGGCTGCTGCTGCGCCTGCAGTGGAACGTTAATGAGGGAGCGGTCCCGCTGGGGACTCGTGGTGCGGCTGCTCGAGGGGGAAGATTGCTGGCTCAGCATGGGCGAGCTGGCCGGTGGCACTTGATGGTCCAGACTCTGCGGCTGCGGCTGCTGCTGCAGAGCAGGCGGTTGTTGGTGGGGTGGTTGTGGCACGTAGTGGCGCATCGTCCACCCTGTGTTCTGGTGACCGATGATGGCACTCGTGTCCGCTGGAATGGTGATGTTCGACTGCATCATATGGGGTATGCCGTCGACGCTGATCTGGTGAGTTCCATCAGAGCCGGGCATTAGCTGCAGGACGGGAGGAATAAGTTCACTTGGCTTCAGGTAACTAAAAGAGACTCACCTTCGGAAAGTGCTGGGGAAATATCATGGGGATGTTGCCCTGCGGCGTCTGCAGCACTTGCACCATCTGGGGATGCTGCGGGTGAGGTGGTGGCTGCTGTGATGCCTGCATCTGGTGGATCACATGTTGTTGCTGCTGCTGGAGGATCAGGTCGTGGGGGGACGGCGGATGAGGGTGCTGGGGCAACGGCTGCGCCTGAGACATCGGCATCTGCGCCTGCGGAACGAACCTCTCCGCCACCAGCTTGTTCTCCTTGATCTTAGCCAGAATGCCGAAAATCTTCTTCTGCTCCTCCATGGAGAACACGGGGTGGATGGCCGCCATGGTGTACACCAGCAGCAGCTCCAGCAGCGTGTCCTGGTCGTTGATGCAGCCGAAGTCGCATTCTCCCCAGCACTCCAGCGTGCGGTAAATTTCGCTCACACAGTTGCGGTTGCAGGCACGGATGAGGGCCAAATACAGGGCCATCTTTCGCCGGATCTTGCGGTCGGTGGGGTCGCCCTTCTGGCAGTTGACCATGTCCGCGGCCAGCTCGTGCGGGTTGTTCGCCCGCAGCTCCATGCCGCGCAGCGTCTCCGAATCGCACCTGCCCTGCTCCTCCAGCAGCGTGCCCAGGAACCGCAGCTCGAACGGCAGGCAGGCGGTGAGCAGGGCGTACATCGTTTCGATGCGGTTGTAGCTCTCGAGTTTCTCAAACCACAGCAGCACGTCCTGTTTGCAAATCATTTCCGCTTTTCCAGTGTTTCAGCTTGCGATCCCGAATCCGTGTGTCCTGCTGCATCTACTTCGCTCTCGCTCCTCGATCGCTCCTGTGGATCGTAAGATGCCTCTCTCACTCTCCGCGAACGTGTGCTCGTCTGTGCCTGTCTGCGTCTGTGTGTGGGTGCTCTAGTTACGTGTGGTGGGTGCAAAAGGCACAACAACAACGGCGGCCAGAATCTCGTTAGGTTGCAGCAGCTGCTGCTGCATCACGCCGCAATCGGCGAGCGCTGGCTGGGATGCGCGCCTGGACACGGCCCAGCTTCCCGGGCACTGCTAATTGGCTTTTCGCTAGCCGTCGCTCGGTGTCGCTGGCTTTTTCGCCCGCTGCTGCCGTTACTGCTCTGCTCACAAAGGCTGCCCACAACTACAACTAGTCGCGTTTATTTGCGCGTCAGCGGGAGGAGGCGACGGCGACAGCGACGGTGGCTGAGGGTGCGCGGTCGGCGGGGGACGGGGGGCTGCACCACATTGGCCAGGCACTCGCTGCTTTTCACTCGCTGAAGGGCCGCTGTTATTTGGGAGACTACTCGCCGCTGCCAAAATTCTGCAATTTCCGCGATATTTCGCTGACCGCGCGCGCTCTTCGTCGACGATTGATGCTACGCTCACGTTTGGGGCCTCGCGGAGTTGGTCATTTAATACGTGCACGCACTCTATTTAGTTTGCATTGTTGCACTTTTTGTCAAATTTTCTATTTCCCTTCCACTTTTGGCTCGGTGTGACCGTTGCTGCTGTTTGTGTTGTTTGAGCCAGTGCGACCGTCATTCTTATACGCAAAAATCCTGTCTTGTAATAGTGCGCATTTCGTCGTTTTTTCTTGAACTTTCTTTAATTTTTCAATTAATGCGGTGGCGATTGGTTGGGAATTCGTTTCGGCATTGATAAGCGATGACTTTTCAATAGAACACCATGGGCATGCAACAAAAGCTTAGATGGTATAAGTAAGTCGCTATTGCCAGACTTTTCGGTAAATGCCCGCATAGGTTGCCAGACGATTCGTTTTTTAAAATGATAGTTAATGCATGTAAAACTATAAAATTAATTATATTGAAAAAAAAGCTATTACTAATAAAATGACAAAGAAAATAAAAACATTTAAGCTTATATCCTCTAAAAAAAAAAAAAGGTAGCATCTGGTCAAACCCTAAATAAAACTGCTTAATGTTTTGTAACTTATTTAATTGCGGAGTATGTATCTATGAAAAGTAATGCAAGTACAAATTTATTTGCAGCAGCAGCAGCAGTTTAGAAACCATCTTCATCGTCCTCGGCCATCTCCTTGGCCAGCTCGAGGTCCTGTTGCTCCCGCTCGCGGCGCTCCTCGGCGCTCTCCAGGTCCTTGCCGTACGACTTCGGGGGGTAGCGCATGGCCTTGACGCTCTGATTGTGCAAATTGAGGCAGAAGGAGATGCGCTCGTGGAAGGCCAGCTGCGGCTCCCGGGTGCTGTAGATGTCGGTGCTCTCCTTGCTGCGCATGTAGTTCTGGGCCGGGTCCAGCGTGGCCTCGATCACTCCGTCGCGGATGGCCTTCGAGACGATAAACTCGGCGTCCTCGGCGGAGTCGAGCATCAGTCGCTTGGCAATGTCCTGCGGCGAGATGCGCGAGTACGAGAGCCCGATGGAGCGGATGGCCGTCTTGATCACATTGTGGCGCAGCCGGATGATCAACGTGAAGGTGTGGTCCAGCTGGAACTTGGGCCCGTACTGCGACACCACGTCACCGAACCGCTTCAGGTTGCCCAGACGCACGGCCTGCGTGAGCTGGAAGTAGGCGCCGAGTGACTGGCGCAAGCCGGCCTGCCGGAACACGACGCGCTCCGGGATGTTGCCCAGCAGCAGCTCCACTACAATGATTAGCTTCTGCACCGTTTGGCGGAAGCCGATGGCCGCGTGCTGCGGAGACTTCCGCAGCGCCTGCACCAGGTGCTTGTGGGCATCGCTGTACTCCAGCTTGGCAGCCTTGATGCGTCCCAAGTAGTACAGGAAGCGGGCCCATTCGTTGTTGCTGGCCGACTCCGGGTAGACGGACTTCTTGACCAGCTTGTCGGCCTGGTCGTACAGTGCGTAGTGCAAGTAGTTGCGCAGGAGGCAGTTGATCAGCACCGCCTGGCCCTCAAAGTCGTTGCGTAGCGTAGCGGTGCGCAGGCGGGCGTGCAGGAAGGCCCGAATGCCCTCGAGCGAGTTCTTCAGCTCCGCCACGCGCGAGAAATAGAAGTAGGACTTGGCCCCAATCAGGTCCAGGGTGCGGCGGTTCTGGATGGAGATCTTGGCCATCAGGGCGTCGGCACAGGTCCCGGCGCGCTTCAGGTCGCTGGCGTCGATCAGTTTGACCAGCAGCAGCAGGTAGAGGTAGGCGTCCACCTCGGCAATGGGCGCCTTGCTGGCCACCTGCTTTTTGGGCACATCGGGCAGCTCGGTGGCGTCCTTCTCCACGGCGGGCATCAGAGCCACTGCGGCCTCGCGATCCGCGCCTGCGGGATAGATGCTCTGGGCGAGATTCCGGAAGACGACGCCGTTCAGCTTGCGGCGGGTGTTGGGCAAATTGCGCAGCACGCGCAGGATAAAACTGTCGGAAAAGAGGAGTCCATAAGTACTGAGGAGATTATGAGGCTTTGCTTACTCACCGCGACTCCTTGGAGGCCACCCCCTTCTCAATCTGGCGAATCTGCTCGCGAATTTCCTGCACTGCGGCCACATCTTGGTTCTTTTTCTCGTCCGCCAGCGTCTCTGCGGTGGGATCCACCTCCATCTCCACGTCGTGAGCACCGATATCCGCTGCGTTGGTCATGTTGTAGAACTCTCAATTTGCTACTGTAACAATTCTGGCTGACTTTTCGTATGTTTTGTCCAATAAAATCAAAAATGCCTAGTAATGTTGGTTCTTCTTCTTCGTTTTCGGTGCTTGACAAACAGTGTTGCAAAGTGTGGTTGTCTTACAGCGCTGTTAAACGCTATCGAAATCGATGCACTGGTACACTGCGCGACATAATATATGGTTAGTGGCTCAAAGTAACAATTTATTTGACAAATTTAAAACATACATACTTCTTCAGTATTACCTTGATTAAAAAATGTCTTGATGCAACATTCAAACACTGCAAAAAGTTATTTTTAAATCAACAGCAGCATCGATACATCGATATCAATCAGTGTCTTCTTTATTATTACAAAATATCACCCAAAACGCGGAATGTGAATTAAACATAAAATATTGTAAATACTTTCCAGGGCTAAAATGTTGCGGTACAGACATGTGGTGCGCCTTCTGCAGCGCCGTACTTACTCGGCTGGAGCAGCTGGCAGTGGAAGCGGCTCCCCGGGTGAAGACAAATCCGGCGAAAATGATCCACACCCGATACGACGAACTTTCCGTTTACTCGGCAACGATATGCGCAAAGTAAAGGAGTTCTTTGTGCCCAAGGACACTGAGCCGGAGGACTCCAACGAACGCATCCCAACCCAAAGCAAATTCCAGTTTGAGGGGGAGCGGGGAAGGGATCCAACGCTGCCGGACGACTTCCAGACCCACTGCGATGTTCTGGTCATTGGCGGCGGAGGTGTGGGCAGCTCCATAGCCTACTGGCTGAAGGAAAAGGCGCGCGACGGCCTGAACGTGGTTGTGGTCGAGAAGGATGACACAGTGAGTGGATCTAGCTATGGGTCTTTATATAACACTAAGCTTTCTTATGATAACAGTACGCCAAATCCGCCACCCGAGTCTCCGTGGGCGGCCTTTGCCAACAGTTCTCCCTGCCCGAAAACATCCAGATGTCGCTGTTTGCCGCTGACTTCCTGCGCGGCGCCAAGGAGCATTTTGGCCAGGAAGTTCCCCTGCAGTTCACGCCTCACGGCCACCTGATGCTCGCCGGGGAGGAGGAGGCCGAGAGCATGATGCGCTCCTCCCAGTTGCAGAACGAGCTGGGAGCCAGGAACGAGCTGCTCACGGCGGACCGACTGGCGGTTAGGTTTCCCTGGCTAAACACCAGGGGCATAGCCCTAGGCTGCCACGGCCTGGAGAAGGAGGGCTGGTTTAACTCACTGGCTCTGCTTAGCAACTTTAGGCGCTCGGCCAGCGGCTACGGCGCTCATTTCGTCAGTGGCGAGGTTGTGGACTTTGACTTCCTGTCCCAGACGGACATATCTGTGGTCGCCGGGTCGGACGAGGGCAGCTATACTGGCCTGGACAAGGCGGTCATCCAGCTGTCCGATGGCACGCGACGCACCTGCAAGTTTGCCCTGTGCGTTATAGCAGCTGGAGCCAGCTCCGGACAGGTGGCACGACTGGCTCGTATTGGAGTCGGCCCGGGAATGCTGCAGGTCCCGCTGCCCATCGACGCTCGCAAGCGGTATATGTACGCTATCAGCACGCAGGATCAAAGGGCACCGGGCATGTCCATGCCCATGACGATTGATCCGTCGGGCACCTTCATTCGGAGAGACGGCCTGGGAGGGAACTACATTTGCGGGCACAATTCGGAGGAGGACAGTCCCAACTCTGCGGTGGACCCGCATTATTTTGATCAGCACATTAGACCCACGCTGGCGGATCGAGTTCCCGCCCTCGGAGAGGCCACAGTGGTGGACAGCTGGGCGGGGCTCTACGACCAGAACGTCTACGACGAGAATGGCATTGTGGGAGCCCATCCGTACTACCACAACCTGTACGTGGCCACCGGCTTCA
This sequence comes from Drosophila oshimai, assembly GCA_018150695.1. Taxonomy (NCBI): domain Eukaryota; kingdom Metazoa; phylum Arthropoda; class Insecta; order Diptera; family Drosophilidae; genus Drosophila; species Drosophila oshimai. The sequence goes on along the minus strand of JAECWM010000308.1, from coordinate 158,956 downwards.
GTGGGCACGGAATCCAACAGTCACTGGCCGTGGGCCGAGCCATTTCGGAGCTGATCATGGACGGCCAGTTCCGGACCATCGACCTTTCGCGCCTGAGCTTCGACAGGCTGATAGTAGACCGACCGATGTACGAGTTGAACAATGTTTTAAGCTAGGATTGTTAAATGTGCATTATAAACTAAATGCAGCTAACTTTATTATGTTAAATTTTCTATTTGAACTGCCCGGGAGCTGGACCGAAGAGACCGACGCCCTGCTTGCTGGCTGCACGCGACGGAGCAAAGCCCAGCAGCTTTTGGATGTTCTGGCGAATGGACATCGTGCACAGGATGTAGAGGAAGATAAACGAGCAGTCCGTGTAGTCGTCGCCGGACAAGTTGCGGTGGCTCAGGCCCTGGATCCAGGAGATGGGCGTGAAGGGCAGCTGAGCGACTACGCGGCCGTCGAAAATGCTGTTGAACATACTCAGCAGGGCGGTAAAGGCGAACCCAGTGGCAAACATGGACTTCATCTTCACCAGCGAAAGGTCGCGGTTATTGTTCTTCAGCTTCTCCTCATCCCGCTCGATCTTCTTCTTGACCGCCTTGTCCAGGCTATCCCCGTGGATCTCCTTACGGCGCTCCACTGCAAGATGTTACGTGTTATCTCATGAAAACTGCAAAACCATTTGACAAACTACGCTTTTTGCTCTGCTTTTCCACCTCGGTCTTCAGCTTTTGGTACTTCTCCGTCCGGTAGACCAGCACCCAGGTGAGACCTTTGGAGTTCAAAACGTTAATTTCAGTAAACAGAATCTGTTTTAACTCACCTTCGCCCAGGAAAGCGGTGCACACCGATATAAAAACAATTAATATTGTGTCGGACCACATTTTTTCATTTAAAATTTTCTTATTAATAAAACATAAAACGTATCGATTACTGACCCCTTTTCGTCAGCTGTTCGATAACATTAAGTATCGATAAGTCTCTTACATTATTTTAATAACAGCTTTAAAAATAAACTGCAGTTTTTTAAATTTTGTTTAAAAATAATGAAACAAATAAGAATTTAAATGAAATCGCAAAAATTAAAATAAAAATTATTCAATTGCGTTATGAACATTTTAACCTAAACAACATGTTTAATATTTAGAAAATTTCAAAAACCTTTTAAAATTATTATTTGTGATGCTCGAAGAGTAAGCAAAAACTGTAAACGTTGAAATGTCTGTCTGTCCGTCCGTACGAACATCGTGATCTCGGGAACTACAAGAGCTAAAACCACCAAATTTTGCACACAGACTTCTATAAGCAAAGCGCAGATCAAGTTTGTTTCAAAACCTGACCACGCACTGTACAAATATAGACATTCGATTTGAAGAAAGTCGAGCGGGATTAAAGTTTATTTCTCTGATATTTCAAAACACATATACGGTTTTTGGCATGTTCACAAGCTTGCCGACTGTTAAATTGTATTTCTAAGTTCATTAAAAGTTTATGAAATATTGATTTTACAATTAATTAATCAATTATTTTCTGTTTGTTTATTATATAGATGTAAGCATGATAGCTTGCTGCAAGAGTTTCTAGATTCCGACTGGTAAGGACGAATTCCAAACGTTGATGCTGATGCCGCCGCATTTCTGGCGTTGCTGGAGTGGGGCTGTGGTTGATTTTGGGGGTGAGGTGCCGTTAGGCGCTGTAAAATGCTACATTTGAGGAAAGAAATCAAATCAGGTTATATATATATATATGGAAATATATATGTGGTATATATATGAAACAACAACAATGAGAAAAATAAAGGAGAAAAGAGAAACCGAAGTCTCAAAACTAGAATGGATGGGACGTTGGCAGAAACATTCAAATTGAAGTGCGTTCACTTCAAGTTGAATATTCCAACGTCAGAACTGGTATATTTGCGAACGCAAAACGCTCGAAGAAATAGAAAAATATTCGGGTGGTAATGGGACCCTGCAGAAGTTTTAGATGCTGTTTATCATTTCGATTTTGTTGGATGTTGATGTTAGTTAGTTTTTGAGATGTTTTCAACGTTTATTTGCCCAATCTCAAGCCTCCGCCTAGTAACGTCGTCGCTCCCGCTCGCGACTGCGTGACCGGCGTCGTTCGTTAGAACGGTTGCGACGCGTGTCGCGCTGGCGGTCACGATCCTTCTCACGCTCTTTCTGGCGATCCTCCCGCTCCTTGATTCGCAGTTTATGCTCCTCGATGCGTTTCTGACGGAATGCCTCCTTTTCTGCGATCTGAAAGAAAGAAGAAATTAGCAAAGATGAAAATGTATAGACAAAGTTTACAAACCAAGCTTAATAAGACCATTTATTTTACTACGTTATCATGTTAGTTTTTATCTGTGAAAATTATTGGGTAATTTCCTTAAAAACTTAAATAAACGATTTATTTGCAAAAAAAAAAAAAAATGTTATTTTAGTCGACCCGTCCTTGAGGTTTTAAAAGTTGTTACGCTTATAATTATTATAAGACAGAACAAATAGCGTCAAACATACGGACATGATTTTATTAACTAAAAGGTGATTATTTACTTAAACCTGAATAAAATTTTTTATATTTCTTATAAAAAAGCACAGACAAAATGATTTCTTAGTAAGTTGAACGAAAAATAACAAAAATGTTCACACTACTGAATTAATCTTTCCAACTTACCGCTTCCGGGGTCAGCGGCAGCCAATAGATGCAAGGAGTTCCTTTAGTCTTACGAAATAGATCATCTAATAGCCTGATAGGCGGTTCGTTCTCCTTCTTTTTAGTTTTGGGCACTGTTTAAAACAAAATTTACCATTAATATTAATACAATCATTACATGAAATTTAGCAGCTTGCAGCTTACCTGGTGATCCACTGCGGCTTCGGCCGTGTGCAATGCGATCGATGCGCTCTCGGTCCCGCTCGCGTCCCCGGCCCTCTCTGTCCCTGGAGCGTTTGCGTTCCTGTCCGGGGCGATCCGCGTCCCGAGATCTTGAATCCAGTCGATCCTTGCTCCCTCGACGTCTGTCGTTGCTCGCTTTGTCGTGGTCGCTCGGCTCCTTCTTGCCAACATCCCATTCGCGTACAGGCCGCACAGGCTGCTCAGTCAAAAGACAAATTAGCTGACTAACTAAACTGTTATGACCACGTTCTATTACCTTTTTGTCAGTCGCTTCCAATCGGGACCAAGTGTTACCCGACTGTTGGTTATCTCTGGTGTTTTCTTGGCCATACCTGGGAGCCTCGTCTTTAGTCGATAGGATCGCACGATCCATGTCCGTACGACTGCCAAAATCCACATTTAAGCATTTCGGATTCGACACCGGCCAGCGTACTCCGTGCAGGGCATGGCGGGTTTCAATAGCCTCGCTACAAATATAGGACGTAAAACATTGTTAATCAAAAGAAAAACTGACATGAACTGAAAACATGTAAACTTGTTCAAGATTCGATTGTTTTTACCTAAACTAAATAATTTTCGGAATAAACTTTTTTTTTAGTTTTCAAAGAAGAAAGCATCTTCAGGTACAACAGACAGAAGGAAAAATTAACATCACAACAAAATATGATGTACTGAAACGCTCTGCAAATACAATATCAGCCAGCCTCTTAAACTAGATACTCACTCTTCAGTAGAGTAGGCAACGAAACACTTTGACTTGATGCGATCTATCCAGAAACCATCTTCCTCGACGATCTTTCCCGTCCGCGCCAGAAGCCCTTTCAACTGCAGCACCGTGAAGGGACGCACCAAATTGGTGATGTAGAGCACGTGGCTGGCGCGGTTGCGCGCTGGACTAGGGTCGCGGACTATGTGGGGTGCCGCCGTGGCGGCTGTGGCTTTGCTCAAACCTCCATGCGCCTGCACCGAGTCGGTGGCTGGGGGGGAAGTGGTTCGGCCAGTGGCTCCTGCACCCTCCTTGTCCGTCGCCGACTCTGCGCCGGTGTCGCAGGTGATCGTGGTACTGAGCTCGATGTCGCGCTCCCTTTCCTTGCGGGCCTCAGAAGCCGAAACTGGGGAAACGGATCGCTCTGAGTCGCGATCGCTGGTGACGAGGCCCTCTTCCTCCGATGAGGATTCCAGTTGGACATCGCTTAGCGGTACCGGCTGCACCACATCGGCGATAATATTCTTCAGTGAATCCGTCGAAATGGCTAGCACGGGTGGTGCGCGATCCGAAGACTTTTTATTGGTTAGCCACTTACGCTTCCGCACCGAGCGCTGCTGCTGGAGCACCGGGGCGGTGCTTGTGGTGGTTGTGCTGCTGCTATTGTTCACCGATGTCTCGTGCTTGTCGTTAGGAAGATCTGCGGTTTCGTCCTGAGTTTGTTCTGGCTTTTCATCCTCGTGCTTGCGGTTCTCCTTCTGCTCCTCCTTTTCCTGATCCTCCTGCTCCTCTCTCTGCTCCTTGTGCTTCTTCTTTGAATCCCTGCGCTCTGATCGCTGACTGTCAGCCGGGGCAGGGGCTTCATCGTCCCTTTCTTCGACGTCTTCTGTCTGAATGTCTAATACATCGCTTGACGTTTTTAGATGTTCCTCATCCTTACTGGCCGTTAGGCTAACTGAAGGAGAAGGAACTTTTACCTCTTGAATATGCTCGCTCTGCTTACTGCCCTCATCTGCACCAGCCTCAGCATCCTTCTGTGAATTGCCGTCTTTCTCATCTGCCGTGTCCTTAGGTTCAGTTGGCTCTGGCTTGGCCTCCTCTTCTTGGGCCTGCTGATCGTAGTTGGTGGACTTTTTGGCATCTTCTTCGGCTTTAGGCTTGCTCTCGTCAGCAGCCGGCGCCACCACATCCTTTTCCACCTCTACGCTGTTCTTAGCCGCATCCTGGCCGTTCTCGACCTCCTCCTCGGGTATGGTGTCCACCTTCTTGTCGCCGCCCTTGCCCTCCGCCCGCTTCTTGGGTGTCGCGCGGCTGCCGCGACTCTTGCGCACTGGCGATCCAGCACGTTCCTCGCTCGAGGCGCGGCTTTCATTGATTTCTTCGCGAGAAGCGGAGGCGGCCGACAAATCCGGATTATCCGCTTCCTTCTGGGGCGGGGACAGGTGCCTCATCCTCGGTCTTCTCGTTCTCGGACACCTTGCGGGAGCGGCGACTGCGACGTGCCGGCACCGGGGCGGGCGACGACGACTTTTTTCGCTCGCTGCGCCGTCTCATGGCTGTGAAAAACACTGGAAACGCGGTGCAACACTGGAAATATCTGAAATAAAATGCGCGTCAACTGGTGGGTAACGCCGGCGGCCCCACAGCTATTTCATTCACTGCGATTTGAGTTCACTCCTCGTCTTGCGACATGCACCTTTTCTTGCTTAAGAAAATTTATTTTGCTGGTGGAAAGAGCGTCAATCCGCCATCAATTACAGGGTTGCTTTGGCCGAGTGCCGGCCTATCGCCCTTAGCGGCTTTCGATACTTTTTGTAGGTATCGGATTAAAATAGATATTGAAGATATAACGGTTGTTTATTTGTATTTTTTTAATTAGGTATAATCGACTTGATTAGATATCTTTTATTCACATCTGTAGGGTATTTAAACATTTATTTTTGTAAGAAATTAAAAATTTATCTGTCATACATAAAATTTGAAAAATTAAATATTTTGTTGTGTTTGGCAAGCCATTGTCATCTCTAACCGATATAAAAATAAAAAAGAACTTTAAACAGTTATTTAAAACATAACCGAAAAGCTCCGTTGTTTTAATGGCACTTACATTTAAAAAGAATTTAATTTTTAGTCTGTAGTACCCAGTTTCATTGGAATAACAAACTGAATATTCCAAAAACTTTTCCCGCGCTTTGCAACACTAAAGTGCATTTCATAAGACAAAATCCAAATTTCCAAAACACCTGCATACAAAATAGTATTAGCCAAAAATGATTTAAGCATTACAAAATGATAGTAAAGAACATCTGCAAATTGACTCAAGTCATGGGCAGGTTTCGGCTTGCCCGAAATCCCAGGGAATACTGTAACTCAGGACCGCTAAAGAGGAGCAGCATTCGCCAACAACAAAGTCTGGGATCAGGATCACTATGCGCCTATATGGCGAATCGGCAAGTTTCGTGGAAAGCTCCGCCGGCCGCAAACTCCTCCAGAGGCATGATTTTGGCGTTTTCCGCTGCTTTCACGTTGAATTTCTTCGGCGGCGGCGATGAGAAGGAGGAGACTCCCGAGGACAAGCTAGTGACCACCATTAAGCGATCCATTCTCTGCATCCAGCGAGAGCAGTACGACAAGGCCGAGCAGATGCTCCACCTGGCCCTGCGAATGGCCCAGGATATTCAAAACAAGGACGGCATTACTTACGTGTTCGATTTGATGGCCAATCTGGCCATGGAACGGGAGCAGTTCAAGAAGGCGGAGAAGATCTTCACGGACGTGATGAAGCGCTTGTTTGCCGACGGCCACACTGATGAAAGCCCCAAGGTGGGTCACTTATATAGACTTCAGTGCTTTTTAAGATCTCTTTAATCTTCTTTAGATACTTCACATAAGCTCCAAGATAGCGCACATGTCCCAGCTGCAAGGAGACCTGGAGAAGAGCTTTCAAGGCTTCACCTGGACGCTACAGCAGCTGGCCAAACTCTTGGAGAAAATGCCCGAAGACAAAGACATACAGGAGCTGTATGGCTTGACAAAGAATTGGTATTGAAGGTGGTTCCATTGCGACTCCCGAAGTCCCTGTTCGATGCATTTCTCAGCCGCCGGTCCAGTCAATGCGTTTGCTTGTCTTTCCAGGTTCGGTCAGCTACTTATGAAGCAGGGCAAGTACAATGAGGCCAAAAACCTTTTTAAAGAGGCCTTTGACACGCTCATAGATGTATACGGCGCCGTTAATGACGCCTCTGTGACAATCCTGAACAACATAAGCGTGGCGTATGTGAACGTATGTCCCTCTTCGTGTCCAATAAACTCCAGATTAATCGGGAGTTTTACAGCTGGAGAAGTACACCGAGGCCCGTGAGACCCTTCTGCATGCCATGCAACTGGCCAAGGAGCTGAAGGACGACACCCAGGAGGGCATATTGCAGGCCAATCTGGGACTGGTGTACCTACGCGAGGGTTTGATGAAGCAGGCGGAGGACGCTTGCCGGCTGGCGTGGAAGATGGGCAAGCAGCAAAAGAACCCCGAAGCCGTCGAGCAAGCTGAGTATTGCCTTACCGAGATCAAGACCACCCTGAACGGAGAGAGGCGTCAGTGAGGTTATCTTTTTACAGTGTATTCTTTACTATTTATACAATTTCATTTCAAAGTAAAGCGCAAATTTTAAAGGCTTAAATAACTCTGCCTCGATTATACTGAGAAATAATCTTGGGGACTGAATGTTAACTTCAAAAATTTGTAGTTGATTTGGTTAAGTCGCTTGGTCTAATATCTCCACGAACCAAATGAAACAGGGCAGTTATTAGATTAGGTTTTGAAACACACATTTTATAAAGCTGTCTACTGGTTATTTTCAGCCCCCACGATTATACGAATTTTTTGCATTAATCGACCCCTCCCAACGTTGGACACTACTCAAACTTAGCGATGACAATCATTAAAGCTACACCGGTGAGCAGCGCGAAGATCTCTTTAAGGGACTGTTTTAGCTTGGTAGACTCCTCCAGGAGCTCCGGCAGCACGCTCACCGTTGCAATGTATATGAAACCGCCAGCGGTAAAAGGCAGCACCCACGGCGCGGAACCGTCTCCGCTACCGGCTCCCAAAAGAGCCAGCGCTGTGCCGGCCAGAGCTCCGAGGGCTGTGACCAGCTGCAGCAGCATCGCCTTGCGCCTTGAGCAGCCCGACTTGATCAGGATGGCGAAGTCGCCAATCTCGTGCGGCACCTCGTGCAGCAAAATGGTGACGGTGGTGACAATTCCAATGCTGTTGCCCGCCAAGTAGGAGGCCCCGATGGCCAGACCGTCGGTGAAGTTATGGGCAAAGTCGGCCGCTAGATTTAGGTAACCGGAAATCTCTACTTCGCCTTCTGGCTCGGCTTCCTGTTTCTTGGCCTTTGACTTGTTGGTTTGTTTGGCAGGTTTGTCCCCATCTCCGCTGTCGTCCTTGTCCGACTTCTTCTTAACAGACACGGGCTTGGGCTTGGGAGCACCGTGGCTGTGGCCGTGTCCTCCCTGTCCGCCCTTCAGAATACGTACGAGTTTCTCCACGGACAAGAAGGCAATAATTCCGCCCAGCACCCACAGGCCGACGCTCATGTCGTGGCTATGAGCGTGTCCGTGTTCCTCGCCCTCGTGATGATGGTGATGACCATGATCTTGATCGTGGTCGTGGTCTCCGTGGCTATGCGGGTGCGTTGCGTGGGGTATCAGGTGCAGGAAAGCATCGCCCAGCAAACCGCCGGACGCAAAGGCCAGCAGCACTTTGAGCCGCGGCTTCATCGCATCGCTGTTGTCGAGGGGAATGATGTAGAGCAGCACAAAGGGAGCGGCACTGATAAGCAGCGTGGATCCGATCGAGTGAAGCCAAATGGTGCTCATATCTACACGAAATGGGGGTCAACTCAGGCTATTTTTAAGAAAAGCTGGTTTCTTACCCAATGCCGGCTTTGCTTTTGCGTGGCTGTCTCCGTGTCCATGATGATGGTGTTCGGGATCGTGGTGGTGACCATGATCGTGGTGGTGTCCATGGTCGTGGTGGTGTCCATGGTCGTGGTCGTGATCGTGATCATGTCCATGGGCATGGTCATGATGGTGATGATCGTGCTCCGCCGGCGGAGCCTTCACTGGGTCGAAGTTTTCGTTGGCTTCCCGCGAGTATTTGAAACTGGGATTGCCCTGGCCAGCGCATAACGCCGGCAGGGAGAGGAGCACGGCTCCCAGGATAATGGCCAGGGCCAGCTTCTGGTAGAACTGAAGCTTGCTGCTTTGGAAATCGGCCACTTGTTTGGCCATTTTTTCTTAATCTCGCGTGGGACTCCGGCTAAATTGTTGTGACGTGTGTGGTTTTTTTCTTGCTGCGTACTCACTGTAGTTATCGATGTTTAAAAGATTTTTAGCTATCGATAACTTTTTCTAAAATAAAATGTTCAATATTTTTCGGTTACCTACATTGATATGTTTTACTGTTGTGTCTATTCGTTTGACTTTCCTAGCAATAATGATTAAAAAATTATATTTGTAGCTAATTTAAAAAATTATGGTTGAATTTTAAAAATAAAGCGCAGTTTGCACTAAACTGTGCCCACACACACTTTACTTCAGTACAACAAAATTTTACCTCAGAAAATAAGGTACCCGAAAAATTGCTTTTGAAAATGCTTGATGGAGGTCGATCTATAAAAAACGTGAACATTTTATCGCGGACTGCAGAACTCTGGTAATCAAATTTCAACATAACGATTTTGGGATAAAAACTGTTTAAAACATTTTTAACACTGCTATGAACAGAGCTATAATTTCAGAAAATTTCCCAGTATAACTTTTCCAAAGAAGAGGTGATATTCAATACATCGAGAACTTAAAGGACCACCCAGTTCCTGACTGTGTCCTAGTTCTTCCTAATCATTTAGAGAAATGGGTGAGTCAAGATATCAAATAAATCGTTTTTCAGCCAGCTTGGTTTATCAGTAACCTACAAATTTTGTTAACAGTTAAACATCAGGTTCTTGATGTAAAGGTTCTTTGTATTCCAATTGATAGTAAAATAAATATTTGATTTATCAGTTACCTCCATTAACAATTGAAAATCATACATTTTAATTATTTTATTTTTGTATATTTGCAATTAAATGACTATTAAATATCTTTATACTTTTAGTTTGTTTCCTAATTTTTTATCGTTACCAGACATGGTTAAACGAGGCTAATAACTAGACACGTGAAGGGTGCACAATAATTTGTTTATGTATACGATGCCGTTGATAAACCGTTACAAAAAAGAACGCGCAAAATTCGTCGGTGTTCAATAAATAATTAGTTCGAGTTGCCCATAACACGGCAAATGGGGGGTGTGTGTTCAGTGTTGATTTTGTGTATGTATATATACAAGCCACTTTGGTTGCTGGTTGAATTGCTGCTGATCCTGCTGTCGCTACCGTTTCCGCCGCTCAGTACAGGTTGATTTTCTTGAGTATTGTCTTGCGACACATGTGGCATGTCCGCAGAGTCTCCGCGCAGTGGGAGCAGGCTCCGTGGCCGCAAAGGAAGGCGACGTCCCGCTTTCGCTCCATGCAGATGCCGCAGAAGTGCGACTCCTCAAACTCCTGCACCTTGTTCTCCAGGTAGCGCAGCAGATCCCCTGACGGCAGTCGCGTGGGGTCGCTAGGTGACGAAGTTGACGTGGACGTGGGCAGAGATACTATCCGGCCGCTGGCGGTCAGACGCCTCTCGATGACCACGCCGCAGCGGAGACACTTCTTCATGCGGATGCCGCATTCCTCGCAGGCGATCTGGTGCTGGCACGGCTCAAAGCGCACCAGCTGCAGGATCTCATTACACACAATACACTCCTGGGGACCGGTCACGATCACCGGACTGGGGCTTGGACCCGCCGCCCCGGCCTCCACCGCCGTGCTGCTCGAGCTGGATGCCGCTGGAGGCTTGGGAGCCTTTTTGCGCGGGGCCACCTGCGGAGAGACGTTTTGCTGCACAGCGTCCGAGTTGAGTTTCTTCACGCCCGGCGAAGCGGAGGGCGTGGATGGAGCTGCTGCAGCAGCGGATGGTATCTCGTTCGGCTTTGGCATTAGTTCTAGTTGCTGGCGCTGCGGAGGCGGGGGTGCCGCTACGGTGGCTGGGCCAGCTCCATTGGAATCGGCTCCAGCGACCGCAGGCGCTTCCTCGCCGGACACAGCGGCTGCGGACATTTCCAGCGCCTGTAGGTTCCTCGGCAACGCCTCCGCTTCGCCCTGCTGTTGCCCGAATATTAGCTGCCTAATGTTGCGGTCCGTAATCCATTCGAAAATGCTCGCATTGGCGTTGTTTAGCTCCACTCGGCAGCCGGCCCTCGAAAGGTAGATCAGGATGCTGTACATCAGTCGGTCCTCGGCCCGCACGCTCGTCTGCACCAGACTCAGGTAAAACTTGTGGATCTCGGGTGCCTCCTCGGGCTGCGGCTCAGCGGCCGACTGTAGATTGGACTTCTTAATCACGCACAGGTGCATGGCGTTGTCCCCATCCTCGTCCTTGGCGTTCACATCGCAAGAGAGCCGCACGAGGCGTTCGATCACTCCTGCATGACCCTGGGAGACGGCCAGTAGGAAAGGCGTCTGACGGCGATTGTTGCGGATGTCCAGCTCAGCTTGACCCTCGGTGACCAGCGTCTCCACCACCTGGGCGTGTCCGTTGAGAGCTGCAAGGTGAAGGGCCGCGAATCCGTCGTCCTTGCGCACATTGACCAGCTGGCGGGAAAGCAGCAGGATGCGGCGGGCGGCCACCACGTTGCCCTTGAGTGCCGCATGATGGAGCACGTTGAAGCCGCGGTTGTTCTTCACCGTGAAGTCCAGGTTGGGAGCATTGCAGAGCAACTCCACAACCTCCGTGTTCTCCTTGCCGATGGCATCGTGGAGTGCTGTGTCGCCGTACGAGTCCTGGATGTTAACGTTCGCGTTGTGCTGGAGCAGCTCGCGGACGCAGTGCGGCGTCTTCTTGTGCGCGCAGATGTGCAGGGCGGAGCAATGGCTCGAGTTGAGGAAGTTCACCTCGGCCCCGTGCTGCAGCAGCACCCGCATCGTGGTCGGCTGATTACCGAAGGCGGCGTAGTGCAGGGCGGAGTCGCCCTCCTTGTCCACTGCGTTAACGTTGGCCCCCTTGGAGATGAGGTAGCTGACAAGGTCCACGTAGCCCTGGTGCGAGGCCACCTGAATGCACGCTTTGCCACCGCTCATCACATCCACCTGGGAGGGGTTCACGTCCAGGTACTGACGCACGAACTCCAGGTGACCCTGGGCGGCCTCCCGCACCAGCTTGTCGGCCACTGAACTGCCTGAGAGCCCGGAGAGTGGCGTCATCACGTGGTCCGCACGCCGATGGCTCAGGTCCATCATGCTGTTGGAGCGCTCAGCGGCCGTGGCCAGCGGCGAACGCTCCAATTTGACACATTTTGGATTCAGCGTCCATTCGAAGCCGTCGTCTAGCTGTTGAATGCGCAGGTCTCCGTCCGAATATACCTTCACGACCTTGCATATTTTCCCTAGAGCCTAAAAGATAAATTTGTGTTACACATTAAATAATTTAACAAAATGGTTTAACTTTTTGTTATTAATTAAAGTTTACGAATAAAAGATACTATTAAAATTTGTTTAATTTACCGCTGTTGTGCACAAAAAAGAGTTTTACAATCAAAAACAAAGTTTTATTCAAACGTCATTTAAAGGGGGTCGGAGATGGGTAACAAACTTTATTGCATTTCTCAACTCTGGTTCTTTCTACTTACGTATCGCATGATTTCGATCCATTCGCCGTGGCCCTTCTGCAACTGCTGCACCTTGTTGGCATCGTTGATAATGGTGACCAGATCACCGACACGAAAAGAGACAACCTTCACAAGAGCGGCGGGATGGAAAGTCCATCGATTGGGACAGTTCTCATACTGGACACTGTTGAAATTAGGATTGTGTTAAAAAAAGTTTGAGGAACTTATGCCTGTTGTAGATTCCTACCGTATGTCGCCCTTGTCCGTGATGCGATGTACGGTGCCCAGTTTGGACAAGTGCTCGACCATGCGCGGATTCCATCCGCCGTGGCCCTGTTGCAGTTTCATCAGAGCGTCAACCTCCAGGCACACCTTAACCCGATCGCCCACGGAGAAGCTTGGCTTCACCATAGGCGTCACCGGCTGCAGCTCCTCCGGCTGACCCAGCACCGGCATGTGGTCCTTGTAGTAGTGACCGCCGCACGTGGCCGTTATGTACTTGAGGTCCACGTTGCCCTTGTGGCCCAGACGGTAGACGTTTGTTGATCCGGTTACCCACGAGACGTTAGCCACGCTGCGACACGATTCGTTGTCCCAGCCACGGATTTCCATCACCCGCCCCGTCTTGCCTTCGCCGCCGTCCTGCTCAGTCCACTCCCAGTCGGGTCCGCGCACCACCTTGGAGCCGACGAAGATCCCGCGCAGCTGGATGCGTTTGGAGCCCTTTCTCGTGGGCACTCGCACCCCCAGAGAGTTGGGCGTGGTGTAGCGGACGAAAGGGTGCTCCAAGTCGTGCAGATCCTCCGCGTAGCAGTAGGCGCACAGATGGTAGTTGGTGCACTGGGCGCACTTGAATACTATTCCGGCGATGCCCGCCTTTGAGCAGCCATCGCAGACGACATTCGAGTGACGAACTCCTGCGGATTGTTAAAAATATTGGCAAAGGTGAGTAAGATTATCTAGTTTTTCTGCTTCTTATATTTAAAGCACAGTAAATTAAACTTCTCACTTACCAACTTGAGCATTATCAACGATTATCAAGTCGTACTGGCTTTGATAGCCCACACGGTAGTTGGTTCGGTGTCCAGAATCCCAGTTGACCACGACTGTGTTCTCCGGCGAGTGAGTCGATCCGCAACGTCCGATTTCGCAAACGGTTCCAACGTGACCTTCTCCGTCGTCTGTTGCGTAAGCAATGAAACAAAATTGGAAGCGATGTGAGTTTGCGAGATGTGGTGGAGAATCTAGGTACAGCAAGGCTCCTCCTTGCGCTCATTGTGTGCACATCCGGTGGATATCACACATCTGTGGCGCACACTTTTCCCCATAAACAACCCGCCACGACTATTAATACCCACAATCATTGACTCAGTCTCGGGCTCCAGGCGGATTTGGTTATGCACTCGGATTGGGATGTGCAGCTGCTCTATAATTACCCAAACACGGGTGTGGTTGTAAGAGCGTTCTATAGAGGGTGACATTTGATGTTGGCCTGCAGAGGAATGGGAGCACCGACTGCCTGCTCCCGTCGAAAACTTTTGTTTATGTCTATTTTCAACGCACCCCAGCAGAAGAAGTACTGAGGCCCAAAAATAAACTCTCCACGTTCTCCCCAATCAAGCAGGCTTGCTGGAAGTAGCAACTCGCGATCCCCAATCGGTGGCTAAAAATAAACACTCCAAAAAGGTTGGAGACAAAATGGCACGCGCCCTTGCCACTCGATGTGGCAGCAGACATATGCCGCAAGCTACATTTTTTTTAAAGGGGGATGGAGACAGGAACCCAGGCAGGGAGGAAACATATACCATGACCTAATCTGTGTTTGCATTTACTGCAGCCATGTGCAGCTGCAGTTGGAGCCTCCTATAAGCCTAAAGTATTGCTCAGCAAAACATATTTCTATTTACACCCAGCACTTGTGAACTGTATGTTGGGGTATATATTTGTAAAGGCAGTTGGTAACAAAGTAAAAATAGACTGAGAAGAGCGATCTGATCATTTTAAAGGCTCCTAAAAACTGAATCATAATAATATCATCATAATAATCATCATAATAAGTTGATAGTTAAATTTTAGTTGACGAAAGTCCGTTTTTAGTACATTTCTTTAAGAAGTAATGTTTCCGATTTTCTTTGGGAACAACCTATGAATTGTAAGTTATGATAGTAGTTTTCTTTTACTTACGTAGTTAAAAAAAACTTTTAAATTATTGTTTAATTGGCAAAATGTATACTTTTTAGTCAATATTGTCAAGGCTATTTTTAAAATTGTATAAAATTTAAACTTTACCCGTTTTGATGTGCTCGTAACCAATAAATATATTTATAATTATAATTGAACTAATTGATCAGAATAAAGTACATTTTGAAGGAGATAGGCTGATCTAATTACATTTTTAAGGACCAGGAAACTATACTAGTAACTTTGCGAGAACTCATGGGTCAAATTAAGAAATATTCTTTATGCGGAGATCTTAATTTAAAAAACTATAGCTTGTGCAATGTTGATGTGACCTACGACAGTAAGGGGTTTTGAAATCAACATTTTATTGCGAGGTATTCTCAAAACTGTTTATTTTTCTTTTGCAATGATATGAACTTTACCAACTAATTGATCGCATTCCAGCCAAGGAAAATTAATTCAATTAAAAACTACGCAATATTATTGTTTGGCGGGCACTGCCTACGGACATATTTACCTGCCACGTAGGGTGTTAGTGTATATGTATGTACTATTGAGAACCGAACCACACATCCCCGCCATATATGTATGAACCATAAAACGAAGCGACGAAAGCAGCAGCAATTGGTAAGCGCAAGAATTTCGCTGCTGCCGCAGTGAGTGTTGCTAAAAATAGCGAGGCGCGTCCTCTTTACATACAACAACGCCCCGAGCAGCAGCAGCGGCTACGGACACGGACACACACCTCTCCGTTCCTCCGTCCCTCTGCCCGCACCTCCTTGTTCCGACCCCGCACACGGTTGCCAATGCCAAGTGAGTTGAGTTTCGGGGGTACAGTAAATATCGGTCAAAAAATAAATCCCTTTAAAATTCCTTTCATCCGCGTTTCAAATAAAATTGATCTGAACTTCGACTGGCTTTAAGCAGTTTGTGAAATGGTAGTACAACCTTTTATCATACCACCAACATTTAAACATCAACCACAAGTAAAATTGTTAAAATATCTGAGGATTACTTTGCCGATATCTAACTGTGCGATTTTGTGTGGATCAGAGTTCCTAGAGTTGCTATCTTTTTTTTAAAAGATAGTTTAATTTAATATCAAGGAGCGCTTATAAACACACTTAAGCACTTTTATCACCTTTGACATTTTATCAAATAAAAAGCAATAACATAATTGCAATCACAAAAATAAAAACTCTGGTATTTCTTTGTAATATGTATGCAACATTTGGCTATTTAGTTAGAAAAAGCAGGAATACGTAATTTAAGTTTGAAAGTTTTTATGCTTCAGTTCTCTCCGGACCAATCCCCACCGTACAATTTCAATTTATACTCTTAAACAAAACACACGTATCTATAAACACAGAACGGATGGCAAGCTAGTTTCGCCCCTTTGGAGGTGGGTAAACAAAGTGGCTCGTGCCCGTGGGTTCATCCCGTACTTACCTTGATTCGACCAGATCCAATTCGGTCCACGCACCACTCGAATGCCGGGCGGAATGGAGGCTCGCATGGCGCTTGGTTGACTCAATTTATGTAATTCAGTTTCAGCTCGCTGCGATTCTGGCTGCCAGCCTGCAAGGAGGATGTGACATTTGACATTACTCTCGGGCGAGGAGTTTGATGAGACCTGGCTGATAATTGGGTCAACTAACTGGCGCCCAGTCAGCGCATGACTAAAGGAGAAAACCGCAGTCCCCCATTTGTGGGTGTCTACATGCAGCGATTTCGGTGGGGTAAGCGCTATTCAAATGTCAGATATGGTGCGACAAGGTCTCCCGATCGCCACTGCCTCGGTCCCCAGTTCCAGGGAGTCACTGTGGTGCGGGTGCAGCCCAGAAGCTTTAGCTGCCAGCTCGCATGACGCATGCCGATAAGACACAGATGGACATACATGCGTGCGTACATATGTGCTTCTTGGGACTCCTCATCGCCCCGCTGATAAAAACCAAGTGCTGTGACATTTTGGACAGCAGTTTCCAGTCAATTCGAGGCAGCAGCATTCAAATAATTGACCCGCATGTGTTGTTTACGAAAGTACCAGCACTCACACTCGCCCGTGTCACATCGCGTATATATGCAGAATCGCCCCAGTATGCGCATATGTGAAAAACGATTGGGGGACATGGCTGGGGCTTACCAATGCAATTTGTGATACTGTCGCACGTCCAGCAGGCGCTGCTCCCAGCTGTTTGCAGTGAAAAACTTTGTTCTCGGCTTTAATGGTGCATTTTATGCGCGCGTGCGCTTTTTATTGGGCATTTAGTGTTTCCTTTCGCTAAAATGCATAGGGACCGTTGCTACGGAGGTCAACGCGGGGGCATAGTTCACTCGCACGCACCTCGATCTACGCACTTTCTAACACGTCACTACGGCACGAATATGTGTGTTTCTATGGGGCATAACAATTAAATATTAATTGGCCAAAATTCACAATTTTGCTAGCACTAAAATATACAACTACAATTTGGTCTGCTTCTTCTTCTTTCGATATGGCCCAAAGGTGGTCGTGCAAAAATACTGTTTCAATCGATAGTATCGATAGGCGTAGGCTGCAATCGATGCCTGGGGAAGAAAATTTCAACAATCGAACACATGTTTGTTTTTTTCCGGATTGAAGATTGAATTTTTATTGTTAAATAGTGTCCACTCGGTTATTTTTATTTATGCTCGTGGGCGTGTGATGAAAAGGGCTGCCACAATGGACCAGTTAACGTATCAGACAGCTGTTAAGAGGGGTAAAATACACTTGGTAGAAGTTGTGTAAACAAATAAACATTTCAATTTTGCAGCCCAACTTGTGGAAAGGAATCCCCAATCCCAGTTGGATCCTATGCGTGTTTCCATGCACCAGGAGGAAGATATTATAGAATTGGCCCAACAAATCCAGAATGCAGACAAGCAGTTGAAAAACACTACTTGCCATAAGCTAGGAGTTATAATGGATCAGGTAAACTAGTCTCGCCCTGTACCTAGATTTTACCTACTAATTACGCATATGTAAATAGATCAAGATGCTGCAGGCCCAAGCCATGGATATATTGAAAGAGTCGAATCTCAACCGAGATCTGCACAACGCTGCCTGCAATTTTACCAAAAAACCCGGACAAATCTACCACCTTTATCAAAGGGCATCGGGTCAAAACTATTTCAGCATGCTATCACCGGAAGTACGCTTCGTTTTTAAACCTTTTGTGAAAACAATTCTAATAATAGCATTTTCAGGAATGGAATCACTCCGTTGACCAGACATTTAAAGGTAGCTACAGACTGGAATTCGACTTTAGCTGGACTCCTTTGAATAAGATTAAGCAACAGGATGAGAAGCTGAAATGGGCAGAGGAATGCATGCAAAAGGCGGCGAACAGTGGGCGGGTCTCGGCCATGGCAATCGACTTTAACATAAACAATGATTAAAACAGTTTACTGAATTAACTATCTTCTTCCTTCATGGAGAGTTACAAGTTTAAATTTATGCCAGTTTAAGTAGTGTAATAATTCTATTCAACAAAACAACCTTGTTTCTCCTAAACAAAAATGTTTACAAATTTCCTATATTTTCTTGACATTTTATAGCATATTCTTAATAAAAAAATATATATATATTTACAAATTTTTAAAGACGAATTTTGAAAAATCTTTTTTAAAAATATAATTATTTATACAGTTTAAAAAACATAAAATTAATAAATATATATTATTATTAAAATAATATTATTACTATCGCATATCGATAGGGAAGTGCAGCGCCTATCGATAGCTAGTTGCATTTCGATTTCTGTTTTGGTTTTACTGCAACAGCTGAGCCCTTTTTTTGGTGAAATTGTGCATATTTTTGTTTGTTTTGTTTCGTTAAGCGTTTCGTTCAGACGAGTAACATGTCCGCCTCCAAGAACGAGATGTACTACAGCCTGCTGGAGTGGTTCAAAACGCTCAACCTGAATGCTCCGCACTCGGACGCAGAGTCCCTGGCCGATGGAGTGGCGCTGGCCCAGGCGCTGAATCAGTTCGCCCCCGAATCCTTCACCGACTCATGGCTGTCAAAGATCAAGGCCAGCGCCGTGGGCAGCAACTGGCGGCTGCGGATGAGCAACCTGAAAAAGGTGACGCAGTCGGTGTATGACTACTACAGCGAGGTGCTCAACTACTCGCTGAGCGACTTTTCTAAGCCCGACTTGCAGCGCATCGCTGAGAAGTGCGACCTGGGCGAATTGGAGCGTCTGCTGCAGCTGGTCCTCGGGTGCGCCGTTAACTGTGCCAAGAAGCAGTCCTACATCACAGAGATCATGTGCCTGGAGGAGGAGTTGCAGGCGAACATCATGCGCGCCCTTCAGGAGCTGGAGTCCACGCGTCAAGCCTCCTCTCCGGAGGGCGGCGTGGTTAGCTCCCTGTCGCGCAGCTCCCTCAGCGGGATGCTGGACAGCAAGGCGGTGCAAGAGGAGCGCGACGCTATGGCCCAGAAATGCTTCGAGACGGAGAAGAGAATGCTGCTGCTGATCGACGAAAAGACGAACCTGCAGCAGGAGCTGCAGAAGGTGCAGAACGAGTTTGCCCGTCTGGAGCAAACCTCAACAGTGATAGGGGATGACGGTGTCTCCTTGGGGCCAGTGCAAACAGGATCTGTGCGCTACAACGAGTTGCGCCGTCAGTTGGATCTGCTCAAGGAGGAACTGCTGCAGTCCGAAGGGGCCCGCGAAGATCTGAAACTCAAGGCCCAGCAGCAGGATACCGATCTGCTGCACATGCAAATGCGCATCGATGAATTAATGGTATGCATGCATAGACTTCAAATATATAATTTTATGAGATAGCATAACAAGAAAACATGGAGCATTTACAAACCTAAACTTTATTTAAATGTGATTTCTTCTCCCACAGAAAAGCTCTGCTGAGGTGACCACGCTCAAGGACGAGGTGGACGTTCTGCGTGAGTCCAACGACAAGCTGAAGATATTCGAGGCCCAGCTTGACACGTACAAGAAAAAGCTGGAGGACTACAACGACCTGAAGAAGCAGGTCAAGATCCTGGAAGAGCGCAGTGCCGACTACGTACAACAGAATGCGCAGTTTGAGGAGGACGCCAAGCGATATGCCAACACCAAGGGCCAAGTGGAGTTGTTCAAGAAGGAGATCCAAGACCTGCATGCCAAGCTGGACAGCGAGAGCACTAAAAACGTGAAGCTGGAGTTTGACAACAAAAACCTAGAGGGCAAGAACCTGGCTCTGCAGCGGGCCAAGGACAGCTTGCTCAAGGAACGTGACAATCTTCGCGAGACCGTCGACGAGCTAAAGTGCGGGCATCTGTCCTCAAACTCGGCGTTGACGGGCACCACAGTTTCCCGGGAGTTGCAGCCGTCGGCTACTGTGGAAAAATTACAGCGCCTGGAGGCAGAGAACAAGGCACTGCGAGAGGGGCAGGGTGGCCAGACAGCATTGGCGGTGATTAACTAAAAATTCTAATTTTTGCACACTGGAGACTCATACACATTTCGTTACAGCAACTTTTGGACGATGCCAACAAACGCTGCGAGAACTTGCGTGAGCAGCTAAAGACCGCCAATGAACGTATCCTATCCCTGTCGCATGCCTCCCAAAGCGATGATCCCATCTTAAAAGAGTAAGTACATGTTTCCCTTTAGTCTTTACGTATAAACACAGGATCAGTAATTTGAGAATATGTATGCTGTCAAAACTAGGGTTTTTTTTAATTATAAAATCTTTTCGTTTACCACAGGAGCGAGTTTGGAAAGCAAATAAAACAGCTTATGGAACTCAATGAACAAAAGAGTAAGTAAAATATTATGTTTGTCAAATAAATTAATGTTAAGTGTTTTGTTACTTACAGCACTACAACTGGAGGAATCGGTAACACAGAGCACATCGCTGCAATGTAAGGTGACGCAGCTGGAAACTAATTTATCTGCTCGCGAGCAGGAAATCCTGGCGTACGACGCCAAATACCGGAAATGCGTGGAGAAGGCTAAGGAGGTGATCAAGAGCATAGATCCGCGCATTGCCAGTGGTAAGTTATGCAAAACTACGGTTTATTTAGATATTAAATAATGTTTAAACATTTTAGCTCTGGATGCAAGTGTATTGGAAAAGAGTGCTGAACTCGTCGAGGAGGAACCCAAGCCCAAGATGAGTGTGATGGAGGAGCAGCTGATGACGTCCGCCTTTTACAGGCTAGGAGTCAATGCCCAGCGCGATGCAATCGACTCGAAGCTCGCTATCTTAATGGGCTCGGGCCAGACATTCCTTGCCCGCCAGCGCCAGTCGGCTCCTCGCAAATCCCTAAGTGCAATGAAATCGAAGTAGAAAGCATGAACCTGACGCGTAGATTAAGTACTTTGAGCACTATGCTCTTGTTTGAAAATTTATATAAATAATATATAGTGCAACTATTTATTGGAAATCCACAAGGATCTATATCGTAATTATAAGATATACTTTAATAAAACTAATAAAATTAATTATCCAAAGACATGGAAAGTTTTAGTTAGTTTACATCAGTGTCCAAATTGTCGAATACATTCCCATCCCAACAAAAGGAAACACCATGCCCTTGTTTTGTAAATATTTTAGCTTTTAGTATTGAATCAAATACATTTAACGCAGAGTTCAGGGCAAAGACAAATTCACACATAAATGAAGGGGTTGCTCTCCTTGGCTCTGTAGCCCATCTTGGAGAGAGTCTCTTGGGCATTGGCACAGGTAGGAAATGCAGTTCGGAAACGAGCTACGCAGACGAGCGGTAATAACAATAGGTTTTTATCCATTACTTGGCGATCAGTTGGAATGCGAACCGTCGGTTGCCGGCTGGTCCTCACCCAACTAACTGGTGCAGTCTACATACTTGGTACATAGGATCTCTGGCTCACCATGGTCGCCACATGCTCTCGTCCTGTCCAGCTGCTGCCGCAGCAGCAGCCGCCGCCGCCTGGGCCATGTAATGGTACTCCTCCTCCTGGCGCTGTCTCAACGCCTGGCGAGCTGCGTTGCTCGTCTGCGGTCGCGGACTGGCCTCTTGTGCCTCGTTCTCGTTGGAACCAATGCCACTTTCGGACCTTGGAGAGGACTGCTGCGTGGGGGGCATGGACTTAAGCTCCGACACCGAAACACCAGAGCTAACAGAGGCTGCCACCGAAGCGGGTCTCTCGGTGTGAGCAGACGGTGTTCCCGCAGCGGATGTTGCCATGGCGGACACGGTGGCTCCAGCCGCCACTGCCATGCTATTAGCGTAGGCTGCAGCTGCAGCGGCGGCCACGTGAGCGGCCTCCAAGCCTCCGGGAAAACTGGGACTCAGCTTGCCAGCCAAATGGGGCTGAACCCGCTGCAGTTCGATCAAACGCTCGAAATCCGTACGGGTGGCAATGGGATCCACCAGGGGCTGGGCACTCAGGCCTAGAGCCGCCGCCAGCTGGACGTAGTGGGGCGGCAGGACGAGGACACCGTTGGCGGACTCTGGCTGCTGCTGCACATGCGCCTTCAGCTGCTGCTTGTACTGCTCCAGGACATTGGCGCACACCTTGTTGCGGTCCTCCTCGTAGCTCAGCTCGCTGGAAACGACTCCCTCCTGCGGCGACTGCTGGTTTTGAACCTGGGTCTGTATCTGAATTGGATTTGGAGTTTGCGCCTGCGCCTGCAGCCCACGATTGTTGTTTTCGTCCTGCGGCACAGGGGTGGGGGGAAGGGTTCGCTGCTCCAGCTTCAGGCCCTTGCTGTAGTCCAGAGGATTCGAGTCCTGACTGCTGTAGTCTAGGGAGTGCTCCTCCGGCTGGGACTTCTTCGCGTGGTTCAGGTCGAAGCAGCTGCTGCTGCTGGGGCTCTCCGCAAAGGTAGCCGTTGAGTGGGGGCAGATCTCCACGTCGATCTCAGCGATGCACTGGTCCAGGTGCCGCAAGAGGCGCGCTTTGGAGCCGGGCTCCGCCAGAGTGGGCATGGTGCCCAGGGGCGGGGGTTCCGGTGTGGCCAGGTAACGAGCCACCTCGCGGGCACAGTCCGTGTAGCCCGCTCGGTATTTGTTCACCGCTAAAAGAAAGCAAAAAGTTTACTAGTGATTAGGGAATGATGATAAGTTAAGAATGATTTTAAAGTAATTGTCTCCAAATTATTGCAGTACTAATAAGATAAGACGTTAGTAAACAAAATATTAAAACTTGTTAAAATCAAATCAACCTGTGCTGCTTACGGGAAAGTTTAATTAAATTTTGCTGAGAGATTACTATATTAGCGAAGTGTTTATGGTGTTTTAAAGCCAAGTTGGTTTCTCAAAATAGGGCTTTAGAACAATTTTCACAACGACTACATGAAGGCTGGCTTTTAACTCTCCTTAACTTACATTTACATTAAATTTTTTTTGGTGCACCGCAATCAAAACGGACAAATACTTAAATTATTTCTTTTAATGTGTACCTTTATAATAAACGTAAGATTTATAAAACGGAATTGAAAGAAACGTTGTATATAAGTATGGGAGGAAAAAATTTAAAACGATATGATCAACATAACTGAAGGTATAAAGTCTATGCACATATGCTTGCTTTTACTACTGAAACTGTAAAAGAATTGTAAGAAAATTAAAATTTAGTCCTAAAAAAAGGTTTTTCCGCTTTTATAAGAATAAATAAAACTTAAATAAAACAAGAAATTACGATAAAGTCAGGTTCCTTGACTATCAGATATCCCTTACTCATTGCACTCTCAAAAAAGGATTGCCAGCTCTTATAGTTCCGTATATATTTATGCTCATCTGGACGGATGGACGGGCGGACAGAAAGACATAATGTAACATCTCAACAGAGGATATACTTACTTGGATCGTCGAGATTGCGATGCCTCTGGAAGTGACGCACGGTCAGCTCCAGAATATCCGCCTTTTCCAGCTTGGTGTGCTTCGCCTGGCCCTCGCCGTTCTTGGCATTTTGGCTCTTGGTGGACTCAAGGATAAGGGCCTTCAGGATGGCCAGGCTCTGGTTGATGCGCGCCCGCCGTCGCTTCTCCATGAGTGGTTTGTTTGTCCGCTTGCTGATGTCCTGCGACGAGGTCACATTCTGCGTCGAGCTAACCAGCCCGATGGATTTTATGCCGCTGCCATTGGTTGAGCCGGCGGCGGCGAATCCGATGCCTAAACGGGGAAGCAAAGTATTAGTTAAAATTCAATTAATAGTGAGGGCATTTAGTTTGGCAACCTTAAAAAAGGGAATGGAGTTTAGTAAATTCAAGTTGGTCTTTGGTGTAGTAATTAAGCCCTAAACAAAAGGGTCACTTTGGCCTCCTAAACCTATGATTTTAATTTCTGGAAAAGTTTTGAGATTTGGCTATACGGTTTTAATGTAAAATAAAAACCAGTTCACCAGTCCGCTGGCCCTTCTGACACTTGTATTTAAACCACAAAGGACTTCGATGAGTCAGTTCACAGAATCAAATGAAAATAAGCTGATTGTAGTAAAGGGGGTATGGTAAAGTAAAGTTAGTTTTTGATGTATTTTATTGATGAGCAAACGTTTTTAAAATTAAAATTCTTACGTGGCTTTTTTTTATCGCACAGTGCATTTTATTTCTATACATAATCAAGTTAGGTAATTAAAATCTTATTAGTTTTTTGTTATAAAATAATTTATATATATCCAAAATATTCGGATAACAATATATTTCTTTATTTTTTTTTTGGAAAATAGCACCCTTGTAAGCGTAGGACCTATGTTCGGTTTTTTTTTAATTTTAGATATTTTGTAGTCGTAAAACCGTCTGTCAAAAAGTTAAGATAATTTTTTTCAAAAAAATGATGATGGTCATGATGTGTGGGCAATCCATTCGTCCCTTTACTTGTTTATGAACATTTTGTTGTATTTAAAGCTTTATATTTTGATTTAAAAAACCCGTTGCGTTTATTTTTATACATTAATAGGCCACAGGTGGCTTTACCCTGTAAAAATATAAGTTTAAACTTTGTTTATTAGGGACTCATAAGGAGCCTGATTTTCACTTTTAGACAGAAACTCTTTGCTTCTAATTTATAAATTTAAAGTTTAATATTATCAACAGTTTGACTTAATAGTTTTTGTACAAACTTTTATTAAAAAAATCAAGTCTTTTAAATTTTGAAGACGTTTTCTAAACTTTTCTGTTAAAAACTAGGGTTAACGAGTATAAAACTTATTTGTAAAGTTATCTTTAAGAACTTTAAAATATTTGTTTCAGTTTGCATTATTCTTATTTAATTGTCAGGCGGATAAAGCATTGTATTTTACCAGGTGCTGATTTATTTTTTGAGTAATCCTTATCACGTTTTGCTGTCATTTTCTCATTTTTACGGAATCCACAAGAATTCGTTGCCCGTTAGCCAGAAATAAAAGGTCGGTTTATTATTGTAACTTTTCAGAATCCGCGCGAAGAATTACGCCTTTCAGTGTTCAATCAAAAGACGGCAAATTCAACGTCATGCGACAAGGACACGCGTCCGCACTGTTCGAGGATTCACGGCTAACTGAAGGCAAGGGCCAAAAACAACAGCGACTTTTCACTTCGTCGGTTGTCGGCTATCTGGCTGGCTACTGGGTTTACGATTTTCCGATTTTCCGCTGCCGCGTGCGCTTCGCTTGTGCAAAATTTCCCGACTGAAACGCTTGGTTAGCTCATGTTGCCTTTGCTGTTGCTACTCCTGCTGCTGCTGCTGTTGGTGCTGCTGCTGATGTTGCTGCTGGCAGTGGCAGTGGCACGAGCCAGGCGTCCGTCGTCGTGTGGCGCAGCAACCAAAGCAGATTGGAGTCAACCGACAATAAAAGCAGCAACAACAGCAAAAGCAAAAGCAACAGCAATCAGCAGAAGCGGCAGCAACAACAAGAGCACAAGCAGTAGCAGCAGCAGCGGCAGCAACAAAGCCAGTGGATGTGGCAGCAACAGCAACGCCTGGCTGCCTGCCACGTTAATGGTGGTTGTGGTAATGGTTGCCCCACCGACCTCCGCACACACACACACACATACACACCAATAGATTTGGCGAGAGCTTAACGACGCAGCGCAGGCATGTTGCCAGTGGGCGGTGGGTGGTCGGGTGACTAGGTGGCTGGGTGGCTGGGAGGGGGGATTGGTGGCGCGCTGGCTGCGGCAAATGTCAGGCAGCCCAAGCGACAAGCCGGAGCGACGTGCCGCCACTTGGACGGACGGCGTGACCATGTCTGGCTTTCGCACACACTCACAGACACTGGAACCCACACACAGGCATACAAATCAATTCGCTTAGGCGCAAATACGAAATTACCCAGCAGACATGGCGGATGAGTAATATTGTGGGGGAAAGGCAAAGCATACTTTTGGGGGCTAGCTATGAAAATTTGAATCTTTTTGCAGTTAAGTTCTCCTTAAGGTTAATAATTTCTGATAAGTTAACTTAAACTTGTACTAAAGAAGTATTCACACTTATCAAGATGCCCTATATTTTATATTTGTTTGTTTAGGCAGCTTATTTTTAGCTTGAAAGATACATTCAATTTGTATACAATAATATCATACAAAACAAGCTTAGTTTGACTGGTGGTAAAATTCATTGTAGTTATCGCATAGAATTAACAAAACAATAATGTAACTGAATACAAAAACATATTAAAATCCGAACCTGAGATTTTCTTTACGATTTTAAAATGTTTTCATACATTAATACAAATTTGTGGTAAAAATCAAAGAATTAAATTAATTTTAAATTTTAAATAAGATAACGAGAGCTGATTTGCAATTCTGCGGGTATATCCCAAAAAGTAGGGAAATAAAGCCTTGCAATCAAAGTTTGATATTATTTTTAAGTTGTTAAATTTTACACTTAGATTTTCTTTGGAACTAAATTTTGTAGTTTTTTAAGAAATAAAATATTCGATTTTATATTCATATATAAAAAAATGAGTAATCCTTTGGGTAATTTGTGCTTAAAACTTACTGGATAAAGGTTTATAGATTTCTACACAAGGGTTACTGTTTTAAAAACTAATTAACCAAAATACTAAACTAAAAAAAATTTAGTTCTCTTTTTTTTTGTAAGGCACTGCAAAATGTTTAGTTTTTAAACTAATATTTAAATGTAATAGTATTTCTGAAAAGTAAACATTTTAAAATTTGTAAATAAGGAACACATTAAATTGTAAACATTTTTTAGAGTTACACTGATAGCCGAAAAGTACTTGCCCTTATTGCTCACTGGGTGGACTGCGTCAACGGAGTCAGCAGGCGGGTTAGCCAGATCCGGGCACGGGGCTGTGGCCTGCGGGCGACGAAGCAGCTCCTCCGACCGGCTGACTGGGGGTCGTGCGGGGTCAGTGGGGATGTGGGTGGGATTGGCAAGGGGTGGGTGCGGGTGAGCGGGTGAGTGGGTGTTTGCTGTCGCTGACTTTGCCATTCGGCTGCCCGCATCGAAATCATAACACCAACGAGGCGAAACTTCTGCGGCGCAGCAGTCGTGGCAAATAATAAGCCAGGCCAGGCGACAACGTTGCTGGGTGGAAAGTGGAAAGAGGATGAGGGGGAGAATGTGGGCCAGGAGTGGGAGCAGTGGCAGGAACCAGACGAAGACAACTGTGACAGTGGCAGTAGAAAGGACTATTAGATAAATACGCTGGCTGGTGCGAGCTTGGGGGCAATACCGGGGCAACAAAGTTGATGGCAACAAATTGCTGGGGATGTGGGACATCCACATCAGCCGTGGCTTAACAAGGTGCGCAACGCATTCCCCGCCGATTGGAACAGCACAGCACAGCACACAGTCTACAATAAGTGCCCCAAACTGTGTGCTTTACAATATGGAAATTCCACATTGCGGCTGTGCCCTCGAATGTGACGGATCCACGGGACTCCCCGAATATCCAAAACCAATCGAATTTGCTCGTAACATAATGCGTCACAAGGTTGGCAGGATAATCGGAGCTTAGCTTAGCATTTTTACAGACCATGAGTGCCATTCACATGGGTGTAGTGCATTGTGGATATTCATATATCAAAAGCTATTTATGTGTTTCCAATTCAAAAAATGTCCACAAATTTGAATTTAAAAAGCCATTAAGTGGATAATAAAAAACTAATATTAAAATTATTTGGGAGCAATTTATTCGATATATGTAGATTTCTAAACTAAGAGACGATTAGGTTGAAAGTAGCAATTCTATTTCAAGGACTTTTACTTACGTTAGTTTTAAAGTAATGGAGTAACCTTGTTTTGTTTGTGTAAAAACTGGAAGGGTTTTCCAATAATTATCAGAATTTTTATTAAATAACAAAAGCACTCAATTCTTACTAAATGGATTTTCTCAACGGATCTTCATTGAAGAAATAAACAGGAATCGTTTATTCGACCAGGGCTCTAAATACGTATGTCAAAACTTGTGGTGTTGGGGTACATATATGCAATGTCAAAATAGAATAAAAAATCAACGTCGGTATAATTAATTGGTAACTAGAAAAGGAACAGTTTGGAAAGTACTGCAGTCAAGAGTATTCAAGAGTGTGAAAGTAGGTTTCACTCTCTTTTAAACGACTTAATTAAGCCAGATATTCCGATGAAATTTCCTAATCTCAAAATATTTCAATTTTCAACGCCCGAGCAGAAGTTCTCCCCGGGGCAAGCAGAACAACATTACAATGAAATTTTAAACGTCAATTTGAGTGGTGGCTAAAACTAGGGAGCATAATGAGCAATTAGCAGCCGCAGCTTAAAGTAAAGCTGAGGGCAGGCATCCGATGGCGCACACAGCTCCTCCAAGTGCGAGTCTCCTGGGTCGTTGGCACTCATCGGGTTTTTTATGCGGCCTGGCATGGCCTGGCCTGGCCAGGTGCAATCAGAGTTGAGCTCACAAACATGGGTGGGGTGCAAAGAGCTCTCCAACTACGCACGTGGCCGGGGTGGATTGAATCGGGGGATAACTCCGAGAACACGGGATGAGAGCTCGCTCCCCAATCCACTTGGCGCATGTTGCCAGCTGCCGTTGCCGCCAGCCAAATTACTGAACTGAACCGAACTGAACGATGACTTGAATGCTGCCCTCGCGGCCGGAGGTGGGTGGTTCGTGGTGGCTCCGTGGGTCTGGGGGGCAGTCATGTGGTGCTGGCACACACATAAATCGTTTATAGCCACACCGAGACCAGGCAGGCCGCCACCAGCGTCATCATCGTCATTGCTAAAAGCTCTGCCACGACCCTGGCCGGGCTCCAGTTATACGGCTTTGCTCTGCCACTGCTTCTGCTTCTGCTCCTGCTAAACCCACTAGCAGCAACAACAGCCATGCCGCCTCACTTGCTGCCGATGTTTCTGGTCGACTTGACAGACCCCACTGCCACATCCCGTGTGCCACCCAGCTAACCCACCAATCCACCGTCACCCCACCACCCATTCAGACGTGCGGGAGAAGTGGCAGTGGCAGTGGCAGTGTAACAGCCGGCAGCAGGCCACATGCAACCTTCGGCCACGGCTCGGTGACTTGGACTGTGGGAACTACCCTACCAGCGGTGCGAAGGTGCACTGAAAGAAATGATTACTGCATTCTACGAGGATATTTCTTGAAAGATCCCTACCCGAGTGACATGATTCATACCAAATGAAAACAGAGATTGTGACACACCCCTAATGTATAAGTAATATCCCAGTATTTAGAAAAAATCTGAAAAACTTGGTTAATTGTAGTTTAGGAACTTTTCACGAGACTTTCTTTTTATTTTATTTCATTTATATCTTACTGATACAAGTCAGATGTTAATGTAAGTGCTTTAAAAATTTCTTCAGTTAAAGGTAAGGATGAAAACACCGAACCCTGTCAATTAAAGTCTAAATTATAATTTAAGCAGGTTCCGAGTTTATATGGTTAAATTTTCAAGAGAAAATGCAAATCTACTTAAACTGAAATCATCAGCAAAGCACCGAAATAATAACAACCAATTATGTATGTTAAGATACGATTTCTTATTAATTCAACTGGAGCTACAACATTGCCTTGGTATCTTGAACAGGTTTTTGTTCCTGTGCACTACCTCCACCTGCCAGTCCTGGCGGTAGTTAGAGTCGGAGTCAAAGGTATGAAAGGCAAGTTAAGCGCAGACAGCAGTGGCAACCGGAGCCCGGGATCGGAGGAAGGGGCAGTGGCAAAGAACACGGAGTGCGAGCAGGTTGGAGACGGATCTCGTGCTCCGTCCCGGCAACAAGAACAACAATAACAATGCGAGAAGGTATTGGTGGCAAAACAGAACTGAAAATCAAACTGAGGGGGAAAACAGAAGCACACACTCGCACTCGCACTGGCACTGGCACTGGCACTTGCACACAGAAGGGAAAGCCCCACAGGAAAAGCTTCGGAAGTGCGCTCCATGCCGCAATGGCAACGGAAGCAGGACAGGACAGCACGAAAGGGACGCGGTGGCGGGTCGGGGGTGGAAGGCAGTTTGTCAAGTGGCGACTGGGGAAGGGGGGGAGGTGGTGGAGGAGGCCGGGCATGGGGGGCATGACACGACCTGCTCCTGCCGTTGTGTCGGCTAAAGAGAGAAAAATGACTAAATCAAAAGGAAGTGCGCCACACTGTGCGGTGTAAGAGCACGTACAATACGACGGAGCTCCACTCCGGTCCTCTTCGCCTGTATTAGTGTGTCTGTGTGCGAGTGTGTGTTCAAGTGTGAGTGTCTGGGTGGGTGTGCTGTGTGTTGGCGCGTGCTTCGAAGACCGAAAGCATGACGGGCTGGAACAACCGACTAAAGTTTCCATTACGCTATCTCGATCTGTCTTGATTCATAAATTATAATCTGATTTAACTTAATAAAAGTATATCATTTTGTAATACATAAGATTCATTTTAGTTTTGTACCAAATTAAATCACGATGGGCCTGCCAAAATAGAGGTAAACCATTCAAATGGCGCCCGAACAGGGAATTTCAGGAACATAACTAAAATTAGTTCCTACAGAAGCATTTTAGTGAATGCTCAGACATTATTTCAACGGAAATATAATCTGCGTGCATTTTGGTTTAATAATGTCGACTAAATTTTAAATTTGCCTATAAAAGTAACGATGGCATCAAATTAGCTACATTGACTAGACACAATTCCGAAGAAGGACAATTGCTTATAGCTGTTTAGGGAAGAAAGTAGTCACAGAACTAATTAAGCAGCTGAAAAAATAATTTAAATGGTTTTGAGCATTCATAAGTAAAGGAAAGAATAAAATATGTTATGACGAAAAAGTTTTCTTAGTCGAAAACTTTGTCGGATTGAGGCATGGCCGCAATATGGCAGAGGCCAACGGCGTACGTTGAACGAAAGGGCAGACGGAAGGCGCAAACAGAGCAGAGAGCAGTGGTGTGAAAAAAATTGAAATTTGCGTGAGTGCTCCAACTGCGGCACGGCATGGGTATGGCTAGGTTCGGCTTGGTTTTGTTGGGCATGGCTTGGCATGGCATCCTGGCAGCATGGCTCTTGGCTGCCTTCCAATCCTCGATGTCCCAGTGGGTGTGAGTGTGTGCGGGGTGTGTCTGTGTGGGTGGGCATCGTTTGCACTTCAATGCTAATGTTGGCTTGGCAGCGACGTCTGTCGTCGACATTTTCCATGCTGAGGGAGGGGGTGAAGTGGTGGACGCGGGGGTGAGGACATGGGCATGGGGACAGGCCATGGCCAGGACGCGTGTCGCTTGTTCGTTTTGGGCATTTTTGGGATTGCCAATAGCAGTGGCTTAAGTTCGTTTTTATCAAGGGGGATTTGGGTTAACAAGGCAAGTAGGGTATGTTTCGGAAGATTCGTAAGCTTTGTTTTTATTTAAACTGGTTTTTTTTTGAGTTTTTGTGACAGTTATTATCTTTATTTGGGTTTTAATAGACAGATATCTTATGTAGTGGCATGATACAACGCACTTGGATATTGGACAGACGAAAGCTCGAATGATGTACAAACATGGACATAACAATAATAAACCTTTAAGTCATAAATCCACCAAATGCCAGATTATGTTATGACACCACTAAAAGGTTAGTTCTCAACAGATGTGGTGCTGAAAAATGTTGTGTTGCTTTCTAATACAAAAAATTGTCTAGACTTTTTCCACAATAAATATTAAATCGTGGATTGATTCCTCTCATGTACTTTACTCCCTAGTCTTAGGAATTCTTTGAAGGGGATTTCTCGATTTTCGTACGCCACTAGACTGGCAGCCTGAGTGATTCGTGTGGGCTTGGACTCTGCTTGTCAACGGCAACAATGGACGCGCTGCTGGTTCGACCCTCGAATGTAGGCAATACTTTTTTTTATTTATTTCTCAGTCCTTTTAAACAAAATTGCTGCAACTTGGTAAGCTGGCAGTCGGTGCATGTAAAAAGTTCGCAGCGAAATAAGTGAAGTACGACCAATTTTGTCGACTTAATCCCTAATGACACCAACAAACACACAGTGCCGAAGTTTAGGGCAACAAAATTAAACAAAGCACAGGCTACAAAATTAAACTTTAAAAAAGGTTGCCAACCATTTTTCATTTGTTTAGCGTTGACGGCAAGTGCCAAAAGTTTGCCCAGTCGTACAGTGGTGACGCGAGCGAAGAGCCATCTACTAATCTCTCTCTCGTAGAACCTACGTTGTAGGCACTTATAGCAATGGTTAATTGAAATGTTACATTCAGTTTGAAGTCTAGCCTACTTTTCCTTCGAAACACAGATAAAAAAAAAAGAAAACAACTAAATCCTTTTAAAACAGCTACAGTCAAACTTCCGTAGCCCGAAACAAAATTAATTTTACATAAGCATACACTGAAAAATTTTTCATAACTCGAACATAACTGAGTGGCAATAGCGCTAAGCATTTAAAATAAGTTTTGTCTTCATAAGTCAAACTCGAATTTCTCTATTACTCGAACTTAATTTTTGTTTAGGTACTTTCGTAGGTCGAATTTTTTTTAACCCGAAGTCTCTGTTACTCAGATTTCTTTGTTTGCAAATGTGGCTTGAGTTATGAAAGAAAGTCTGTATATACATTGTGTGCAAATAAAATATAACTATTATGTTTATACAGAACTTTGACAAACCTAAAGCCTAAAAAAAAATTATTTGGCGAGACTTTGATTTTAGGAATGTACATTATATTTGTTCCCTCTGAAGACTTTAAGTTCCACTCTGTTTAATATAAATTAAGTTATTTTTTTAGAAACATAGTTACTACATGATTGCAAAATCGAATGTAAAAATGAGTTCTTAAATCGAATACTATTTTAATTGGCGAGCTGCACCACTGTATGAGTTATGGTGAGTGCGTGGGCGTGTGGGTTTTAAATGCCGTCGAGTTTTCCGAGTGTTTGTGTTGGCTCGGCGGCGCCCTTTTGCGCGTCAATGACTTGCTTCTGCTTTTGCTTTTCCTTTGCTGCCTCCGGCTGCCACATGTCAAGCCCACCAACCGGATGACCCACGAATTCACGAATCCCCAAACCCACTCCCACCACCATCACCACCACCCACTTTCGCCTCCCATCAAGCACACCGCATTTCGCACACAACTTTTGCCGCATTAAATTTGACGCAAAAAGCACGCGCGCTGGCGGCGTCAAAAAAAAAAGAACTGTGGAGAGCGAGAAAACGAATGAGCGAATATAAACGAGCAGCAGAGCGGCAACAACAACAAGGACAGCCTTTGGGTCTGGGCTTGGACCCGCAGCCGTCTAAAGTCGTTGTCTGACACCCTCACCCGCCCTCGCCTCCCTGCCACGCCCCATCATCAGCCGTCAGGCATCACCCATCACCCAACACCCCCCGCAGTTTGCCGGCAAACAAGCGTGACCTGCCACGCAGCAGACCGACTTTGACGCACACAGCCTACACAGCGAGAAAAAAGTGCAGATTCTTACCAACAGATACCTTAAACCCTATAGGGTATTTCGTATTCGTGCAAAATGCTTTTAAGGGGATCTGTATCTAATACAGTATTCAACAGCTGTGTACTTTCTAAGTTTCTTTTAGTTATCTTTAAAGCAATGTACTGTAACTCCCATAAGTATTTTGACCCGACGGTTCCGTTGACATCTATGTAAGCCATATAGTCTTCCAACCAAATGATGTTTACACTTGATTAGTGAGTGTACGGGCATAAAATAGTAATGAGACTACATATGTATCTAATCCTTATAAATCAGTTTAAAAATTTCTCAACATTTTGGGATAGCGACCGTTCGTTAGGCTATTTGGATTTTATCATTATAAATCAGTTAAAAATGTTTGGATAGCGACAGGTTGTTAGCCTATGTGGATTTAATAATTTTCAAGGCTTTATTCAGATTCAGATTCAGCACACCAAAATGTATAATGACTTCTTAGTCCCATTTATTAATTTTTCTTAGCACTAAATTTGGAAACTGTCATTTTGTAACTCTTTAACTATATGCTGTTAAACTTAAAATTAATTTTATAATATATTTAATACCACATTGAAAACATTTGCTTTGTCAATTTGGCCTTTTTCAACTTGGTTTCAATATACCTGCTAAGACAAAACTACAATTTTTAGTAACTACTTATTCATTTAGTTAAACCACATGTTTTAAACTATTCGCAGTTAGATCTAAAAGATCTCGATTGCTTCGATTAATTTAATTTCAGTGCATCAAGGGCTGATGAGTGGAAGTAGGGGCAAAACCCAGTGGAGGAGCTCGCAGCTGTGGGACTCGAACTCGGGCTCGAGCTGGGGCTTGGGCGCCAGAGCCAGAGCCAGAGCCAATAGTCAGTCATCAAGGCTGTTTGCGGTCTGCTTTTCGGGGCGCTGTCTGGCTGTGTGTGTCTGTGTCTGGATTATATATACGTATAGTATTTATGCACATTCTCGTGTGGGAATAAACACCCATGTAAATGTGAAAGTGTGCCCTGCTGTGTGAGCATTTGTATAGAATGGCAAAAAGGAAAAGCAACAACCAGCAACCCAAAAAAAAGGTTCGACGGACGACCGTCAGGAATATTTTATGGTTTCGCTTTTGGCACCTCTCTTCACCTACACCTACACCCACCCACACCCACTCCTCCTTTTTACGCTCGCGTTTCCATATTGATTTGCCACTTTTTCACATTTTTCAGAAGGCAGCTTCGCCACATAGAAATGATGGAGGCGCCGCCATCCAGTGGTAATTGCGAAATAATTGCCGAGACGCAGGAAAAGTTGTCTCTGCTCCGGCTCCACCTCCTTTTTGTGGGGCGTGGCGGCGTCTTTAAGTTGTTGACTTCGAGTTCAAACACAAATCCGCAAACATTCGTGCCGGTTGCCCTACTCCCATCCCCTCCCCTTGGCCATTAATTGGTGGCGTGTTAGGAAGTTAAGCTCCTGCTGCTGCTCCTCTGCTTCACTGAGTCCTGTCATTACCCCCGGAGCTAGATGTCGGAGCGTAGCAAGTAATACGTTGGCAAATACACACCACCCATCAGGGGGATGAGCCGACCACCCACACCTACATCCACCTCCACCCACTCAGATGGAGGCAAGCTAAGTGTACATTCAGCTGTCTGTCGCTGACGCCACTTAAATACATGCGCACACAAACACAACAAAAGTCCGGGTACAGTGGAATAAAAGGGAAGAAGAGCCCTCTGAAATGAACAGCATAAAGTCTTGGTTTTATTGAAAATATCTGGCCTAACAAGAGTGGCTTTTTAAAAGGTGTTAACGGGGCCCGAAAAAAAAAAAAAAAATTAATAATGGTTTTGGGTAGAAAAACTTAAAAGTTGTAAGTATATGCAATATGTTGGTCATATACATAAGTATGTTGATACGGGTAAGTATTGCCGTTAGTCAACTATGTTTTAAAGTTATTTAATTTATTTAAGTCCAAGAAGAATAAAAACCCAACGAATTATTTAAAACATGGTAAACATTAAGGAAGATAACTAAAATCTCTTTTGTGATAATCAAATTTTTTCGACTGATATAATTTTTTTGGGAATTGAGCAAAAAAATGGTTTATCTTAAGATTAAAAGTATGTGGCTATAGCGGAATTTTTCATTCTTAAGAGTCTTACAATCAAACGTATTTTTTCATGGTATTATAATTAATAAAGACAGTCACTGATGTCGTGTACACGTGTTCTTGGTTTGATAATAATAACAGAAAAAATATGAAATAAGTACTGAAATAAAGTTGTTTAAATCTACCAAAAAGCGTTAATACTCGTAACAGAAAGTTGGTGATGAAATAAAGTAAAAACCTTATAATTTCGCTAGGAATTTATAAAATCAATATCAATAAATGAGCAAACAACAGTTTTATTCCTTATTCTGTCAGTATAGACAACGAATCAATGATTACAATCAGTAGCTCCTTAACCCATGGATTCCCCCTGTAAACTCCGAAAATACCCCCAACAGCTCCATGTCTGGGGCCTCAGAGTGAAATATTTAGCTTAATGAAGCAACGACTGCGTTTCCTGCCTCAGCCAATTTAGTGTGAGTGTGTAATTCTTTAGCTATTATGGCTACCCGGCAACCAACCGCCAGTCCCATTCCCTTTCTTGTCCCCCAACCATATTTTATGCACCCAACCCCCCGGTATGTACCATCTCCAGTTTCACCTTCAGCCTTGGAGTCGCGGCACCTGTGACAGCCAGAGAGTCAGACGGTATAGAGCCTGGGTTGGGGTTTGCCCCCGGGTTATAAAAAGTTACGCACGGACCCGCTGGATTACCGCCCAATCCCTCCCCTGTTTGCCTTAGTCACCGGTCGGTGCTTTCAACGCTTATCTGCGATGGGGTGGTGGCGACAATCAGAGCCACCCCCACCCCCACAGACCCACCATCACTTCCGCCACACACACCAACACTGCTCCACCACTTTGGCAACAAAATGTCCCACAATTACCACTGAGGCCACATCCACATCTAACGAAGCCGATGATGATTCCTATGACAATTTTCTATAGCTGGCAAGTGGCAACTGCTCAGCGACTCGGTGACTGCCCCTGGATGCCCCCGTGAGTCGTGAACATCCTCCAAATCCAACTAACAATCAGACATTGCCACCGCCACTCGTCGAGGGGACACTCGGTCGCCACTGTCCGGGTCTGTGTCTGTGTCCGGGTCTATGTCCGTGTCCGTGCCCGTGTCCGTGTCCGTTTCCATGTCCTCGTCCGTCCGTCCGTCGCCGACCCTTTTGCCTGCCATTCTCCGGCCCCGGCCCGTTATCATGTCTCCAGTTTCAAAGTTTTCTCATGTAACCAGCCACGAGGGCAAGGGATCAGGGAATGCCAAGGGGGCGACACGACCAGCAGACGGTCGCACGTAACGGATGAATGGGCGGACGTGGAGCACCACACTATGGCAATCACATTCGAACACACAAACACACACCAGCACCACAGGAGCGGCATTGCGGCTAAAAAGCCATACTACTTCGGTCCTTGCCCGGCAGAATGCCTCAAGGCAACCGGAACGTAGAGCCATCCACAGCACAGGCATGGAATGCCTAAATACCCCAGCAACAACAAAGCGATTACGAAGTGAGTCTGGGCTATGACAATACCCTAAAACATATTCAATTATATTTTGAGAAATATTTTCTTAAATGACCATTTTTATATTAAGGTGGGAACCTCCTTGAGCGTACTCAAAGTAATTTTGAAGGGCGTTCCTTTCACATTTTAAGGAAATATCTACAGAACTATACTTATAAAGTTATAAGATTTCCTTCTGTTCTCTAGAGCTTTTTTATTGTATTAGAGAAAGTCAAAGTAATTTTTGAGGAAACCATGTTTATAAAAAAATACTTATAATAAACCATTAATGTGTGTAAGTACTAATTGACCCAAGATTTCCTCTAATAATGGGTAAGTGAACATCCACGCTCCAGACGACACTTGCCAAGCGCCATGGAAATGGAGAGCAACTGCTGCTGAAGCCCCCACCCACATGCCACATGCACATCCCAATCCCAATCCCCAGCCCAACACCCGCACACCAACACAACACAAAGAGGCTACAAACACCCAACACCCACAACCACAACAATAGGACGTAAGCCCAGACTCGACCTCTGTCGCTGTCTGGGTGTGTGTTTGAGTGGGTGTGCGTATCTGTGTGCGAAATCAGCCAACTCAAAAGCAAAAGCAAAAGGAAAAGCAAGATGCCGCCGCCTGTTCGTCTGGCTTCCGTTGAGAGCGCGGTCGGAGTTGCCTGCAATTATTCCGTTAGTGTTGGGTCACCCACCCACTCAACCCAGTCAGCCCACTCAGCAACCTCCCCCCAATCCCACGCAGAAGTGTGGAAAAGGCGCGTCCGCATCGCTCGTTACTCACACCAACAAGTGCAGCTGCTGTTTTCCTTGGGGCCCCAAAGTCGTCCTGTTGCCGTTGCTGCCGTTGCTGTTTTTGTCGACACTTTTTTCACGGCTTGCTCGCTTGGCTGCTCTTTCGTGCGTTGCCACTGCCAGGAGGAGTCCCAAAGCCCCAGCCACCCATTTACCCAGCCCACCCAGCCATATCCTAGCTTCCGAGAACTCGCAACCTGCCAAACCAAACCCAACCAACCGCATCCCCGCCCATCCCGCAGGTCCTGCTGCTTGTTTTTCTTCTGGGCTTCGTTCGTTGAGCTTTCCCCCCGTCTTCATCCTCATCCTCGTCCTTGTGCTCGTCCTTTTTTGCCTGAAAATCAAAACACACGTCTCGGCGTGCGGCGCACATCTGCATGGAATTTCTAAAGTACGTGCCACGGACGGACAACTGAACGGACAGAAGGCAGGCAACGCCAGCGCCATCGCAATGCCACAACCGGCAACTTTGGCGAGGTGCTCCTCCTCCTACTCCTCCTCATCCTCAGTCCGTACTCTGTCCGTGCTATGTGCTCTGGCACATCCATGGATTACATAGCTAGCACAGCACACAGTAGAGCCGTACCAGGAGCAGCCAGCCATTCCTGTTCCGACGTCGTCGCCTGTCTGTTTGTATGTATTTGGCGGCATGGCGGCGAGAGCGTGAACCGAAACATGCAGAACCTTTACTGAAAAAATACACTGGCCAAAAGGGTAAAAATTTTCAAAAAAAAAAAAAAACTAGATAAATTTATTTTTAATATAGGTTTTGTCCACTTTTTAAAGGAATCGGTCAAGATTTGATCAAGCTATGTATTCACCCGCCACGACAGAAGTGACTTCATGAAAAACCCGTTTGTTTCCCAAACTTTTTGAAATGGCATTTTCTTAAAAAGTTATTTTGGCTTGTTTTGGCTTGTTTTGGCTTGTTTTTGTGACCTGTTTTGGTTAAGTACGTTTTTTAAGCGGACTCGAGGTCAAAGGCGGTTTAGATTTATATAATATAAATCTAATACCGGCTTCTTATGCCACACACCCAAAGTTCTTGTCAAAGACAAGGAGCAAAGCTTATAGCCTACAGCGCTGTTTCGATGTTTGCTAGACATCTCATCAGGACTATTTTTTCTGACTTTACCACTCGTCGGTAGTTATACTACCGACTTATAGAACAAAAATTTTTTTTTTTTCCAGGTTCTTAAGACTCGTGTTATGAAACATTTATAAGCATACATACAATATGTTGTATTGTAAATAAGTTACTTAAGGACTCTTTATTTCTGTGTCCTATATTCACTTATGCCTTTATTTCTTTAGATCCCAAAGACTTTTCTGAGGTCTATGTATAGACTTTGAAGTAAGGTCTGTATAAAAGTTGAGCAGGTCTGGTTTTTAGAAACCCTCTACCACCTACAGCTTGAAAGATAAATATATCTGACCTTGAGGCAAAAGCTTTGTTTTTCCGATATCCATATACAAACCAAATTTTATTTTGATCAGACAAATATATAAATTACTGTCACAAAAGCGGTTTAAATTGGCTTCTTTAATTTTCAACCAAGTCTGTCGCCTAAAACTATGCAATTATAATTACGAACTGAAATTTTATAGGAATATCTACCCTTAATATTTTGAACAAGTCTAACGCAGGACGTGCCAGTACTAAGCACAAAATCAATATTTGTTTCCAGTGTACCTTCGACAGTGGCATTGTGGGCTGCGCGTGCGGTGTTCAAGCTTGGCATTATAATTTCTTGCCCCGCACAGTGGCAGCCACACGCACACACCCAAGTGCTCGCACACAGACAGAGGCACACATACAGGGCGCACATTTTAACACTCTCGACAATAAACAGCATGTCACTTAGCTCAAACTTCAAAAGTGCGCCAGTCTGTGCTCAGGACTTGGGCTTTGGCCATAAGCATGGGGAGCAGCAGGAGAGGGAGTCATCGCCGCAGTCACCGACATCGTTATGCGAATGCCGCCAGCAGGCTTCCGTGCCGTGCCAAAGTTTTTTATTTGTCATCCTCGTTCGCCCGACAACAAGACGCGGCGACAACGGCCACAGTTCCAGCAGGAGGCGGGTGGTGGGTGGTGGGATGTAGTTGGGTGGTCGCTGATGGGCGATAATAAACAGACCCAGACCACACCCCACCGACGACCCACCCACACAGACGACCAAGGCGCAACGGCATGAAAAAGGCGCTGGCTGAAGTGTGTCTCTGTCTCTGGTCCTCGAGAGCATCGTCAGGAACAGGAACAGGCGCTGGCGCTTGTTGATACTGCCACACAGTGTGGCATTAATTGGGGCTACTCCAGTCGGATAAAGCCATACCTGGAGCTGCCGTGAGGATATGATTATACCCCAAAACAAACAAGCAAAAAAAGGCACAAGTCTGTCGGATAATATTTGAAGGGGGTACATTTCTACAAATAGGTTGCACTACAAAATACTTTTTCTTTTTAAAGAAAATTTTTTTAATGTACTTTACCTAAAACTCATACTGTACTTAATATGACAATCATTATGACGAAGAAACCTTTTAAAGTTGCTGTTTACTTTGAACCTTAATTAAATAACCGGTTTTCAGAAAAAAATACATGTTTGTCAAAATATAAAAATTAGTTTTCCTGTTTCTATTCTGTTTAGGAACCTAGTGGTATCTAGTGGTCTTGTTGTTTGCTTTAAAAAACTAAAACTTACTTACTGACCAGAAATTTTTAAAAAACTTTTTAAACTTTTTTATTTTTTATAATAATATAATTTCAATTTGATAACGAGCTTATTCAATTATAATATTTAAAATCGGTACCAACAAAAGCGGAAGCTTATTACTTCTCCGCAAGCGGTAAAATACTAATTAACGAATTTTGTTGCTTATCCAAACAACGTCTGTGTAAGTTTTTAATTTCTTAACTAATACTACCTACAATATTTTGTACTCGAATTAAAACATTTAATTTTTACGAAACCAGATTTTATTCAAATTTTTTAACATTTTTCAACAAACAAGAACAAATAGTTGATTCTGCGCTGCAATAAAACCAATAAAATGCCTAATGATCTACCAAAACAGCACAGTGAGCCCCAAGAGGTCACAGGTTTGATGAAAATGGTGACGAAAACTAACGAGGGATCTTGGTTCGTATGTGTCCCCAGATTACAGAACTGAAGAGAAGTAAATCCTAGCTGATCGGTTTCGCGAGATATTTGTAAATGTAATTTTTACAAGACTAAATTACAACATAAAAAAAAAAAAATTGAACCGGCCCGAAAAATTTTTTTCTGGTAGAGTTCATTTTCTACATTAAAAAAAAAAAAAAATAGAATTTTTTTAAGCGAATTTTTTTAAAGATTTTTTAAGTTTAAGAAAAAATGTTTAAAGGCCTTTACTAGATTTCTTCATATCTCGGGTTGTAGTCGGCCGATTTGGATGTTTGATACCAATTATCACTACCAATAAACTGATCTTTAACTTTGCCATACAGATCATTTGCATTCGATAAGTAGTTTGTCAGCAAGAGCTCAACAAACACAAAACTTTTGATTTTTTCGGTTTTTTCACCATATCTTAAACACTCGAAGAAAAGTCGATGAAAACAATGGTATGTAATAAAATGTTTGTATTCACATACACTATCAATATGTAACTTACAAATCCACATCAAAATATCACTCTTAGCTTGCCTCAGGACCAACGACAAGGACGCGGTGATAGAATGGTCCCATTTTTAAAATTTTTTTTGTTTTTGTATTTAGTATTTTTTTATATATTTTTTTAAGTGTTTTTTGTTTTTTATATTAGTTTAAATATTTTTGTTGTATTTTGAATTTTATTGTTTTTATTTTCCTAAAAAAAAAAAAAAATTCCAATTAAAAAAAACATTAAAAAAATTTTTTAAAATAAAAAATAATAAAATTTAAAATACAACAAAAATATGTAAACTAATATAAAAAACAAAAAACACTTAAAAAAATATATAAAAAATACTAAATACAAAAACAAAAAAAATTTTAAAAATGGGACCATTCTATCACCGCGTCCTTGTCGTTGGTCCTGAGGCAAGCTAAGAGTGATATTTTGATGTGGATTTGTAAGTTACATATTGATAGTGTATGTGAATACAAACATTTTATTACATGCCATTGTTTTCATCGACTTTTCTTCGAGTGTTTAAGATATGGTGAAAAAACCGAAAAATTCAAAAGTTTTGTGTTTGTTGAGCTCTTGCTGACAAATTACTTATCGAATGCAAATGATCTGTATGGCAAAGTTAAAGATCAGTTTATTGGTAGTGATAATTGGTATCAAACATCCAAATCGGCCGACTACAACTCGAGATATGAAGAAATATATTAAAGGCCTTTAAACATTTTTTCTTAAACTTAAAAAAATCTTTAAAAAAATTCGCTTAAAAAAAATTTTATTTTTTATTTTTTCTTAATGTAGAAACTGAACTCTACCAGAAAAAAAATTTTTCGGTCCGGTTCAATGTTTTTTTTTTTATGTTGTAATTTAGTCTTGTAAAAAATTACATTTACAAATATCTCGGAAACCGATCAGCTAGAATTTACTTCTCTTCAGTTCTGTAATCTGGGGACACTTACGAACCAAGATCCATCGTTAGTTTTCGTCACCATTTTCATCAAA
Source organism: Drosophila oshimai (assembly GCA_018150695.1). Taxonomy (NCBI): domain Eukaryota; kingdom Metazoa; phylum Arthropoda; class Insecta; order Diptera; family Drosophilidae; genus Drosophila; species Drosophila oshimai. The sequence goes on along the minus strand of JAECWM010000308.1, from coordinate 116,507 downwards.
CCTGTGACCTCTTGGGGCTCACTGTGACAGAGGATCTTAATTATTGTAAACACAACAAAGGCTGTCTCTAATAAATAAAACTATGATCTTCTTCAGATTAAGTTCTGAATTTCTTTAAATAACATCTCCATATTAACGTTTTCCCCTTTCAAAAATAATTTAATGTGCCCCACTGTACGTGTAAGCGGTTTGATTGTCATGGCAATTCGAAAGCATTTGTCGGTCGCTCGCCCCTCATCGCACACATTTGGGACGGAGGCGACACGACGCAGACACAAAACTCTACACCCCACCCAGCAAAGCTCCACTCCTGATGCTCCCCCATCGTCCTGCTCCTTCCTCTCCTGCCCTTCCTTCCCTTCCTTTTCCTGTGAGCCAGCAGCAACATCAGCAGCAATGGAGGGCAACGGCAACGGCAACGGCAACAGCAACATCAGCAGCAACAGCACGGCAGCAACATCAGCCACTTGCCACATTTGGCTTTCTGCCAGGACCAGACTCCAGGACTCGTGCTGCCGGCGGCGGCAGTGAGGTGGGTGTGGGTGTGCCAACTCGACGGCAACGACAGCAGCAACGACTGTGGCAGCAGCAACAGCAACTAAAAATGCGACGTGCGAGATTATCGTGTCGCTTGTTGGTCGTCCCCGTCCGTAGTCCCATCCCCACTCATGCACACCCTACGGCATTTGTTGTTGTTGGTGTTTCTGTGGCTGCGCACAAACTCTCCTGCCACTCCGGCTACCCCCTGTGCCCTGGACCCAATACCCTTGGTCCTGCTCCCTGCTCCTGTGCAACCTCTCCGCCTCCAGCTCTACGACAGCGACACCATCACCACCAGGCGGCACAACTTACTGGCGCTGGCGGAGGCAACTGCTGACTGCTACTTATGGTGCTGATGATGGCACAATGACAACAACAAGGATATCAGCCAGATGGCTGAGGACTTGGTAATACCCATATCATGGAAATGGGAATTAATCCGATTCAAATATCCCAATCAATTCTGTAGTGCTTTCACATTTTTGTTTTTTATTAATATTTCTTATCTCAAGTTTTCCTACCTCAAAGCCTCTGCCAATAAAATATTTTCCAACCAAAAAACAAATGTTGATCTAAGAGGAATATCTTAACTTTGAGAAAAAATTAATAAACCAACGAAATAGAGTTGTCCGTTAGTTGAACATTTATTAAAAGGAGACTTTAACCAGAAATTTCAAATGTTATTAAATTAAGTCTCCCATTTTAGAAAGATCTACGTATACATTTATTTATTAGCATATCGATTCCAACATCTTTGCAGTAATTACTGTAATATAAAGTAATTGCTATGGCTTAACTAAAAATACTCAGAAAGCAAGTTCAAAATAATCCTTATCAGTAAACAAAACGTCACAGATTCAAAGAATCTACAAGTATAAACCCAAGATTGAAAATGATAACTGCATTATCAGAAGAAATTCTTAGAAATCTTAATTTTTATTTTTTGCAAGTGATGTTGACATTAAGCTGTCTTAATATAGACAAATATGTTGTACTCACTCAGAGAAAAACGTTTCGGTTAAATAATAAACTTGCATATTTGAGTTAGGGTTATGTTTAAGTTATACGTTATAAATTGGTTATTTAATATGAGCAACAATTCGATCTCAAATAATTTTTATTTTTACAATTAATCAAACAGGATAAGGGGTCAATCAATTACAATTTTTTTGTTTTTTGTTTTTTGTAAATGAATGTAATGTTTTTAAGTTATTATTCGAGCGATAATCGACGATAAGTACTTAAACTTTTTTTAAGAACCATAAGACATAAACAGATGGTCTACTCTTGTTCACTGTTTGGAGCACTCTGTTGCAATTTTTATTTTAATGCTAGATAGTATCAAAAACATGTTAATAAAAGAAATTGTGTTCTCGGTGCGTTATTTATGATTGAAAGGCAATGATTTTCGCAGAATTAACTCTGACCCTAGAAGCCAAAGAAGCGATAACGCTGCCTGAGCATGCTGAAAATGCAGCTATAAATTCAGAGGCGAGAAATTGACCACTCATCAGTTTCAATCGAGTTGTTCAAAGCGAAGCATCCAGAGACAATATGAACTACACACTTCAATTGAGGTAAGCTTCTAACACAACAAACCCAGACTCCAGACCATTAAGTATCATCTACGGATTTCTAGCTGCCTGCTGGTTGTCGTTGGATGCCTTTTGGGAACAGGACACGCACAAACCGATGCCGAATTCACTGCAAAGGCCCGTCAAATGATCGCAGTCTTTGGCAATCCCGCTGTCAATAAGAGCACTCAGTACCGATATATTTCGGAATTCGTAGCATTCTACAGGAAGTACTACTACCGACTCAATCTCACCTATCAGGAGAGGCTGGCGGCCAACGATCTGGTGGTGAGGTATCAGCGAAGCACGCAGCAAGTGGATGGAGTGCCAGCTCAAGGAGGAGGAGCAGGAGTCTTGGATCTTCTGCTTCCCGTTGTCATTGAGCTGGTGAAAGTCATCAGTAAGGCCATTCAACAATACGCGTAGAGTATTGGATGGCACCGTCTGCTGTTCAGACGGATGGACGTCAGGATAAACGTCGAGTTTTCCAACTATTTTTGAGCAAGATGATTGGACACTCCGAATTATGTGACAGCTAATCAAAATCTTATCAACTGCTCAACGAAACTGTCATTGTACATATATCATTTAATGATTAATCATTAATGAATAATCTAGCAAAATACAAATTTTAACTATAAAAAATACTTAAGACTTACAAAAGGATTAATTATGATCGAACAACAAGTAACCGCATAAAAAGAATACTTTAAAATAAAATAAAGGGCATTTTATATTATTACATTTTTTCTTTTAAACCCAGAAAGGCAAATTTTAGACAGCTTTAAATCATTTCTATATTTATTACAAAAGTAAACCATTGAAGTATAAAATGTGCCAATATACCCACTGGTACCCCGCAAACGGGCTCAGCCTGAAAGTATGCAGCGTGCGCACGCGAGGATAACGACTCGACTCTACTCGACTCAGGACGAGGACGAGGACGACAAACAGCCCGACAGTCTGTGCGTGGGCGCAAGGGAGGGGTGGATGTGGTGCTAGGAGATGGGTCTGCCATGATGTGGGGGCTGTGGGAGTGGGTGGCGGTGAGCTGTGTGCGACTAATTGGGTGAGAGAATGTGGGTGCTTAAATTGGTTTCGTGCTTTCGTGTGACGCGTGCGGAGGCGTGTAAAGCTTGGCGTGGCGCTGTGTAAGTGTAAGTGTGGCTGTGGCTGTGACTGTGGCTGGGTGTGTGCGTGCCCATGAGTGTGTGTAAGTGTGCAGGCGACAGGCTGCTCTGCGGGTCCTTTTCTCTGCTGTCGTTGTTGTTGTCGCTGGCATGAATGCTTGATGGCGTGACGGCAGCCGGTTGTTGCCAGCAATCGAAACGAACGTTAAAAAACGGGGGGGTGAAGTGCTGCTCTTGGCTACCAAGACCTGTAATACCCTAGCGATAAGGATAATTTAGACAACTTAGATGACGTTTTTAATGAAATAATGTTTTTAAAATATTTTTGTCGTTTCTACTTAAGTATTTTGATTATTCCAATCAATAATGTATTCATATTTTAATATTTAATATTTTCAAAAAAAATTGAAAGATTTTAAACTTTTAAAAGTAAAAGAAGCCACAAAACACATTTCAGTAACTACAATCCTAAAAAGTGAAATATTTGACGACCCGGGAAAAACCCTTAAAAAAAGTAACTGCCAATGCTTATTTAATTTAATTTAATTTAATAAAACCAAATTATAAAATGAAAAGTTTATGTTCAGATAAATCTGAATCTCAGATTGAAGATAAAGATATATAAATTGTATCTGAAAAGCATGACAACTGACTATACTACAATGACTATGTACAATTACAAAATTGACCTAAATCTTAATGAATAAATAACTTTGATTTTATGTTCAGCCTTTAGAAGACACTCAATAATATCGATGGGTTTTATCCATAAATTTCCAAGCCCTTACCAAAATAATAAGACCCTCTAAAAATGTACACAAACACAATTTACCCCGCCTGAGTGTGGATTTTATTTTAACTTGCTTTTTTCCAGCGCAGCTATGCTCGACTCACAAACTTACTTCAGTGCCTGGGATTTGTGAGCTCGTCCGTGCAAGGACTTTTCACCCCACCCAGACCACCCCACCCCCCGTCGGCACAGCTTGTTTATGTCACTTGGTTTATGCTGCCCGCATGACGTGCCCTGCGCCCTTTTCCCGCTCTCCATTAGCCCATCGATGGCCTTCGCTGGGCGGCACTGTTTCGACGGGACTCGTCCAGCGCCTGGTTGTCCTGGATGATGATGATCGTGTGCTGGTTCTGGGTGGCCACCATCAGCTCCTGCTTGCGGGTGCGCAGCCGGACATAGGTGAGGTCGTCGCTGGGCTCCATGTCGCGCACCATGGAGCGGGCCAGAGTCACCAGGGGACCCACCCGGTTGGCGTACATCTGGGCAGCCGTCGAGGTCATGTTGGTCCGAATGGGCACGCCGTCGCCGTCGATCAGGACTGCTCCACTGACGCCTGGTAGTTGCACTAGGCGATCGAATGTGGCCTGCACGTTGCTCGATGTCATCGCTACCTGTTTGGGACCCTGTTTGGGTCTACTTATGTATACAGGGTTTAATTTTGAATTTTTGTTTTACTTTGACAGACAGTTTTCAAAGAATTTTTTAAGGGAACAAATTCCTGAGAACTGGAACTCAGAGTTTTAAACTTTCTTGCATATAAATCTTTATCTGCACCTAGATAAATAAATTTTCGATATTAATTTCATTTTAACAATTGGGTAATGTTTCATTCTTTCGAAAATATAACATTAAAATATTAAACAAATCTCAAACTCGTTCATAGTTTTTGTTCTTGTTAAATTTCTTTGCGGGTCAAATTCATTTGACTTTATTGAAATTTAGTCGATCATTATATTTTAGGTTTTGGTTTTTGTAATCTATATAGATTATAGAATTTCCTGTTATTCTTATTTTTAAAGGGTTCGATATTTAAAAACAATAGAGTTTTAAAGGCCAAAGGTTAAATAGTTGGCACTCAAGATTATTTTCTATGATTCATTTTACTGATAATAATATTCGCTTTGAACTGCTAAGTCGGAATTTAGCCTCCAGCCCTGATAACCTTTCAAATCACGTAAGATACCGCAGGGAAATGATTTGAGTCAATCCTCTAATTGAGTCTTTTATTATATATAGGGGACCACTAACCACCCCATGGCCATGAGCATTTCGCAACTCCATTTCATCGGGACTTCCACTTATTTTCGCCCAGGGAGTCCAGACTTCCCCCGTGGCTATTGGCAAGGACACTGCCTGCCAGTCGCAGCCACTCGGTGGAAGAATTTCCGGGCTCCGTGTCAAAGGTTGGACGTTATCCGTGTTGCAGCACGCGTCGCAGTTGGCGGGGAAAGCTGGAACGAACTCAGACGAGGCGCCACCACCCACGGTGGTGCAGGCAGCAATCATTCCGGCAGCATGCGGCGACATCTGACGACGACGACGACTGCGGGATGGGGTGGGGTGGGGTCACGTAAATGGCGTTGAATTACAGCCCGACAATCGAAGCGTTGAAGTCTCGAACTGAAAAGTCCCCCTTCATCCACCGCCCACAGCCTGTGCATCATTTATAAGCCGGGCTAGGCCACAGATTGTCTGGAATCGAGTCGAGTGCGCACGCACGCAACGAAGCCGATGATGAGCTCAGGACGACCGGGAACTTTATGACTGTGGGCCATGTGGGGTGTCACGTGCCGGTCCGCGTCTGACTCCGACTCCCGGTACGGACTACAGCTCTAGCACGTCTGCACGGCCGGGTCCGGGCCAACGCCTCCATCCTTTCAGCCCTCCGTTCTCCGTTGTATAATTCATTTGGCGTTGCGGACCCTTTTGCCGTGCGGAACTATTTATTCAATAATTCGACGTAAAAGCTTGACACGGCAATCCAGGGGTTGTGGAGCCCCAGTGGCTGAGTCTTTTCTGAACACGCAGCAATGGATAGGCACTTTAATGCACACAACACACCAACTGTCAAATATCACATGATCTTAGCACAATACATTTTTTAATATTTACAATCTGTGTTGCTAGCATCAGTATAGTTTTATAGGCCAGAGACATTTTTAATCTGTATTGCTAGCATCAGTATAGATTTATAGGCCAGAGACATTTTTAAAATCAATCTTCGTAATTTTTCAAACAAACTTTCAGCGCAAGTCCCCTCTTTTTACAATATCTGGTCAAAAATAATGGTCATGTTTCATCAATTTTTTTTCTGCGTACTTATACATATTGAAAAATTGTAGATCGAAAAGACTGCATTAATACTAATGTGAACCATTTTGTTTAACTGGCACACGCACCAATTTAAAAGCTAAAACATTAACTAACGTAAAGCATTCGCGACATGAAATCAAAGTGTCGGTGGTTTCAACAAATAAACTTGTAAGTTGTAAAGAGTTAACACAGGTCAATAAATCATTTTATTTTGACTTTATAAACTTAAGCATTCTAACGCTAGTTCTCAAGTTTTAATGGTAAGCCAAACTTATACCAAGGTCATACCAAAGTAAAAATAAACATACGTTTCTAAAAAAAATTACGGTGACATTTCATTTCGACTTTCGACTTACTATAAAGTATAAATAACACACGCGATGATTAAAAACAAATTCCTCGGTATTAAGGGTACCAATAAAATAACCTTTACATACATTTAAGAACACTTTTTTTGTCGTTATCCATAATTACCAAAGTTTAAAAAAACAAGCTTTTAATAAAGTTTAAGAGGCATTATTTTGTTTAAATTTCTGTTGTCCTGTGTTTTTTTGCTAGCTCTATTACCCAATTGAAACTCATTTTCCCTTAATTTTACATCATTGCAAACACCTGGATTAGTAATATCGGTTAAGTATAATATTTATGTAGATACAATGTACGATAGTACATACTTAAAATATGGTTACCCAAAATTAATATTTTTTTGCAAACGTAACTTTAAATTTTTAACATACACATTTTTCACCCGCGCTTTTTCGAACGTGTGGCATCCATGTCGGGAGGGTAGCTCCGCTTTAGTGGTGTTCCTAACCATGGAGTGCGCCTGCGATTTCTCCCAAAATGAACTAACGCCAGCAAATATCGAAACATCGATATTTCTCAATTGCAACCCTGGCCGAAACGTGTTACCCACTTCCGTTCTCTTTGCTCTTTCTTTTCGCCGATTTTGCCCGACGAAGGTGGGTGATATTTGGCCATCGCTTGAAAGTTATTTAACTAACCGACTCCTAACATTTCCAGTGGTTTTCTGCCCCAAACATTCAACATGGTTGCTGTTAAGAAACAAAAGAAGGCGTTGGAGAGCACCAATGCGCGTCTCGCGCTGGTGATGAAGTCCGGCAAGTACTGCCTGGGCTACAAGCAGACCCTGAAGACCCTGCGCCAGGGAAAGGCCAAGTTGGTGCTCATCGCCAGCAACACCCCCGCCCTGAGGTGAGCTCGCTTGTGCTACAGAGAAGTAGATTTCCACTGCGCCCAAGTGCCGTTTTTGTTGGAACCATATGGAGTCGTGCTTAACGCTGACTGAGAAGTATGATTCCGATCAGAATAGTTGATGGAAACTATGGAGTAGTACAATCAATCTCAAGCGAGTTCTCCGGACTGGCTCCACATGGTTCCTCCAACAACGGGCCCACCACGCTGTGGTTGCTTGGGGTAAGAAGTCTATACTGCTACATATGCAATGTTTTTTATGCACACACTATGATGATCCTGTAATTCCGAATGCCTTGACGAATACTTTTTATTACTAGAGACTCTTTCTGACTGTACATCTGAAAGACTTCAGTTCCCACCAAAAATGACTTGTTGCTAATGTTAAATTTGTCCATTTCAGGAAATCTGAGATCGAGTACTACGCCATGCTGGCCAAGACTGAGGTCCAGCACTACAGCGGCACCAACATTGAGCTGGGCACCGCCTGCGGTAAATACTTCCGTGTGTGCACTCTGTCCATCACCGATCCTGGAGATTCGGACATCATCCGCTCGCTGGAGTCGGCATAAACTATTTTTAACGGAAACAAATCGTACCAATAAAGTTTTGTATGAGGAGAGATAAAGTTGAAAATAAAATGCATCATTTTTTATTAACATACGTACGTTAAACGATTCTGGTGTGAAAGTTCAAATAGATAAGTGGGTTAAGGCGCCAGCCGGAAATAAAAACTGAAGACTAGCCTGTGATCTTAGAGATTACAATTGATTTGTTCAAGAACAAGGCGGCTATTACCGTATAATTAAAATCTGATCTCTTTACTATTTTCGTTCTATTTTAGGGAACTCAGTTTTGGAAAACTGATTTCTGCAGCCATTGAAACGATGTGGTAAAATTTGCCCAATTCAGTTGTTAAATTGAGTTGTGATTGAGTGCACATGCTATTAAAATTTAAGTTGTTTTAACATTTTTTGTGGGACTCTGCTGGCATAATGACCATTTTAACGAGCTACTTCCTGCTTAATGTTTTACTATGAGGTCATTTGAATTTTAAATAACACAGTTACAAAAATAAACATACATGGGAACATTTCAATTTGATTAATTATTATTCATTAATATTTATACATACATATTGTCATTTTTTGTATTGTTTTTTAAGTACAGCAAATACCTTTCCATTTAAATTTACAATTTAGCCCTATAATGATTGTGTAGATTTACAAAAAGTAGGCTTCCAGCTTTAAACGCTTTTTTCCTTGGCCTGCAATAAATAAAAATAACCATAAATATTACAAAAAAAATCATTGTTGTATTTTTAAGTACTCACTTGTTGGGCCACTTTAAGGAGGTGGTCAAAACTGGACTTGCCTGTCTGCATGACCATTCCTTGGAAAACTTTGGTCTCTGAGGCCGTTAACAGATCATACGGCGATCCGAACTCAACGACTTCACCCGCGTCCATGACCAGCACCTTGTCCGAGTCCATGATGGTGTGCAAGCGATGAGCTATGGTCAAAACTGTACACTCCTTGAACTTGTTCCGAATGGTAGTTTGGATAAGGGCATCTGTCTGGGGATCCACATTAGCAGTCGCCTCGTCCATCACCAAAATGCGATTCTCACGCAGAATAGCCCGGGCGAGACACACTAACTGGCGCTGACCCACGCTGAAGTTGGTTCCACCTTCCGAAATGCTGCTTTGCAGGCCTGTGGGCAACTCGGAAATTTCCTCCTTGAGGTGAACCTGTAAAGAGTTTGGTTGTAAATCGTATACACATTGTTGGTAATGAAAGTGCTTATGTCTCACCTCCTCTAAAGCCTTCCACAGCTTTTCATCCGGGTACTGCTCGAAGGGATCTAAGTTATATCGCATAGTGCCGGAGAAAAGGACGGGTTCCTGCGGTATTATCGAAATTTTGCTGCGCAGCTCGTGCAGACCCATATCATTTGTATCCCTGTTGTCAATAAGCATGGCTCCTTCGTTATAAGACAGTCGGAAGACTGCATTAATCAATGAGGATTTTCCTGCTCCAGTGCGTCCCACAATGCCCACTTTCTCTCTGGGTTTAATCGTAAAGTTGAGCCCCCTGAGCACAAAATCCGCTTGAGGATGGGGCGCATATCTTAGGCTCAAGTCCTTAGCCACCAGTTGACCCTCTTCAGGCCAACTCTTCGGCGGTTGCTTGTCCTTCGGCGAGGTGAAAGTTCCTTCAGACGAAAGGTTTTTGTACTCGAGCACTCGCTCCACAGAGGTCATCGAGTTCTCCAGCTCGGCGGATTGGCGCATTCCCCACTGCACCATGCCCGTCATGCCCAGTGCTTGGGTGATGGCCAAACCTATGAGGCCTGGATTGTGCTGCGGTGGATTGAAAAAGCTGTTTAGTAACACAGAGATCACGTAAAACACGCAGAAAAGATCCAGGTAGTAGCCAAAGGCCCGACTGGTAGTAACAAAAGTGTAGTAGCCCGAGCTGTGGAGGTCCTGGTAGTTGTCGTACTGCCCGATCAGCGTCTGCTGGGCACCCATGGCTCGGATGGTGGGAAGTCCAGTGAGAGTGGCACTAAAGTGCGAGTACATTGGTGACCGGGCCACAGCCTCCAGGCGCTTCACGTCCCTCGAAGTGCTCAGGTAAAAATCACGCCAGTAGTAAAACCCGAGTACCATGGCGGTCGTATTAATCAGATACCAAGGATTGGTAATGCACAGCACGCAAATGATGCCTGTCAGGGTGAGGAAGATCTGGATGCAGTCCAACATCACGGCGGGCAGCCCCTCGTCCACCTGACCCAGGTCCATGGCAAACCTGTTGAGGATCCTGCCCGAGGGATTCGTGTGGAAAAAGTAGAGAGCCGTGCGAGACACACCCTGGAACATGCTGTTGTGCAGCTCGGTGGAGGAGTGCATGGTCATGTTGAAGAAGAGCAGGGTACGGAGCAGTGCGCAAATTACCAGCGCGACATTGATGGCAGTGAAATAGTAAACGTCCAGTGATGACGAAGACGATGATTTGTGTTTGACCCTGTAAAAAATGGATCAAATTAAATTAGAAACGTAAATGTGCTTAGTTTGTTCAATACTCACCAGTAGGATAGAAAGTAATCTCCACCAGATGCCAGAAGCTGAGTGCCGGAGCACAGGAACACCAGCAACGCGAAAACCAGGCAGCCACAGCCTGCGCTGAAATACTTTTTGTACATATCTAATCCAATTTTACCACCGCTTCGGGTCTCCTGCACTGGGGCTGAGCTTGGCTTTGGTTTTTCCTTCTCAACAAGGGAATCTAGCGAAGAGCAGCTTCCACGGGAACTGCCAATGCTCTGAGAGCTGCTTTGGCGGGAATAAGCCGGAGGCTTTTCCCCCACATCATCTCCCCCGCCGTTTTGAGTGCTGTGGGCCAAAAGCTGGGCAAAATCCTGTCCGCTTTTCAGCATCTCGTCGTAGGTGCCGATGGCCGAAACTTTGCCCTTGTCCATGATTACAATAAGATCGGCGTCCTCCAAAAACTGCAGCTGATGGGTGACTAGCACCACCAACTTCTTTCCCAGGAACCCGCGCATGCACTCGTCATAAAGGTGCCGACCCACATGGGTGTCCACTGCGCTGAGGGGATCGTCCAACAGATAGACATCCGCCTTGCGGTACACAGCTCTGGCCAAACTTATTCTCGCTCTCTGGCCACCAGAGAGCGAAGCTCCGCGCTCGCCCACGATTGTTCCATCACCTTGCAGCAACTCCAAGTCGCGGTCCAAAGCGCACCTCTTCAGCACGGTTCGATAGCGCTGCTTGTCCATGGGCAATCCAAATAGGATGTTGTCGCGCACAGAGGCATTGAAAAGCCAGGGCTCTTGGGAGGCATAGGAGAATCTTCCTAGCACTTGAACAGATCCCGCTTCAGGCGGCAGCTCTCCTAAGATAGCCTGAACGAGGCTCGATTTTCCAGCACCCACTGGTCCGATCACAGCCACCAGTTGACCACTTCGCAGTGACATGTTGATGTTGTCCAGAGCGGGCTCATGACTCCTGGCTCCAGCGTGCCCTCAAGCCTTTGATGTCCACAAGGACATCAGGTACTTTGCCATTGCCAATGTAACTAGGGAGCTCTTTTTCTTCTGCCAGCAAATGTTGCTCCTCAGCGGGTGTGTCTTCTGATAAGTATTTTATATTTGCCTCCTCGCGCATCATAAAGTTTTTTATACGACGCAGTGAGACTAACAGCTCGGCAAACTGGGACATCCCACTGGGAAAGAACTTGCACACCGTGCGCCTTAGAATGTTGTAAAAAGCAGTGACGCAGAAAGCTCGCTCTGCCGTCAGTTCACCGCCCATCAGGACGAATCCCAAAAGGCTCACAAAGATGGCTATGCGTCCTAGGGTGATTTCAAAGGAAAGCAAGACGCCTCGCAACAGGTTCATCTTGCGTACGGACTTCATCTCATTGAGTCGCAGTTGCTCGATCAGCTTGCCAAAAGGTCGCTCCCATGTATACATCTTGATCACCTGGATGCCCGAGATAATCTCGTTCATCATGCGCACGCGCTGGTCCGTCCGAAGGGCTGTCTGCATCCTTAGTTTAGAGGTCACTCGGCTTAAGTAAGTTTGTAGGGGCAGGTAAAGAATCAGGATCCCAATCCCATAGAAGGAAGCCACTCCGATTTGCTGGTACAGGAAGTAGGCGGCGATAAGCAGCTCTAGAGGACCAAGCCATAGGAAATGGAAATGGATGAGGGCCCGATCAAAGCGATTGAGGTCGTTGGAGAGCAGGTTCACCACCTGGCCGATGGTGGTATCTCCCAGCGATGTGCGGCTCAGGCGGAGAGCCTTTCGATAGATAGCAGTGCTCACTGCCACCCTCATCTTCATGGCCAAGTGCTAGAAGATTAAAAAAAAAAGATAAGTAAAGTAAATAAAATACGATATCGACAATCTCTTAATTTTAAGAAATATAGAAGTATAATGGTGCAAATTTTATTGTTATTTATATGTGCGTATATTCTCGGCTTATATGTATATAAGCTAGACTATACTTCGTGCTAACACATACGCCTCAAATAATCTTTTTTAGACAATACCTCTGTAAGCTTAACAACCTTTCGTGATGTAGCATATACCTAAGCGAGTTTATGAATTTGTGTCCATGACTGCTCATATTGTTAAAACTTTGTAGCATCTCTCAAATTTTAATTTGTACAGATTTTTTTGAAGAAAATTGTAATTAACGTGTTTAATTATTTAAAAAAATTAAATATTTAAATAATTACATTAATTCAGTACTCCACCCACAATGGGTTCCAAAGTAGTTTATGTATGTATATCTAGAAATCGTTTAAGGTACTTAATTTGTAATATCCTTACCATCATGGTCATCATGTAGGGGTGCGTTAGGAGAACGCTGGCCAAGATGCAGACTATCAAGAGCGCGGCATAGATCTGGGCGGCGTAACTACTACCATTTCCATTGGCACTGAACTCTGATATAAGCCCAGCCAAAAGAAGAGGCACCGTGGCCCTGTAGAAAAATTATAAATAAAATAGTTACATTATCAGTTTCTTATCGGTTGGTAAAACCCGAGGCTCACCTGGTGCCCAGCTCCAGGGCGCCGATGACTATTCCGGATATCAGGAGCTGGCAGCCAAAGACGCGTCCAATGACCCTCAGGATACTTGGCTCCCGACGGCCATCTCCCTTCCTCCGACACCGGGCCACCTCGTCCTCCCAGGCCCGGAAAAACTCATCCCCGAGACTCTCCGCCTTGTGCTCGTCCAGCGCATTGTACAGATCCGTGGGCTGGAGCGTCTGCCTGCGGCCCTTGAATAGAATGGGCAGGGCAAAGCTGAAACAGAGGAACGTTTTCGTAAATCGATTTCGCAACGGGGTGTAATTTTAATATATGCTACGAACAATATGGTATCGGATAACAGTCGTCTTCGGATGTCACCTCTTGGTGATAACACACACCACTCACACTCTTAGCGGTAAGATGAAACTTTTGCGTACCAGAACATCAGCGTGGACAAAATACCTGCCGACTCGCGCGGATTGGGTGGCAGTTTATTGGCTTGCATGATTATGTAAATTAGCGCCCAATTTCACAAGCTTAAATAATTGATCCTTCTATTTCATCACTATGTACACAAGCTTCGTTAATTTACTGCGCGAATTTCAATTGATTTCGGCAGATGCAGCATCAGGATTTCACCACGCGATAACAAACTGGAACGGAAAACTTTCCGTTCAATAGACAGGCAAAAATAAATCACTTGAGCCGTCCACGACGCCCCGCTTTTCCAATCATTCTGTTCAATGTTCGCGAAACAGAACGCTTCGATGCCAAATCGAACGCCCGTCCAGCCCGGAATCAGCTGTTCGACCGGCTGACGCTATTTTGTTTGTTTGTGTCGGCGCGCAGTTTTAGATACATACATATGTATATTTATTTACATGGTCACTTCAGCCTTGAGCGCATTAGGGTGGACCTAACAGCGATAAGATAACGATTCCTGTAATTTCTCTCAGTTACTTAATTTATTTTTAGATAACTTATCTTGAGTGGAATTTAAAGTCACATTATCAATATGCTTTCTTTTAATACTAATGGGTGTGTACTTCTGTTTTTAAATTTTTGAGGTGAATGTACATAATTTGGGTGCTCATTAGGAAACAAAATATATTAAAAGTTGGCGCAAATTTTCATTTCCACGAAAAGTTTATAGATATAAATCTTTAAAAATGTTTAGATTGAAATTAGAGCATAGCCCAATTTGGAAAAAAAACAAGAAAGAACGCTATAGTCGGGTTTCCCGACTATAAGATTTGCGATACTCATTGCCCTCTTTAAAAAAACAAAACAAGAAAAAACAATAGTCACTAGCCCTCTTTAAAAGAGTGTAGCCTGCTTTTAGGCAAAATCAATTTTTAACGCACTTGTGTACACAATTTTTGAAAATGACCAGATTTTCAAAATTTTTAGATATTTGGGTAGATATTTTCAATACAAACAACATTTATTTCAGCCACTTTTCTCTAGTATTAAAAATGTGGACACCACAGAGTTTTGCGGTTTGTGGGCGTAAAAAGGGGCGTGGTCAGGTTTTGAGACAAACTTGACCTGCGCCTTGCTTATATAAGTCTGTGTGCAACATTTGGTGGTTTTAGCTCTTATAGTTCCTGAGATCTCGATGTTTGTGCGGACGGACGGACGGACAGACAGACAGACATTTGCTCGTTTACAGTATTTGCTTGCTCTTCGAGTATCGCAAATAAAAATTGATAACATATTTTAATAAAGGGTATTATCATATTGGTCAGATGTTTTTATGTGCAGTGAGAAAATCGCGACGATCGGGTATTCCCAGGCACGTATCCAGAAATTTGTTTCGGGGGGTGCTCAAGGACAATTATCAATCAAAAATGTGGACTTGTTCGAATAGATTCAGAAAAAGGCAAGGAGGATCAAGTATTTCGGGGGTTACGTGCCTGGGTATTCCAGATGTATATACTGAAGCTGAAAGGTACATCAATACACATTTACTTCATACATATGTATGTAGGTGTCTTTTTAATAACAAATGACTTGACACAATAACATATAGGTACAAATTCATCATTTACATTAGTTAAACTAGTCATAGCCAGCTCAAGATTCGGTTTGGCTCAATTCTTATAACATCTTTTAGAAAGTTTCTTCCTAGCTCTGCGCACTTCCGGAGGCCTTAAAAAAGATTACATATGTAAAGCTCATAAACAAATTTCTTAAACAAATTAAATAACTATCAACAAACCTTCTGTGCGATTTTCAGCAGATTTTCGTAGGCAGCATGACCTGCCTGCTTGACCATGCCGTGGAACACCTTAGTCTCTGCCACCGTCAGTAGCTCATAAGGCGTCCCAAACTCCACAGCCCGTCCAGCATCCATGACCAGTACTTTGTCCGAGTCCATAATGGTGTGCAGGCGATGGGCTATCGTCAGAACAGTGCATTCCTTGAACTTGTTCCGAATGGTGGTTTGGATGAGGCCATCCGTCTGGGGATCCACATTAGCCGTGGCCTCGTCCATCACCAACACGCGATTCTCACGCAGAATGGCACGAGCAAGACACACCAACTGTCGCTGACCAACGCTGAAGTTTGTTCCACCTTCGGTGATTTTGCTCTGCAAGCCACTGGGAAGATCCGCCACCACATCCTTGAGCTTTACCTCCTCCAGGGAACGCCACAGCTTCTCGTCGCTGTACTCGTCGAACGGATCCAAGTTGTATCGCATTGTGCCGGAGAACAGCACGGGTTCCTGGGGTATGATCGAGATCTTGCTGCGCAGATCGTGCAGACCCATCTCATTTGTGTCCCTCTTGTCGATGAGTATGGATCCATCATTGTAGGAGAGTCGGAAGATGGCGTTGATCAGCGAGGACTTGCCCGCCCCGGTGCGACCCACAATGCCTACTTTTTCCTTGGGTTTGATGACGAAATTGAGAGACTTGAGCACATACTCCGTCTTTGGATCCGGCATGTAGCGCAGGCTAAGCTCATCAAACACAATTTTTCCTTGCTCTGGCCATGACTTTGGTGGCTTCTTGTCACCCGGAGCCTCCAAAGCTCCCTCTGGCTCAATGTCCTCGTACTCAGTCACTCGTTCCACGGCAATCATTGTGTTCTCCATTTCGGCAGCTTGACGCATTCCCCACTGGACTGAGATCGACAAGCTCATGGCCTGCAAATGAAAAAAGGGTGAGCATTCTAAAAACGAATACATTTATTGATGGGTAACCTGTGTTAAAGCAAGACCAACATCGCCTCCGTTGTCTGGCGGGAAGACGAAGAAACTTAACGTGATGATCGCTATATAAATCACACAGAAAATTTCAATCCAATAAGCATATGCGCGCGAGGTGCTAATGAACATGTAAAATGCAGAGGTATGCAAGTCCTGGTGGTAGTCAAACTCCTCCTCCAGGACGCGCTGAGCTCCAAAGGCACGGATGGTGGACAGGCCAGTCAGCGACGCAGATAAATGCGAATAAACTGGAGATCGAGCTGTAAAAAATGTAAGTTTTAAATACTGTTTAGCCCTTCCTTACCTCAAGAGAGTTCTCTGACTATGAAATACGCATTGCTTACCCACTATTATAAATATTTCAAATACAAATATTTTAAACATTGTTGGAGTACTCACTTATTGCTTCAATTCGCTTTACGTCCCTAGAAGTTTTCAGATAGAAGTTGCTAATTTGATAGAAAACTATGGCCACTACAAGTGTTGGAGTAAGTGAGATCGGATTAACAATGGCTATGATAACCACAATGCCAGCCAGATGAAGGAATATTTGGATGACATCCATCATCACATCTGGTAATGTCTCGTCCACTTGGCTCATGTCCTTGGAAAACCGGTTCAGAATGGCCCCGTGTTCATTTGTGCTAAAGAAGTGCATGGAAGCGCGCGTTATCGCACGGAATGTGGTGTTGTGTAACCGAATAGATGCCCTCTTAGCCAGAGTGTATAACAGATTCGAGGACACCACGCTCATGATAATGGTCAACACCATAATCAGCGTAAACACGTATCTGTCCTTTGTTTCCGAGTTTACAGTCCAGTTCGTAATCTGTGCCTCCAGGACATCGGAGCTGGGTGTAACGGTTTCTACTTCGATGGCGACGTCGCGTTTCTTGGTGACCCTAACACAAAATAAAATAGTTTGATCAAATTCCGATTTAAAATACACTATCAAAAGTTTCATAATCGCAAAGCTCACCAACTTTAACCTTACCAGTAAGAGAGGAAGTAATCACCAGACGAGTTGACGGCTTGGGACAGCACACAGCAGCCGATCATGATACAGAAAGCGGAAAGTCCTCCACCCGCCTGGAAATACTTCCTGTACAAGGCCAGACCAATTCGACCCGATTCTTGGTGCTCTTCGTTAATTTTTTCCAGACAGGAATCTGCTATAGAGTGCTCTGATTTCTCGCTGTTGCGCCGCTGTTCGTTGTGAGTGTTCCTGTAGCTATCCGAGCGTGATCGTTCCTCCTCCTCCTGACTAACTTTCCCCTCTGGTTCACCCAGTAAGGTGACGATGTCGAGACCACTTTCAAGGAGCGAATCGTAGGAACCCACAGCACTAACCTGCCCCTTATTCAAGATCACGATCTGATCGGCGAGCTGTAGGAACTGCTGCTGATGTGTCACAAGAACTACGGTGCGCCCCCGCAGATAGCCCCGCACGCACTGCTCGACTAGATGATGGGCCACAGTGGCGTCCACCGCACTCAGCGGATCGTCCAACAAGTATATGGAAGCCTCCCGGTAAACAGCTCTCGCCAAACTTATCCTTGCTCTCTGGCCACCCGACAGCGAAGCTCCCCGCTCTCCCACAAGCGTTTTGTCCTTGAAAGGCAGCAGATCCAAGTCGCGTTCCAGAGCGCAATCCTTTACTACCGAGGCGTACCGACGGCGATCCATGGGCTGCCCGAAGAGGATGTTCTGGCGCACTGTGCCGGAGAAGAGCCACGGTTCTTGGGAGGTGTACGACATTGAGCCGTTAACCTCGATGTGGCCGGACTCAGGCTGCAGCTCACCGAGAATGGCCTGGATGAGACTGGTTTTGCCGGATCCAGTGGGACCTAAAATTGCAAGTATGGTCCCAGGCTGCACTTGCAGATTAACATTGCCGAGTGTGTAGTCTGGAGCGTTGGTGTCCCACTTGGCCCTTAAGCCGGCAATGGAGATACTAGCGTCTAGGAGATCGGTGTGTTGAGTAATGGCAGATGGGGGTGTAGATAAAAGATTTTCCTCCGCGTCATCTCGCTGCTCCTCTGCATTAGGAAAGACTTTATCTGGCTCATTCACCTCCTCAGATTGCATGAACTTTTCCACTCGCTTGATGGAAACCAAAACGTGAGCCGTTTGGGTGATGGCCAAAGGAAAGAACATTGTCATGGAGTCTCGCAGTACGTTGTAGTATGCGGTAATTAGAAAGGCCACTTCTGGAGTGAGAAGCTTTCCCAGCATCACAAATCCAACTAAACTGAGAAATATGGAGACGCGCGAGAGGAAGCCCTTAAAGGCTAGAAGGATAGCTTTTATGTATGCTCCTTGGCGAATTGCATTGACCTCCTTCTTGCGCGCATTGAAAACCATCCATTCAAGGGGCTTCTCCCAAGCATACATTTTGATAACCTGGATACCCGAGATGATTTCATTAATCATACCCATCCGCTTGTCCGTTCGTAGAGCAGCCTTAACCCGCAGCACCGAGGTCATCTTGCCCAGATACATCTGCAGGGGTATGAAGAGCAGCATGAAGAATACGCCAAACACAGCAGCGATCCCAATCTACAAAGGAATTGCGATTCAGTAAGGGGAGGGGTTGAGTTCAGGGATCTATTGCTGTGCTCACCTCCTGGTACATCAGGTAAGTGATCAACAACGTTTCCAGGGGCCCCACCCACAGATAGTTCGCTAGCAAGGTGTTACTGTCCAGGCGGGTGAGGTCGTTGGATATAAGATTGACCACGTGGCCGGACATGTTGTCGCCCATTGCGCTCCTGCTCAGTCGAAGCGCCTTTCGGTAGATCATGCTACCCATGGCCACTCGCATCTTAGTGCCTGCAAAGTCACAAGCCGATATTGTTAAGAAGAACACGAACTATTATATTTTATGTGGTTGTAATTCTAGATGTACCATTATTTTTTATGTGTATATCCCTGAAAGAAATTTTCGCTTGAAGCAGTTGTATTCGCGAGGGTCTTAAGATAAGTGTTCAATTTAAGTTAAGAGTTCAATTTGATTAAATAACTGATGTTTAGGTGTCAGACTCACAGACATGATGGACGCCGAACATAGCAGGATGTATGATGATTACGCTGAGAGCACTGCACAGGATCAGGCCGGCCGCATAGTAATAACCCATCTCCGTAGGCTCCGTGCCATTAACGTAGTAGGAAATAAACTTCAAAAGAAAGATCGGTCGAAAAGTTCTCAGTCCCAGCTCCACGAGGAAGATTGCCAGACCAAAAAAACCAAATTTCCAGCCAAAGACGCGCAGCAAAGCTCTAAGCAGGTTCGGCTTTCCCTTAGTGTTCTGTACTTCTTGGGCCCACGAGGCGCACAATTTGTCGCCAAGAGTATCTGGAAAATATAACCCAAAGACCAGATAGCTCAGATGCTTTACACTATGTTGCTAAGAAACAGTATCAAAATTTGCAGTGATAGTTTTACTGTTCTTGTTTTCATCATACCCGACTTGTGCTCCTTTAGGGGCCTGTAAAGGTCCTTTATGCCCAATGTTTTCTTAGACCCCTTAAGAAAAGTAGGCATAGTGTACCTAAATAAATTGTTTGGTTTTTCAAGTTTTTAGAATAAATAAATGTAATATTATATTTAAACGCTTTATTGCTCACCAATAACATATTGTTGAAAAGAAGTTTGATCGCTCTCTAGGATTTTCCGGCAAATCTCCTTTCTTCACCGACTGCATTTCGCACTCCCACTTAGAAAACCAAAACAACAGTTAAAAAACGTTTTAAGTTTAATTGCAATTAAATGCAACATGTTTTCAATATTCACATACGTCCGTATTAGCACCAAAAAACTTGCGGCAATCAGATTTATCAGACGATTTTGCTTGTTTTTTATCTTATCAAATTTATTTTTGTAAACACACTTTATTAAGAAATGGGAATGCACGCTTTATATATAACTTAAATAACTTTATTTTATTACAATTAAGAAAAGGAAGTATTTTCTTGTTCCCTTCGTGTTCAGCTAAAATAAAATAATTTTAACGGAACGAAAATCCGTCCACGCACCGAAAAGTTCTGAGAGCTTCTGACGAGCAGTGGGGAGGTTATCGGCTCATAAAGCCAAATTTGGACCCAGGTAACATAAATGAGATAAGAAGTTTTGTATGTCATTAAGGGAAAAGCTAAGCAAACAGTTTTAAAGATTTTCTTAATTATTCTGATTAAAGTCACTAAATTTTATTTTATTAAATACCTATTAAGCGGGTGACCTAATTTTAAGCACAAGTTTGCACCGCCAAAGTGTAACCATAAGAATCTTTTTAAAAGGCATCACCAGGCCAGCCTGCTGGTCCTGCACTACGTATTATTATGGGTACCTACTTCTATTTTATTCGTAAGAGACAGAGTAAGCTTGTAAGGTTATTTACTTATTATAAATTAAGAAAAAAAACCTAAACGTTTCTGAAGTGTCCGCCACTTAACCTTACACACTCGTGTTAATAAAAAGAGTTCCAAAGATCATTTATCCAGAATAGCACAAAGCCGTAAAGACTTTGTAAAATAAATTTGTTGCTTTACATATTATTTAATTTTGAAAGCTTGGGCTTGTACCAGCACGCGTGAAAATAACTTAATTGGCAGCAAAACATTAGAAGTTAAATATAAAAACAAGGTGGTGTTTGTTTTTGCATTCTCTGGACCAGCAAAACCATTGCAATTTAATTTCTGAAAGAGTCAATATGGGCGACTTTTCTACTTTTAATATTTATATCTTAGGTATCGGAAATTCCTCACAAATATTTTTGAAAGGTTCTTCTTTAAATATACAAAATTTATGCATACAAAAACTTTATTTTTATTTCCCCACGTATTACGTACATATTTTACTAAAATAAAAAACTAGTTTCAAGTAAATTGAGAAAATATTTCATTTATTTGGAAAGGCACTTCATTGCACTAAGTGAAATTTAAATAAATACAAACAGTTAATTAAGCATTTCTATACAGTTTATCGATTTACATAGAGAATTAAACATACACACAAACAAACAAATTTACATTCACACAAACTGACACATTCAAAACATTAACATTAGTTAATCTAGGTATAACAAACTAAGGATTCGGTAACGCGCACCTCGATTCTATTAATTTAACATTTTTTACACAGTAACTGGCCCTCATGAAGAAAAACTCGGATTCTGGGTGCTTTCGAAAGCCTGAAAATACAATTAAGGAAAGGATATAAGTACATATTGGTGCGGCCGTTTACAAATCAAATATTAACGAACCTTTTGTGCGATTTTTAGAAGACCGTCGTAGGTAGCATGACCTGTCTGCTTCACCATGCCGTGGAACACCTTAGTCTCTGCCACCGTCAGTAGCTCATAAGGCGTTCCAAACTCCACAGCCCGTCCAGCATCCATGACCAGTACTTTGTCCGAGTCCATAATGGTATGCAGGCGATGGGCTATCGTCAGAACAGTGCATTCCTTGAACTTGTTCCGAATGGTAGTTTGGATAAGGCCATCCGTCTGGGGATCCACATTAGCCGTGGCCTCGTCCATCACCAACACGCGATTCTCACGCAGAATGGCACGAGCAAGACACACCAACTGCCGCTGACCCACGCTGAAGTTGGTTCCACCTTCGGTGATTTTGCTCTGCAAGCCACTGGGAAGATCCGCCACCACATCCTTGAGTTTTACCTCCTCCAGGGAACGCCACAGCTTCTCGTCGCTGTACTCGTCGAACGGATCCAAGTTGTATCGCATTGTGCCGGAGAACAGCACGGGTTCCTGGGGTATGATCGAGATCTTGCTGCGCAGATCGTGCAGACCCATCTCATTAGTGTCCCTCTTGTCGATGAGTATGGATCCATCATTGTAGGACAGTCGGAAGATGGCGTTGATCAGCGAAGACTTGCCCGCCCCAGTGCGACCCACAATGCCTACTTTTTCCTTGGGTTTGATGACGAAATTGAGAGACTTGAGCACATACTCCGATTTTGGATCCGGCATGTAGCGCAGGCTAAGCTCATCAAACACAATTTTTCCTTGCTCTGGCCATGACTTTGGTGGCTTTTTATCAGCCGGAGCCTCCAATGCTCCCTCTGGCTCAATGTCCTCGTACTCAACTACACGCTCCACGGCAGTCATTGTGTTCTCAAGCTCGGCTGATTGGCGCATTCCCCACTGGACCATGCCCGTCATACCCATGGCCTGTAAAGTTTAGAAAGGATAAGGACAAAATACAAGTAAAAGCAATGCAACTATCTCACCTGTGTGATGGCAAGACCCACATCGCCTCCGTTGGCCGGCGGAAAGACGAAAAAACTTAACGTAATGATCGCTATATAAATCACACAAAAACAGTCAAGCCAATAACCAAAGGCACGTGAGGTGCTAATGAACATGTAAAATGCGGAACTGTGCAAGTCCTGGTAGTTGTCGAACTCCGCCTCCAGGACGCGCTGAGCTCCAAAGGCACGGATGGTGGACAAGCCAGTCAGCGAGGCAGCCAAATGCGAGTAAACTGGAGATCGAGCTGTAAAATAAATGTGTTAAATTCGTTTAATTTGTTCCCAAAAAAATGGTTCAAACTTACTTATTGCTTCCATACGCTTCACATCCCTTGAAGTTTTGAGATAGAAGGTGCGCAGCTGATAAAAAATAATGCCCAGTACTAGGGTTGGAATAAGAAACAGAGGATTGACAATGGCTATGACGATAACTATGCCAGCCAGCGCTAGGAAGATTTGGATGACATCCATCATCACGGCGGGCAGTATCTCGTCAACTTGTCCCATATCCTTAGAGAAACGGTTCAAAATGCGACCAGACGGATTCGTGTTAAAAAAGTACATGGCAGCTCGGGTGATGCCTCGGAACATGGAGTTGTGCAGGCGAATAGACGCTTTCATAGCTAAATTGAAAAACAGGAACGATCGCGCCACTGTCACCACAATGGTCAGTACCGTGATCACCGTGAATATGTACGTGTCCATCATTTCAGCATCCACGGACCAGCCCAGATCTTGCAGCCATATCGACAGGCGTGGCTCCAAGGCTTCAGATTTAAGTGTGTTGTTGCTTGCACGTGCAGCCACGTTTCCCTTTTTGGTGACCCTATTGCAGAAATAAATTATCAATTATACTAAGAACAAATTAGCTTGATTTCTTACCAATAGGAGAGAAAATAGTCGCCCAGCGAGGCCAATCCCTGTGAAAGCACACAGAATCCCATCATCACGAAGAAGGCGAAAAAACCTCCGCCCGCCTTGAAGTACTTGTTGTATAAACTGAGGCCGATTTGCCCAGCTACCTGGCGCTCCTGGTTATTAGCCTGCTCCGTCTCAGCGTCTTCCAAGCAAGAGTCAGCCATGGACAGCAGTGATTGCTCGCTGTTACGCCGCTGGTCGGTATGGCTTTGAGTATAGCTGCCTGATCGTGAGCGTGATCGCTCGTCTGCATGCTCATCTCGCTCCGGATCTGCCAACATGGTAGCAAAATCCAATCCGGATTCGCGCAGCGACTCGTATGTGCCCACGGCGCTTACATGGCCCTTATCCATGATCACGATCTGGTCGGCATGCTGAAGAAACTGCAGCTGATGGGTAGCCAGGATGACAATCCGCTCGCGCAAATAGCCGCGCATGCACTGTTCGAAGAGATGACGGGCGACATGGGTGTCCACCGCACTCAGCGGATCGTCTAGCAAATATATAGAGGTCTCTCGGTAAACAGCCCTCGCCAAACTGATCCTAGCTTTTTGGCCACCAGACAGTGAAGCTCCACGCTCACCAACTATGGTTTTGTCCTTGAACGGAAGCAGTTCGAAATCGCGCTCCAGAGCACACTTCTTTACCACCTTGGCGTACCGCCTCCGGTCCATGGGCTGGCCGAAAAGAATATTCTGACGCACGGTGCCGGAGAAGAGCCACGGCTCCTGGGAGGCGTAAGACATGGTTCCGTTCACCTTTATCTCGCCTGACTCTGCGGGCAGCTCCCCCAGAATGGCTTCGATGAGACTGGATTTTCCGGATCCAGTGCGCCCGACGATACCTAGCATTGTACCAGGCTGGACTCGAAGGTTTACCCCGTTAAGGATGTAGTCGGGGGAGTTTATGTCCCATTTGGCCCTAAGTCCGGTGATGGAGATTCCGGCCTCCGACAGCACGGCATTCTCATTTATGGTGGAAAGAGGGGGACCCAAAAGCTTATCCTCAGCTTCATCGCGGTCCTCCTCTCCATCAGCGTGGACCGTTGCCTGATTGCTGCCTGGCGGATCCTCGGGCAGATCCACACTCTTGTCCGAGACATCCGTCTCATCGGACTGCATATACTTCTCCACGCGCTTGATGGACACCAGGGTCTCCGCCATCTGGGAAATGCCCTGTGGGAAGAATACCGTCATGGTGGTGCGCAGGATATTGTAGTAGGCGGTGATCAAAAAGGCCACTTCCGGAGTGAGGAAAGTCCCGAGCAGTACGTAGCCCACCAAGCTTAGGAAAATAGATACTCGGGTGAGAAAGATGATGAAGGAGAGCAGAATACCCCTTATGTAGGACACGTGTCGGATGGCATTGATCTCCTTCTTGCGGGCATAGGCCACCATATACTCGAAGGGGAGCTCCCAAGCGTACATTTTGATCACCTGGATGCCCGAGATGATCTCATTCATCATACGAACTCTCTCATCCGTCCGCAAAGCGGTTCGCAGTCGCAGGACCGAGGTCCTTTTTCCAAGATACGCTTGCAGGGGGATAAAAAGCAGCATGAATGCCACACCAAACACGGCAGCGATTCCAATCTGTAGGGGGTATTAAAGGTTGTTACTTGGAATTATTTGGCTCAATAGATTGTTACTACGCTCACCTCCAGGTACATCAGGTATGTGATAAAGAGCGTTTCCAACGGTCCTACCCATAGGTAGTGCACGAATATGGTGGCCAGGTCCAGCCGGCCCACGTCGTTGGACATAAGGTTGACTACATGTCCTGCCGTCGTGTCACCCAGTGCGGTCTTGCTTAGACGTAGGGCTTTACGGTAGATCATGCTGCACATACCCACACGCATCTTGAGTCCTGACATACATAAAAATACGTTATTTAATCTTGGTTAAAAACCGACATAACGCAAGGAGACATGAGACTTGTGCGTTGGTTGCTATTTCGAGAAACTTGTATGAGTGTCGAAAATTAAACTTTTTGTGTATTATTTACTATAAACGCAAATCACTAATTGGGACTGAATAAAAATGAATTGTTAATATTTGTCACTTTTTGCATCCAGGCCTCAATTTAAAGTGCAAACAGCGGTTCGGTTTTTATTAGCAGATTGAATAATCCCATTATATTAAAGAGGGGCAAAAATGACATTGCATAATTTTTAGGTAATTTGCTGTCCCACTCAGAATCTACGAATAATTTAACGTTAAAATAAATTTAACTAAGTTTAAAAAAAAAAATTAGGTACATTGTACCTATTAGTTTGTAAAAATTATAACATGTTTGTTTTATAAAGATTAAAAAGTTGTTATTTTTAGATTTCAATGTGTATGTAGAAAATTCCTCCACAGACCATAAATAGTATGCAATTATTCTTGAAAAGTGTATATTTAAATGTTCTTATGAAAGCCGACACTCTTAACTTACCCACATGCATTGTGCCTAGCATATATGGATGCATGATGATGACGTTGAGGGCGCTGCATACGATCACTCCGCCAGCATAGTAATAGGCCGCTTCAATAGATTCCGAGCCGTGGGAATAGTAGGAAATGAGTTTCAGCAGGAAGAGTGGCTGCAGTGTCCGGAGGCCCAATTCAAGCAGAAAAAGGACCAGCCCAAGAAGGGCGAAGTACCAGCCAAACACCCGAAGAAGGGCTCTCAGCAGATTGGGCTTCCCTTTGGTCTTCTCGAGTTCCAGCTCCCAGGAGGCACACAATTTGTTTCCCAAAGTCTCTGCAAGAATTGCACAAATTAACACAATTTAATCGCAGATGCCGGACTCAATAAATTCGGATTACGAAAACAAAAACACAGAATCATGGACGCAATTGAAGAAAAAAAAGCAAATCAATTAAGCCGGTCAACGAACATACTATGTACACATGCATCGATCAGACAAATTAATTTTTCTGGTGATAACTACATACAGTGCTTCTGGAAAATGTAAGACTTTTGACGGTTGAGGTGGGAATGATCATTTTCGTTATCTACAAATGACCTGATATACAACTATGACTTGCACTGATTACAAAAATCTCCCAATGACATAAATCATAATGATTTTTTTATCCTTAAATAGCTTTTAAGTTTTGAATTTCACCACTGAGCGACAGCAATAAAAAAGTATGGTTAATACCCGATTTGTGTTCCTTTAATGCTCTATACAGATCCTTGGTATCCAGTGTATCCTTTCGGCCCTTGATGAATGTGGGCATGGTGTACCTATAAAAGTAAATTGCGTTTTGGGTGTATTTTGATTAATTATTATACAACTCACCAAAAACATGCTGCCGAAATAAAATTTGATCGTTCTCGGGGATTTTCCGGCAAATCTGCCGTCTTAACGGACTGCATTTTGTACTTCCGCTAAAGAAACTGCAATTTATTGCGGCACGAAAAAGGTAATATTAGTAATTGAGTGATTAATTGAGCAACAGCGGATAATGGAAACATGTAATTCTGCTGAGTGGTGTTAAAAACAAAAGTCGATATGAGCACAAACAGGCAAGTCTTAATCAAACAAACATTGCTGTTTTATTTATCTACGAATTGTATTGACGTTGGCTTGACGACTCGGAGAAGTCTGCTTATTATTTTGTGGAAAGCCCATGGGCAGGGAAGACAAGGGTTGTGATGTGTCACTGTCACTGCTCATAAGTTTGTAGTTCGTCATTATTATGTTATGTTCACTTTAAAAGAAAGGCCAGGGAATGAGCAACATTCGAGAAGAGTTCCAAAAGCCAAGCACGCGGTTGCCATTTCGCCACACAGTGAACATCAAGTTTGAGTACATTTCTGGTCAATCTTCTTTTATAGCATTTTCTTCATAGTCTTTTTATTAACTTTAAGAGCACAGGAATTTTTTAATGAAAATACTTCAGTAGGTATATTAAAGGTTTAGTGATTGGCACAGTAAATTCATTGGATTAAAGTATTTATAAAGATGCCTTGCAACATTTTACAAATAAAATTTCTAATTAACTTTTTATAAGGTTTATTAATGATCATTTTACTTTAAGAAAATATTTTTTTTTTTTTTTTTTTTTTTTAGAGGGTGGTAAGGATGCCTTGCAAATTGAGTGAGGTACTGGGATTCGTTGCCTAAATACATACATATTTATTATGTCTATAAAAGCTTAAAAAAATTAGTTGATCGTGAAGATCACTTCTTAAATTTCGGAAACTCCCTAGTTATCTCACTATTGGTATCCACTGTATCCATTTGTCTGTTCCTTCTTTTCTCCCTGTTTCATTCACTCGCACTGAGAATAAGCACTTTGAGAGGCCGTTTCGGCCATTTACCGTTTCCCCGTACATATTTATGTGTGGGTGTACCACGCTGTTTGTGTGGAATAGGAAAACCACATACCCAAATTTATGCAAAAACATTACATTTATCAACAAACAAACAATAATTGTGCACAGATAAAGGCCGCATCGATGGGTTTTCGTTTGTCTGTAAATTATCTAATCACATGGATTTTTTCAGGCACACAATTACTAACCAATCCAAGCACAATTAGAATAATTGCCATTACTTGCGAATCACATGTACGTACATTTGTTTCAATATTGTATTGTTTACATTCAACAATAACCAAACTGGGGAACGTGAGAATCGCGATAGAAGACCCGGCCCAGCTGGCGGCAACGCAAAAAATGTAGCAAATAATAAAACAAACTTCGGTCCGAGCGCCGGAAAGGGCAGCAGGCTACTGAAACGCTCGCCGGTTTCGGCGGCTATCGGCTCTTTATACGAAATTCGCCCCCAGGCCCAAGCGCACACGAACTACAGTCGAACTTCCAAAACTTAAACCACCATATGGTACAAAACACATCACGTTATGGTATACAAGTCATACTTTCAGGTAAATAAGGTTGGTTTATGGTGGGCCTCAATTTCGGATTAATCTTTTTACCACTAATTTTATAAAACTTGTTCTTAACCTATTAATCCGAAATTATGTTACAAATTTGATTTTCATCGGTTTTTTCTCAAATAAGATAAGCACTTACAAGGCATAATAACCTTAGGGCCAAAGTTTTATACTTAGCATAAAGAACATTTCCTTAGCCAAATCAAACTTTATTCTTACAATGTATAATGTACATAATATAAATATAAGGCTATTGTCAAGAAAAATTGACCAAATCCTCAAAGTTAAGTAAACACATACGGGGGTGCCACAGAAACCGTTCCGCCCAAATTCCAACCGAATGTCCAACCCCTTCTCTATGTAAATTCCAACCCTCTTTGGGCGGAACGGTTTCTGTGGCACCCCCGATAGTGTTAGGATCAGAAATAAATTTTTATAAAAACTTCACACTACACTGTATAAGGTTGCTCATTGTCTTCTCATGTTTGATTTAGTTGTATTTAAATTTATAAGTTTCTGAAGTAGCACTGTACTTGCTGTACAAGTGTGCATTTGGGAGTGGAATTGCATACAAGTATGTACAGTGTACATACATATAAAGGTAGATTGCACATAGCAATTTCTTGCTAAGAATGGTGCAACAAGTGCAATTAAAATAACGGAATCAAAACAAATCTCAGTAGTTAAGTCGAAGGTTTAATTTGGAAAATTTGTCTTTGAAACTTTTAAATTATTTAACGGTAATTAGTGAGATCAAAGTAAGCATAACAAATGCATTTTTGCCATAAAATTGGGCAAAAAAACAAACTTTACATAAACATAAACGTTTAAATTTAAATTAAATCTGTTTGTATCCCAACTAAACAAAAAGAACCTAAGTTGTGTATTAAAAGTTTGTATAACATTAAGATAAGACTAAACGCATACAAAAACTGATCAAATCCTAGTTGATTTTACTAAACGTTATTTATTTTTTGCTTTGTCGACTGTTTTCATAAAACCCCACCTGAAATGACTTCTAAAGTTTGAGGACACGATATTTGTAACTCCTTCTTAAGGACTAAACATTTGATTATTTTTTTTAAAAAAACAGATTAAAGATTATAGGGTTAAAGCAAGGTCAATAGAGATTCTATAAATTCACTGTTTCCAAGGAAATCTGTATAAACTTTAAAACATCTTTATGCATTCCAAATACTCAGAACAACGCTTACCACAGCACACTAATTGTTAAGTTAATATTTTTGGTTTACATCAAAAACCGTGGACCATTTGGCAAAAACACGGTGCATTTCGTGCACTCAGTGGAACAAATCCTTCCATTATAATTACTAGCAGCACTACTCCATACAAAATAAATTACACTGCAACTGCTTAGAGTCTATAAAATAGTTCCGATTTCCAGTTTTATTTCTGTTGGGTTTATTGGTTGTACATTGGTAATGTAGGCCCACAAGATTTCAAAACAAACTACCAACTAACGAACGCGGAAAGCAGACGAATCGAGGACGACGACTTAGGCAACCAAGGCGGAGGCGGTGCTCGACTCGTACTTCCAGTTGGGCGGCAGGACGCTCTTAGTCTTGTAGTAGCGGGCCAGACGGTGGATCCTGGACTCGACCAGAATCAGACGGAACTTGCCGTCCTTGTCCTTGCGGTTACGCTCCAAATGCTTGCGGATGGCAACGGCCTTCTTGATCATGTGGTAAAGATCCTCGGGAATGTCGGGCTTCAGACCCACAGACTTCATGATGCGCAGGATTTTGTTTCCGTTCACGAAACGCACCTGGGCTACGCCGTGCGAGTCACGCAAGATGATGCCTGCAAATAATCCGGGTTAACAACTGGGTTAACATAACCTCAAACAACAACACACTCACCAATCTTGGAGGGCGTCAGACCCTTCTTGCCCAGCTTCTTGATCTGGTCCTTGACATCCTCGGCGTTAAGCTTCAGCCAGGATGGCACAGTGCGTCGGTAGGGGAGCGCTGATTGGGAAATACCCTTGCTGCGAAAAAATCGAATTGTTACTTCGCGTTCTGGCGGCGGCTGTCAAAAGCAACAACGTTTGCACCATGTGCTTGCCTTTGCGGGCAATTTTTAACCGGCAGCACCCCCCGGGAATATCATTTATCACATTCGGGGGCTTATCCCGCACGGCAGACACATTTTGCAACCGTTCAGCTTCGCGCAGATGCACTGGAAACATTAAAAAATAGCATTTTTACCCAGGAGCGTGCATACGACCCATCTTGATAGTCTAGTTTTTGACACCGAAAAGAAGGTGGAGACTTTTTGCACGTTGACAGCTCTGCGATTGTGGAGACCTGTCAAAAGTGCAATCGATAGCAGCGATAGACCGCAGCTAAACGATATGTGGAATATTAAGTGCATTATTTCTGGAAGTATTGAGATCTATAAATTAACTATCTGGTCTTTAAAATATAAAAGCAGAATTACAAGCGTTAATTAACAAAATTAGTTGGTTTAACTATCGATAGCTTACCTCTTTGACAACTAAACTCTACAAAACTACAGTGTTGCTTGAAACGGGGTTTCGTTTACAATCGTAGGGCGAACGGTCTCATTATTGTTTGCGCAGCAAGAAATAAAATTAAAATGCATTTAAACAAATACGATGAACTGATGGAGCGACTTGAGGGCGAGGAATTGGAGGTGAGATGGTGTTGAAGCCGCGCAAACTTAAACAACAACTGAAATCCCCCGTTTCCGCAGCAAGTCGAATTGGGAGCTGAAGTCTACCAGCAACTACTGGCGATTTATTTGTACCAAAACAAACTGTAGGTGCTGCCTTATTCGTAGACAAACCACATAAATTGTAACTTCTATGTCATCTAGGGCCAATGCCAAATTACTGTGGATGCGGATTCCCGATAAATTGAAGGAGGACAAAGAACTGATCCAGCTGAACTTGCTCAACCAGGCTTTACAGAACAATAACTATGCCTATTTCTTCAAAAACATCAAGTACGAGTGGTCTGAGAGGGTAAAGTCACCCATAGAAGACCTTCTAGGTAAGTTTACAAGTAAATACTTATCCAGGACTAAAGTATCTGTTTTTAGTGAAACAACGAGAGGAGCTATTTAAGCTGATGGGAAGCGCCTATGTGTCCATCTACCAGCAGAACCTGTTGGAACTGTCTTTAATGTCGGAGGACGAACTGAAAAGCGCTTGTGCGGCATTAAAGTGGTCTGAGGAACTTGACGGCGACCGGGTGATTCTAAAGCCTAAGGTCCAAGAAGCACCTCCCAGCCGCGCCAACGATGATCAGTTGCTCAAGCTAACAGAGTTTGTAACTTTCCTAGAGAATTAAGTTTTTTAATAAAGTTGGAGGATTCCGCAGAAAAACATACTATTTTTGGTATTTTCTAACATCAGGACAGGTTTTCGTTAATTTTGTCCTTATCGTTTAAAAAGCCTTTTGATTGGATTATTTGACTTACATTTTTTATAAAGCAATAAACTTTATAATTGTTTTTAACACATCGATAAAATTATAAAGGCGCAAATCGAGTGTACATTTTAGTATTTTTTTAGAGCCCTGCGATCTGCGGCCACACTGCTCGTTGTGTCACTTGGAGGAAAAAAAAATAATTTGCACCAAACGACGACGTCCCATTTTCATTGGAAAAGCAATCAAAGATTTCTGTGTGGCATACTTGCAAATTAGAGCAGACGGAACGAAAAAGAGTGTGAAAATATTTTGTGGCTATATAACAGCATATTGCGAACCGCCAGAGGGCAAAATCGAGTTGGTTGCTGCAGAATAGAAAAACCGATTTTCAGTGCGTGTGTGTGAGCAGCAGCAACAGCGGAAAAAATGGCAGCGAGCGACAAATCGGTCGACGATTCCCTTTATCCCATAGCGGTGCTGATCGATGAGTTGAAGAACGAGGATGTGCAGGTTAGTATTGGGCTGGTTAACGCCCAAACTGCAGACGTTTCCCGAAATTGCGAAATATTGAGGTGCTAAATTGGGGAAGCGTGCCCTCACTCCTGCGGTGGCTGTGTATTTGTGCAAAAATGCGTCATTGTGTGTGCATGGCTATTTGTGTGGGTTAGAGCGTGTGCATACAACTGCGGCGAATAAAGCGATTTAAAAATTCTACAAAATGTTGATACACATTTTACAAATGTTTTTAGAACCTTCTTATGAGTACTTTCAATCGTAGTTTATTAACTACTGTAATCTTTATCTTTATTATCTTTACGAAGGTTATTTTCTTATCTTTGAATTGGACTTATACCAACAAACTAGCTTATCTATGTACATCTAAGTCTTAATCGTGAAAACGCTTAAAATTATATCTTTTGATAATAATTCACCAAATTAAATAAAATAGATAATCTATGTTTCATTGGTGCAGTAGTCGAAAATATGGAGCTTTACCTTGATATAAAACTGCGTACATTATTGTACACAAAACTATAAAACGCATTTACCAAACTTGGCGTTTTAAGGGAAAGCTTTTGGTATTTTTTATTTGCCGGACGCGCATAGCAATCGCAATTTCATAAAAAATTTTTACCTTACTGAAATAATTATTTCATATAATATAATTTTTCCCAACTCAACCTCATAAAACCAAACCAAGGAATAGAAAAGTTTTAGGTACCAATATTTTAATCATAAAAGTTATTGATGTCAGTTATGCTGTCAGATTTTTCTTCGAGGTTCCTCCAAAAACTGTGTAAATAGGAAACTTTCAATTCTCCTTTTACCCAACAGCTTCGACTCAACTCCATCAAGAAGTTGTCCACCATCGCCCTAGCTTTGGGGGAGGAGCGCACACGGTCCGAGTTGATTCCCTTCCTCACCGAGACTATATACGATGAGGACGAAGTGCTGCTGGCCTTGGCCGATCAACTGGGGAACTTTACAAGTAAGCTTATAGACAGTAAATACTTTTGTGGATTGTCCTCAACCATATTTTTATGTTCCTTCCCAGGTCTTGTAGGCGGCCCTGAGTTCGCTATGTATTTGATTCCACCCCTCGAGAGTCTGGCCACCGTCGAGGAGACTGTGGTGCGGGACAAGGCCGTAGAATCTCTGCGCACCGTGGCGGCTGAGCACAGCGCCCAGGACTTGGAGATCCACGTGGTGCCGACTCTGCAGCGCCTGGTCTCTGGCGACTGGTTCACCTCGCGCACCTCCGCCTGCGGCCTGTTCTCGGTCTGCTATCCGCGGGTCACGCAGCCGGTGAAGGCTGAGCTGCGCGCCAATTTCCGCAAGCTCTGCCAGGACGAGACGCCAATGGTGCGCCGGGCAGCAGCCAACAAGCTGGGCGAGTTCGCCAAGGTCGTGGAGACCGAATATCTCAAGTCTGACTTGATACCTAACTTTGTGCAGCTGGCCCAGGATGATCAGGTAAGCCAATATAACTAATTTATTTGTATACTGTTCTTAGTTGCAAAACTTATTCTTAATGCTTTAATAATTCTTTTAATACTTTATTTTTTAAACTGCTTCTTAAAAGTAATAACTACTTCTACTGCAAAATTGTGTTTTTGAGCTGAGTATTTTTTTAGTTTTGCCTTTTTTTTTAAACTGACTGAACCTGATTAAAAAAATTTTATTAATTAAAAAAACAAAAACGACTCAATCGGGGTGCCACAGAAACCGTCGACGGTTTTGAGGAGTAATTTTTCGGAAATTCGGAAAAAAATCGTCGGTGCTACAGAAACCGTCTGGAACTTGTTGTTGGGACTAACGATTCGGAAAAAAGACAGGGCTGACTTCTTATTTTTATTTGGCATTTATTTGCTATTTTTCAATAAATTCAAGCCAAGTTTTACTTATTTTTGCAAGACAATACCAACAACTAAAAAAAACTCTACACATAAATCGTAACGAACAAAATAGTTCAACATTTTAAAATGACCGCCAACCTAAACAACAGAAGCCATCCCTGTATTAGATGGCTTCTTACGAGAGGCCGCTACATAAAATCAGTCCCTCAGAGCGAATCCTTTGCGAAATCCGCGTTTTCTAATATAAAAATCAAGAGCACGGTGGCTTGCTTTGATTTCCTATGCTTTCCCTAAAAGTAAACAACATTTGGGCAATAATATTTAAAATTTGTTGAATTCACTTACATTTTTATAGAATTTGTCTTCTTCTTCGTCGTTTTTTAGGGTTTTTACCCAAGCCGGTATTTTTGCCACACGCGGTCACACTTAAGTGCAATGCAACGATTTGTTTTATTAATTTCACAAGAAGTACAACTTATTTTCACTTGAAATTTTGACACGCTATAGTTATAGTTATAAACAATAGTATACCGTACCAAAACAATAATAACAATCATATTTCAAATATGAAAATTAGTCCGAAATTTGGCATTTTCTATTCGGAGCAAGTTGGCAGTTTGGTTTCTCGGGTGGAATTTGGCCGGAATCACACAAGCAATTTTTGAGGTGACGGTTTTTGGAGATTTATTAATTTAAAATATAAAAAGATCAAAACATAAAAAATTTTGTATGCAGATAGCACATACAATTCATTAACGTTGTTTTAAAAAATTTTTCATTAATTATAAAAAGGTGCAAGTATGCTTATTTTATAAAACTGTCGTTTAAAACACGGGGAAATGATAGAGTTTTCTGTGGCACCGACGGTTTTGACTTGGGTTGGAACTTGGGCGGACTTCGGGAGGAACGGTTTCTGTGGCACCCCCGAATAATCTTACAAACTGTAAAAAACTCAAAAAAAAAAAAATAAAACTTATCGGGTAGTTATTTTTAACCACCTAACGGACCCTGCTTGTAGTCTAAGGCTTTATAAAGTGGGACTACCCAAAAAAAATTTAATAATGAAAGCACTTTTTGCAAGATTTAGCTAAGCAGCGGAAATAAACACTTTTGTGTTTTTTTACTATTTACTAATAACTTATTTGATCATTTCAGGATTCTGTTCGTCTGCTGGCTGTGGAGGCTTGCGTCAGCATTGCCCAGCTGCTGCCTCAGGACGACGTGGAGCACGTAAGTGGATCAGCACAAAAATCCCAAGACCTTCGCTACAAAGTTTTACCACCTTATAGTTGGTTCTGCCCACGCTGCGCCAGTGTGCCAGCGATTCTTCGTGGCGTGTGCGCTACATGGTGGCCGAGAAGTTCGTGGACCTGCAAAAGGCGGTGGGACCGGAGATTACCCGAGTGGATTTGGTGCCCGCCTTCCAGTACTTGCTCAAGGACGCCGAGGCCGAGGTTCGCGCTGCAGTGGCTACCAAGGTGAAGGACTTCTGCGCCAACCTGGATAAGGTTAATCAGGTGCAGATCATCCTTAGCTCAATTTTGCCATATGTGCGCGATCTGGTCTCGGATCCCAACCCACACGTCAAGTCAGCCCTGGCATCTGTCATCATGGGTTTGAGCCCGATGCTGGGCGCCTACCAGACCGTGGAGCAATTGCTGCCCTTGTTCCTCATCCAGCTGAAGGACGAGTGCCCGGAAGTGCGCCTTAACATCATCTCGAACCTGGACTGCGTAAACGACGTCATCGGTATTCAGCAGCTTTCGCAATCGCTCCTACCCGCCATCGTTGAGTTGGCCGAAGACTCGAAGTGGCGCGTGCGTCTGGCCATTATCGAGTACATGCCGGCCCTTGCCGGCCAGTTGGGTCAGGAGTTCTTTGACCAGAAGTTGCGCGGTCTCTGCATGGGATGGCTCAACGATCATGTGTACGCCATTCGGGAGGCAGCCACCCTCAACATGAAGAAGCTGGTGGAACAGTTCGGAGCTCCCTGGGCCGAGCAAGCCATCATTCCCATGATCCTCGTTATGTCGCGCAACAAGAACTACTTGCACAGTGAGTGATAAACGTAAACTTTTACAAGATTCTTAGGAGATCAAATGGTGTTTCCTTTTTATAGGAATGACGTGCTTGTTTTGCCTGAACGTCTTGGCTGAGGTCTGCGGCACTGATATCACTACCAAGCTGCTGCTGCCCACAGTCCTCCTGCTCGCTGCCGATCCCGTGGCCAATGTTCGCTTCAACGTGGCCAAGACCCTGCAGAAGATCTCGCCCTTCCTGGAGGCCAGCGTCATCGATTCCCAAGTAAAGCCCACACTCGACAAACTCAACGCGGACACGGATGTGGACGTC
This sequence comes from Drosophila oshimai, assembly GCA_018150695.1. Lineage (NCBI taxonomy): Eukaryota > Metazoa > Arthropoda > Insecta > Diptera > Drosophilidae > Drosophila > Drosophila oshimai. The sequence continues at coordinate 79,963 of JAECWM010000308.1, read as the reverse complement.
AAGCATTTTGCTGCGCAGGCTATTGCAGGCATAGCAGCAGGTAAGCAATGATCGATTAGCCATTGGGATGCTGAGTGCTTGAATTAGGTCAGGTTTTTGAGTTCCATGAATGCAAAGAGCAGATAAGATTAGTGAGCCTCTTTTAAAATGAACCAGTTTTTTTACGAGCTCGATATATGTTTACAAACTGTTTAAATATTTCTATCCTCAAAGTTTTCTGCTAAATCTGAAAGTCTTTAGACAGATATTTAATTTTAGCAAGTAGTCAATTGTTTATCATAAATATTTTCTGATAAATTTAACAGCCTAGTAGACTGATAATAATTTACCAAAGTAAAGAATATTTGTGGGTTGTGTAAAGAATGCTAATCATATAAGCGACGTTATAGAATGTCTGAGGGATTTTTAAAAGTTGTTTATACACATGTCCGTCTGCGGTGTGGCGTTAATGTAAATTGCTATCCCGCCTTAGAATTGGAACTAAGTGTGTTTAGAACGTCAGTGCCGCCTTGCATGGGTGCGAAAATTGAGGCGGCTATGGACTCAAAGCTGATCTCGGAACCGCCTTCATTGACTGAAGCTGAGGACGACATTCCGCAGGAGATGAACGGAAAGGCGGCGGCAGAGGTGGCGGAGCCGCCCCAGGCTGAAACGGAATGTTAGAGGATGAGTAGCCGACCATTGAAAGTGTGATGTGCCTCCCGCTGTTTCCAGCCAGTTTCACTGCCAGTGACGATGTTTCTAACCCATCAGTGTATTAAATCCTCCTGACCATGATACATATTTACATCTGTTTGTTTGTTCAAGATAACGACGCTCAATGTTCCCCAGACTAGAATAAAATGCGAATGCAGTGGACCAAGTAATACCCGACACTAATGTTGTACCATCTCTTTCTGTATCTTTCCCGGTATCATCTTCACCACGTGGCCGTCTCTCTCCCTCTGTGTGTCTGTGCAATAATACATTTTATATTTGTTTACAGCGTAATCAACCTTCTTGCATCTTTTTTATTCTATTTTAAAAATGTATGTATTTAACGCCGGCAACAAAACATATTATGTAGCAACAGCACTTAAGAATGGAAACTTGTAGTGGATCCCGGAAGGTGTTAAACGCTGCAGCCGATGCTGGATGATGGATGGAGCCAGGAGTCAGGAGTTAAGGAACCACAGAGGAGAAGAGCCACCAATGCCAGCATGGGAGGGAGAGCTACTAAACGCGACACAGCTAAACATTATTACTTACATACTTATATTATATATAAATTACCACATAGGCATAAAGATCATTATTAAAAACATGTGTAGAGTTTGGAAACATTTGATCGCATCTGAATGCAGAATAAAATTGTAGTGAAACAATACTGAAATGGAATTTTAACTGTTAGAAAGGCAACATATGTGGTTTTTGAAAGGTTTACTTCTAAGTGGAAAATAACTATAGTTGAAATATTAAAGTAACAATATAAAATATTCCCTAAATTAAAATAGAAGTCTTTAAAAAATTCACAATTTTGACTGCTAAATTTTAGCCTGGTATCGATAGGCCCCAAACAATCTGACTCTGACACCTGGCGTGTATGTCGGCCGATAGTTGGGGTTTATTTCTTGTTGTGTTTGCTGCTCGGTGGCGAGCAATTTTGAGCGAGAGATCAGTTGTACTTTCGCGACGAACCGATGCGAGTGGTTTTTTGTCAGTCGTTCCGCTGCGCGTAGGTAGACTTATATGTTTGTCTAACTCGCGATTCCACTTCCACGCACATTTGCTTCGTAAGTGTCATTGGAATCGACGGGTCCCCAAAATCGGCGTGAAATGGAGAGTCAATAGATAGGAGAGTCAATCAGATGCAAATTCGATTGGCCAAATGGGTGGAACCAATCAATTAAATACGCAAATGCTGGTGTTTGTGTGCCTAAATACAGGCAAACACGGGGCCCATTATCAATTTCCCCACTAGTGTCGCAAGCTCCGCGTCCGTTTTCCGTCCACTGACCTACGATCCACCTCCCTCCCAGCCGCACCCCAACTTGCCCCCCGACGCAGACGCAACAAGTGTCTAGAGTCCACGTTAATTACGCGCATATGTCGAATATGCTGAGCTGTTATTGCTATTATTGTTGCACTGTTTTAGCTTTATTTATTTTTTGTTGCCCAAAGTGGCGCGTTTCGCTAAGCGTTTTGCCTTCCGTCAAGTGCCTGGCGCCGATCCCTCGTCTCCCTCCCGCTAAGCCATTATCTGACGGCTAATTTTTCCCCGATAAGCCGGAATATAAATTGAAGTGCTGTTTATTTATGTCCGTAGTGTAACGGTGAAATTGAGGCAAAAAGGCCGGTACTTAAATTACAATTGCGTTTGGGGGGGCAATGGTCTTCGTGAGCGAGGGTGAGTGGGGCTGCGATTTCATCACATAACTACTCACAATTTCAGCTGCTACAGTCTTGATTCCCCAAGTCAAATTTATTGTAACTCGAATGGTATAACCTGTATTCCAACTGCTCCTATTTCCTGGTTATTTACGCCATTTTTCAAAATAAATGTACATTTAAATTAAAGCAAAAACAGTTTAAAAGTAACATCACATTTTTTTTTTTTACTATTTTCTTATAGTTGTCAAAATACATATTTTATATTTAAGAAAATCGGTTTTAAATAACGTTTACAAATTTCTATAACTTGAATTATTAAAGTAGCTTTGTTGTTATAATTTTACTATTTTTTTAAACGTTGAAAGTGCGGGGTTTTACTTCTTATCTCAGCTTTTTTAATGATCATTTGCACAGTTCGGATAATAACCTATTTATAGCCAAAGGAACCTCAAATAAAACAAAATAATATCTTTGTTCAAGTTAGGGAAGTTCGACTGTAGTTTACACGTGTCTTGGTGTGAGGCATTGCTGTAATTTCAAGTCTGCATATTCAAGCATTGTAGTTTGCTCGTTTAGTCCGGGTTAAGGTAATCTGTGCCAATAGGACAGTGCAGCCTACAGCTTGCTGAACTGGCATCATCCAAACATTTAGCCTTGTTTGTTGTTAACACACTGAAAGTTTTATGACATTTAAAAAAGACCTATTTGTAATTTGTAGGGGCTAGTGAATTTCAATATGTTAAACTTAAGAGACAAGGTACCTGAGTAAAAAATAAGCGAAAAAAAATAACGTATAAAGTACACTTTATAAAAGTCAACAAAAAAAAACATAAGAAAAATAGGAATACAAATAAATACTGAGCTTCATGTATACCTTTTACTTACATTACTTTTTATATTTACCCAAGAAACTTGAAAAATTCGTAATGGTACATTTAACCATAGGGACCGAATTAATTACTCAGTAAACAAAGTTGTATAAGTTTTAACCTTACAAATAAGGAGATGACCTTAACCCGTTTGAAGCCTATTCTCAACTATTAACATTAAAAGTAACTTAATAGCAAAAAGAAAATAAAAAAAATAACGTATAGCAAATAAGAACATTAAGAAGGGTTTTGTGCAATATCCTTTTACTTTTAATTTTGTCAATATATCGAAAGTAGGGGAGAGTGGGATAGGTGAACCACTTTTTTGTTGAACATTATTATGTCTAAACAATTCGACGTTAGGGTCTGCTGTTTATAGGAATCTAAAAGAGCATTCATTCCTTTGCATTTAAAGTATTTTGTGAAAATAATGTGTCACGTTTTTTTAACTTTATGAGCATTTTAAAATTTTGTCTCGAATGGTTCAAGTATCCCCACCCCTGGGGATAGTTGAACCACCTCTTCAGATTAACACAAAAACTACAATTGTATAAAAAAAGTGTAATTTATTTCTTTGTTTATGCCTTTTTCTGTTCAAATATAAACATTGCACATTTACAGCATGGAATAAAACAATAAAAATATTTATTTATTAATTTTTTTTTTTTTCTTTTTCGAAGGTTTTCTTGAGTCTTTTGATTGTGCTTTTGGCGATCAATTTTTCTGCGGTGAGTCAGTGGCAATGATACTCCTCCCTCGTTTTCTTCCTCGAGTCGTCTGTTTTCGTGGTTTAGTTTCCCCACAAGTACTGGTTCATGTATCCCCACAAGTACTGGTTCATGTATCCCCACAAGTCATAAAACAAATGGAAGTGATTTGGAGAAAACATGGAATATTTGAACTGCGTCAGCAATCCATGAAAATATCATAATTTGCGTCTACTTACATAAAATACAATTTTAGGAAGTTCAATGCCACTGACGAAGAACGATAGAATTTTTCCTAGAAAACGTAAGGTCACAATTAAAGCTGCAAACGGGGAATAAAACTTTGATTAGCGATAAAAACGACACCAATCGTTTGTCGCGATTGTGCGTGCGTGTGAGGCTAGGATAACGACTAAATAAGCAACACACATATAAATGGTGCACAAAAACATGTCAGAAGGTAAAATATTTGTACTGGTTCATCTATCCCCATGGTTCACCTATCCCCACTCTCCCCTATGTTGTACATAAAAATATAAGTTACTTATTTGTACATTGTACATAGTCCAGCTACAATATGTTTGTTGAAAACTCTATATGTACATATGTTAGTCTCTCACCCATGGTGGTCATTACACAAAGTAAACGACAATTAAAGTTAATTGTATTGCATCAAGTCAATACAGATTTCAGCTTCATTAGCTAAAATCATGTTTTTTAGTTATTGCTACTAAGTATGCAACTTTTAAAACTAGTGAAAGTGAACAGATTTCAAGCAAATGTATTGTTTTCCCAACTAGACTAAGTGGCGACAAATCTTTATTGCTTTCTTTGATTGGAATGCCCAATCACCTTATATTACTTCTCAAGTGCATAATGGGATTACCGTTTGATTAAAGTTGTTTATTACGTAGAAGTGGGTGCGTAATCAGGAGTTTTAAATAAACAAGTGACCAGAATCGGATGTTCTACTGTATGTACACATGAATGATGCATGGACAGGCAAAAGGTTGGAAATCCAGCCGGACTTTGCCGCCGTTGGTGCCACTCGTGTGAATCACGATGCTCATGTCGCAAGCCTTTTTCGGCCGCACTTACTATCTTATCCGAAATAGATTGAAATTTAATTAGAGTTATCAATTTGAATGGGGTTTAGGCCACGCCACACTGATCCGGCTAACCAAGTGTCCAACCCAGTCTTCGACAATCACCGCATGGGAGCAGAGGATATCCGAGCTACCCACTGGCCACGTAATCAATCATTTTATGGACTAATAGCAGCCAAGCCCCATCAATATGCACAAGGCCATTAAAAACAAATCCAGTAAGTGAGTCGGCGAAAATGGAAAATTCCGCTAATACAATTTGGATAATTATTGCTCAGGGTTGCTCTGCGGCCTCAAGAACTCCAAGGCGGATCTGACGACGGCAAAGTTTATACTATATTATGGGTAAGTTATATTATTTATGAACTAATCGGACAATAACTAAGAACAGAAAACATTGAAATTTGCTTTGGAATTCACACACAAAATTTAAAATAAATAAAGCTCTTATGACCTCTTAGAACAACAAATTATCTTACGTTTTATCGCTTCGCCCACAGACCCACAGTAGCGGATAGCGATATCTATGACTTAACCGATTTCCAGAGCCTGTTGGAGGACGAGCACCTGGACTTGTGCAAGAACACCGTGCTGTATTTGCATGGCTACCTCGAAGATCCGGATGTGGAGAGCATTCACGTCATAGCCGAAGCCTATCTGGAACGTAAGGATACCAACCTTATCGTTCTGGACTGGGGAGAGCTGGCCGACGGCAACTATATGTTTGATGCCTTTCCCAACCTCAAGCAACTGGGTCCAGAGTTGGCCAAGGTTCTGCTCCAGATGTTTGACCACGGGCTGGATATTGAGAAGTTTCACATCGTAGGTCACTCGATGGGCGGCCAGCTGGCTGGAGTCCTCGGCCGCGAAATATTCAAGCGTACCAAAGGCGTTCGAAAAATAAAGAGGTGAGAAAAGTTTTATTTTAACTTTAAATACTTTATGATACCCAATAATATACCTATGTTCGAGACATATTGTACAATATACATAAGTAAACATTTTAAAATTTATTTGACTTAAGTAACTACTTTTTTCACATAAGAAGTTAAAGATACATATTTATTATTATCTTACATCTTTTCAATTATATTTATTTTACTAATTTTAAAAATTTAAAAACTTACTATCTTGTTTCAAAAATGTAGATTTATAAAAAAATTTTTACTAAGCTGGGATGTAAGAAACCAAAAATGTGAATAAAATTATTACACAATAACTTGAGAAGGTTTCAAAAGTGACAGTAAATAAAGGACAAGAGCAAGTATTTAATTGTTGCCTAAAATCTCGGGACTAAAGTCTAACTACTATAGAGTTTAAAAAACTATTTAAACCAAAACAATGGAATCTTGTAAGCCTGCAGCCTAAACAAATTTTTTTGTTTAAACATAACAATAAAACGAATTAAATTTGTCGAGTTCGTTAACTTTGGTTCTAATCTTAACATATTTACCAATATCATCCCAAATTGTTCTAGAATTTCCGCTCTGGATCCCGCCTTTCCGCTCTTTTATCCAGGCGGACACCTGTCCGCTAGCGATGCGGAATTTGTGGATGTGATACACACGGATGCCTGGCTTTACGGTGCTCCGACGAGCACGGGCACGGCTGATTTTTGGCCCAACGGAGGGACCAGCCTTCAACCGGGCTGTCCCAAGCGCAACTACAAAATGCTCAGCGACAACGATCTGTCCAGTCACCGGCGCAGCTGGTGGTTTTGGGCTGAGAGTGTCTCGGACCGGTATCCCATCGGGTTCGACGCGGTGCCCGCGAAGAAGTGGTCGGACTTCAAGCAAAACAAAACTGTGGAGACGTGCCCGCCGGTGGTGATGGGACATCATTGTCCAACGACGTAAGGACTATCCTTGCTGCTGAACCTGACAAAGAAACTAAGGCTTTGATATTATTATTTCCAGAATACATGGCGACTTTTACTTACAAACCAACGGACAAACACCTTTCGCTCGAGGCAAGGAAGGAGCTGTGTATGTGGATCCCAAGGATCTGTTGGAAAACACCCATAGCATCACCTGTGACTGCCCTCCGCAGCAGTTAAATTAAATAGACCACTACTAAATGCATGTGTACATTTTAAAATGTAGCTAAATTACTGTTGCTTCTACATATAACGCTTTACATCACATTTTGGTTTACGAAAAATAAATACTACGATTTTGTTGTTGACCCACAAATATGACTTTATCAATAGGCTTAAATAGATATATAAACGATTTTATGTAACCGTTCCTCCCGAAGAGGGTTTTGAATTTACATAGAAAGGGTTGGACATTCGGTTGGAATGTGGGCGAACGGTTTCTGTATTACCCCAGATAAATTTTTAATGTAGTTTAAAGGGTTTTTGAACTTACAAAATTGAGAGTATGTGCTGTATTAAATTTGTAAAGTGTACTAGAGTTTAACATTTCCAACGCGTTTTCAAATATTTTAAAGACGTTACTGGTTCCAGATAGTTTTTACCCCGTTTGTTCATCCCGGAACCAGTTGCACTTCAGTGATTCAATAACTATGGCGGAACCACTTATCGAACCCCTACACCCATCGCTAACAGAGCCTCGCGTCAAAGAAATATTGAAAACAAAACAGAAACGCGCTGAGCAAAATGAAGATAAAACTTATAGACTCGGTGGTGCGCAGCTTCAAGGTGGCTAAGATATTTCGGGAGAACACGGACAAGATCAACGCTATTGACTTTGCGCCCAAACGGGGAGCACCTGATCTCCTGCAGCGAAGACGACCAGATCGTGATATACGACTGCGAGAAGGGGACGCAGTCGCGCACAGTCAACTCGAAGAAGTACGGCGTGGACCTCATCCACTTTACGCATGCCAACAACACGGCCATTCATAGTTCGACAAAGGTGGACGACACCATCCGGTATTTGAGCCTGCACGACAACAAGTATCTGCGTTACTTTCCCGGCCACACCAAGAAGGTCATCTCCCTATGCATCTCGCCGGTGGAGGACACCTTTCTCTCCGGCTCGCTGGACAAGACGCTGCGGCTGTGGGACCTGCGCTCGCCCAATTGCCAGGGCCTGATGCACCTGTCCGGCCGTCCCATCGCCGCCTACGATCCCGAGGGCCTGATCTTCGCTGCCGGCGTCAACTCGGAGAGCATCAAGCTGTACGACCTGCGCTCCTTCGACAAGGGCCCCTTTGTTACCTTCAAGCTAAACCAGGAGAAGGAGTGCGACTGGACGGGCTTGAAGTTCTCCAAGGACGGCAAGACCATACTGATCAGCACGAATGGATCGGTCATACGGCTGGTGGACGCCTTCCACGGCACTCCGCTGCAGACGTTTACCGGCTATCCCAACAACAAGGGCATCGCCATCGAGGCGAGCTTCAGCCCGGACTCGCAGTTCATCTTCTCGGGCAGCACCGACGGCCGCGTGCACATATGGAATGCGGACACGGGCAACAAGGTGTCCGTGCTTAACGGCGACCATCCGGGGCCAGTGCAGTGCGTCCAGTTTAATCCCAAGTACATGATGCTAGCTTCCGCTTGCACCAACATGGCCTTCTGGCTTCCCACATCCGAGGAGGGCTTGTAGGCAATGGTTCCACGATCGCTTAGCTCATAAGATTAAAGTCTAATTTATAAATAACAATCCAAACCCCCTTTACAATGATTAAAGACTAAATTATAAATAACAATCCTCTAATTGAAGCCGTTAACATAGTTCTTGTGACGGTTTTATCTTCTGCAAGTGCTGTGCAGGAGTTGGGCCAAGTCCCAAAAACAGGCCTGAACCAACATCATAGCCCACATCCGAGAACGGCCTGCAGACAGTTCCAAATTTGCGTAGCTCATAAAATTAAATTTTAATTTATAAATAACAGATCAGACAGACGCATTTAACAGTGAACTCTAACTCGTTTCGTTATCCTGGTCCTTGTGGCGGTCGTATCCTCTGCGTATGCTGTTCAAAAGTTGACCTAAATTGTGACCCATCTTAGCACTGATGCCGAGCACTGGATTCTGCAGCCGGCGCTGCAACTCCTCGAAGTTAAGTTGACTCTCCTCCACGTCCAGTTTGTTGGCCACCACCAGCTGCGGACGACTCGCTAGGCGTCCGCCGAACTGGCGCAGCTCGTGCATAAGCTGATCGTAGTGCGTCCATGGCTCCGGGGCACTGGCATCCAGGACAAACAGCAGCAGGGTGCAGCGCTCGGCGTGCTTCAAGAACTGAATGCCCAAGCCCTTGTTGCGATGCGCGTCGGGCACGAGTCCGGGGAGATCGGCGATGGTGAGCTGGACGTGGTCATCGTATTGGACGGTGCCCAGGTGGGGACGCAGAGTGGTAAAGGCGTACGGTGCCACCTTTGGTTTGGCTCGGGTAAGAGCATTCAGCAGGGTACTTTTGCCGGCATTTGGGTAGCCAATCAAGCCCACATCAGCCATGCTGCGTAGCTCCAGGGTGTAGGAGAGATCCTCGCCACTCGGTCCGAATTCGCAGACCTTCGGACTGGTCTCCTTGTCCGTGGTGAAGAAGCGGTTGCCCTTGCCGCCGGCTCCGCCTCGAGCCGCCACAAACATGAGGTCTGGCTGCGCTAGGTCCCCGACAATCAGCCCCTGGGCGTTCCTGATGACGGTGCCTATGGGCACCTTGACGACCGCGTGCTTGGCGTTCTTTCCATGGCAGTCCTTGGAACTGCCCCGCTCTCCTTCTTCTGCTTTTAGCACACTGCCCACGTGGTTGAAGTTGCGCACATCGTTGGAGGCCTGAAACACCACATGGCCGCCGTGGCCACCGTCTCCACCATCCGGACCTGCTCTCTCGTTGCACCACAGCTGCAGGAAGGATACGCAGCCATCACCGCCCTTCCCACCGATGGCACGGATCCTCTTGGCATCGGAGAAATACTGCGCCTGGATGGGCGACACAGAGTGGTGTTAAAGTTATGTAAATTGCACTCGGAGGTGAAGCGTTTTACCTCTTTGCGTGTGGATTTCGCCTTCTTTGGACGCAGAGCAGTGGCCGCCTGGCAATAGTTGGCTATGACACCAATGGGTTTAGCATTTTTGGATAAGTCTAACGAAACCCGCGCTAAGAAACATTTGCCGGTAAAAAACAACATTCTGAAGCGACAGGAAACATATGCGTAGTTAGAGGGATTTCTGTGGGCTACGTTACATATTTGGGTTGTTAAAACATGTGTACTTAAATTAAAGTGGTTTTACCACAGATGTACCAACCTTGCCATAGGTTAAAAATAAGGTTTCAAAATAAGGAAACCATCTAGGGAAGAGGAACCACAACCCCCGCTACGTCCATGTAAAATCAACCTGCTGATACAAAAACATATAAAACAGTCTATCGGAAAGTTATCGAACCAGCTGGAAGTTACTAAATGTTTTTGTTTTTGAGTGGAAGTCGAAGCTTTACACTTGCACAGTTGAAGAGGATGTCCATTCAAGCAGCCCTAATCGATCTCAGCGGCACCTTGCATGTGGAAGATGAGCCTACTCCGAATGCTGTCGAGGCTTTGAAGAGGTGAATTTTGTGGAATTGTAAACAAAGAACTTTTAAATACATTTAAGATCCTTGCAGGTTGCGTGAATCTGGCGTAGCTGTCAAATTTGTAACAAATACCACCAAGGACTCGAAGGCAACTCTTCACGAACGGCTCTGCAAGATAGGCTTCCAGCTGGACCGCTCAGAGATCTACAGCTCCTTGAGTGCCGCCGTCGCATATGTGGAGAATGAGAAACTGAATCCGTACTACATCTTGTCCGAGGATGCGAGGCAGGACTTTCCACCGGAGGACACCAGACGGTACCAGGATTCAGTGGTGGTTGGCCTAGCACCCAAGGCCTTTAACTATGAGCAACTGAACGAGGCTTTCAAGTGGGTAGACAGCCGAAGACTATCATCCTCTTATTCAAAGCCCCTTTCCCAACAGAGTTCTGTTGGAAAACAAGAATCACAAACTGGTGGCCGTGCATCAGGGTAAATACTACAAACGAGCTGATGGATTGGCCTTGGGCCCAGGTTGTTTTGTCAAGGGTCTCGAGTTTGCTACTGGTCGAACCGCCAAAGTGATTGGTAAACCGAATCCCTACTTTTTTGAAGGAGCTTTGGCTGGTCGGGATCCATCAACCTGCGTTATGATAGGAGATGTAAGCAAGCCCCTTAATATAATTTAAATTCCGTGCTTATTTCTCGTTTCTAGGATGCCAATGATGATATTGTGGGCGCCATGAGCGTGGGCATGCAGGGAATTCTGGTCAAGACTGGCAAATATTTGCCAGATGTTCAGCCATCGCCACCACCAACAGCGTTGGTGGAAAACTTTGCCGAGGCGGTTGATTGGATAATTCAAAAAAATAAGTCATAGGCTGCGTTCATTGAAATTATAAATTTCATATTAAAAATAAAAATAATTGACGAATTTAAATTTTAATTTAATTTATGATTATTCAGTAATAAAAGTATAGTCAATGAGTTTTATTTAAATTAATTTTAAATTTTCCCCCTGTTAAAGGAATATAATCACTTGTTTGTTATAAGTGTATAAATGCTTTTATTTTATAAATAGCCGAAAAATTTCTTCTGAAATGCTGTTTGGAACAGATCAACGGTTTAGCATCGAGCGTATGTGTATATAAAAATTGTGAGTAATTTAAGGTCTTGCCGGTTTGAGTTCTAGTTTTATTTAAGCCAATTTTGACTGGGCAAACTTGTTGGCCAGCTGGACGATCTCGTCCACCTTTTCGTAGTTTGTGCCCGAGGCCTGAGCGGATTCAGGCTTGCCACCTCCCTTGCCACCCAGCGTGGCGGAGACGTGCTGCACCCACTCGTTCGCCTTCAGACCCTTCTCCACTGCACTCTTGGGCACAGAGCTCAAGACAGAAAATCTTCTTGGAGTCGACATCTACGGATAAGAACATCGCAGCGACGTCGGGCAGCTGACTCCGCACCTGTTTAAGAGCTGCATCCAGAGCCTTGGTGTTGTTGAAGGCCTCCAGCTGCTCGACCAGCACGGTGGCCTTGGGATTGGCCTCGCACAGCGCCTTGGCGCGCTCCACCACGGTCACCGAGACGGCGGCTCGCAGGGCACGCTCCTTGTCATCCAGAGCCTTCTTCAATCCCTTCAGCAGGTTGCGCATCTCATCCTTTTTCACGTAAGGAACCGTGGCGTGCGAGATCTGTTCGGTCAGATCGACAATCTCCTTGACGTGTGTCTTGGAGTCCTTGCCAGACTGATCGGCCTCGATGGTGGCTTTAAGCCGGACAATTTCCTGTTCAAAAGCCTCCGATTTCTTCAGTGCTTTTAGAGCCTCGGGTCCTGTAAGCGCCACAATGCGGCGGATGCCCTTGGCGATGGCCTCCTCGCTACTAATGACAAAGTCCATGATGTGGCCCGAGCGCCTGAGATGGGTGCCGCCACAGAACTCTACGGAGGTTTGTTCGCCGGCTTCGGAATCGGGATTCTGCTCTAGCTCATCCACGGACACGCCGAAGGAGATGACCCTCACGGGATCCGGGTAGACTTCGTCAAAGACAGACCGCAGACCACGGATCTTCTTTGCCAATGCTAGTTTCGACTCCTTGGCGTAGATGGGCACATTCTTGTACACCATATCCTTTGTCAGCTGCTCCGTCTTGGCCACCTGCTCAATGGTCATTGCTCCCTTGCTGTTGAAGTCGAAGCGCAGCTTCTCAGGCACCACCAACGAGCCCTTCTGCTCGGTGTCCTTGCCCAGTACTTGCAGCAAGCAGTGGTTAAGAGCATGGGTGGCCGAGTGGTTCTTCATGGTCAGCCACCGTCGCTCCACATCGATGTGCAGCTCCAGCTCGTCGCCGACCTTAAGTGTGCCCTCGACAACACCGATGTGAAGGATATAGCCTCCGCGGTTGTAAACACGGTCCACCAGGAACTCGTTAGCCTCGTCGTTGACCTTGACAAGGGCACCCTGGTCGTAAATCTGACCACCACTCTCAGCGTAGAAGTTGGTCTTGTCCAGGACAATGCCCGCCTTTTGTCCGCTGCTGATCTCGTTCACGAACTGGTTTTCAAAGCGCAGGGCCACGACCTTGCTGTTGCACACGCCATAGTTGTACGCCGAGTCACGTTCCTCCGAAACGGCCTCGTACTTGTATTTGAAGGAGTCGTTGGTTGGGGGCACACCCTGCTCCTGCAACTGGGAAATGGCGTGGACATCCAGATTGATCTCCTCGATCTTGCTAGCGCCCTTGCCCTGTGACAGCACATACGAATTCTGCTTGGCTGCCTCGTAGCCATCCATATCAATTTTAAGGGATTTCTCCTCTGCCATCAGCTGGGTAAGATCGACTGGGAAGCCGTAGGTGTCATACAGACGCCAGGCAACGTCGCCGGGAATGGTGGTCTGGTTTCCCAGCTTTTCGATGGTGCGATTCAGCAAGTTACGGCCGCGCGTTAGAGTCTTAAGGAACTGCAACTCCTCCTCGTTGATGATATCAATGATGTGTTGCGGATCCCTCTTCACCTCCGGGAAGGCATCGCCCAGCAGGTCGACCACGGTGTTCACAAGGGTGGCGAAGAAACCGGGCTTGGCATTCAGCTTCTCCGTGCCATAGCTGCAGAATATTAATATAAGTATTTGAATTATTTTTAAAACGAACTACAAGTGTTATGATCGCGAATATTTGTTTTTTTGGTTCGATTTTTAAGATCACTTACCGCACAGCGCGTCGGAGAATGCGTCGCAGGACGTAGCCACGACCAGTGTTGTCCGGAGTGCCACCATCAGCCAGGGCAATAGTGATGGTGCGGGCGTGATCGGCGAGCACGCGGTAGGCCATGTCAATGCCATCAACGTCGTCAGCGCCCACACGACCCTGGTAGGCGGGAGCACCAGTACCCGCCTGAATAGCGTCGAAGAGTGGCACAAACAGATCGGTGTCGTAGTTGGAACGCTTGTTCTGGATTACGGACACCAGCCGCTCGAAGCCCAAGCCGCAGTCGATGTGCTTCTTGGGCAGCTGCTTGAGGCTGCCATCGGACTCGCGGTTGTACTGGATGAACACGAGATTCCAGATCTCCAAGACGTCGGGATCATCCATGTTGACCAGTTCCGGGACACTGCGTCCGCCAATGCGATCGAAGTGCAGCTCGGAGCAGGGTCCACAGGGACCGGTCTCGCCCATCTCCCAGAAGTTGTCTTTCATGCTGCCGGGCAGGATGTGCTCGGCCTTGAGCCCCAGGTCCAGCCACATCTGCTTGCACTCCAGGTCGGGCTCCAGGCCGCTGGCCTCATCGCCACCAAAGTACGTTACGTAAAGGCGGTCCGTGGGCAGGTTGAGGCGCTTGGTAAGGAACTCCCAGGCCCAGGCGCAGATCTCCTTCTTAAAGTAGTCGCCAAAGGACCAGTTGCCCAGCATCTCAAAGAAGGTGTGGTGGTAGACGTCCTTGCCCACGTCGTCCAGGTCATTGTGCTTGCCGCCCGCGCGGATGCACTTCTGCGTGTTGGCCACGCGCACCCACTTGGACATCTCGCTGTTGGGGTCGGCGGTGCCCAGGAAGATGGGCTTAAACTGATTCATGCCGGCGTTGGCGAACAGCAGCGTGGGATCGTCCAGAGGAATCGTGCTGGAAGAGTGGACGTATTGGTGCTTCTGCTCCTTGAAGAAGCCCAGATAGGCATCGCGCACCTCCTTGGCGGTCAGGAACTTCATTTTGCTGGTTCTGTAATACAGATGTAGTGGGTTAAACGCAGTCAAAAGGTTGCCACGCGACAATTAGGGCTCCCTAACCCCCTCAAATGGCCAACAAATCGGAGCAGTGAAAGTGCACACTGCAAACTACGTGCCTTAAATTACACAATTATCGCGCAAATTTAAACAGAAAAGCGTCCGCTTATTTATGTTTTTGGCACGGAGTACACCCGCACTGCCACTTTAACCAAACAAGTTAGGGTATTACTCACGTTTTCAACAGTAAACGCAAATGCAAACAATTTCGTCAGCCGGACTGCAGCAACGTGTGAGAGCTTACTTTACCGATAGGCATTGCGGCAAACTAAGAGGAAATCGATAAATTCAGGGATGGTGGAAAAAAGGTCGTTGAAATCACTTTTATTTTAAAAAAAAAAAAAAAAAAAAAAAATTAACTTTTTAGCACATTTTATAATTTAAAAAAAATTGAAATGAATGTATCTTGAAGAAAAAGAGAACGTAACGTTTGGAACCTTTCGTTCTTGTCCAGATATTTATTAGTATTATTTAATTTGTTCTAGTCAATAATGACTAGTATTGCCTGAGAATCACCGTAATTTTTAAAACCCGAGCCGTCAAGAAACATAATTTGCCTTACTGTAACAAATAGTTAAATGAAACCGTTTAAAATTACATTTTTAAGCTTCCTGGGTAAAAAAAAAACAATTTTTAAGAGTCAACTGATTCTTTTCCTTCTTCTGAACCGTTAACAAATCACGAAAATGACATATTGCATTAAGGCTAAAGCTTTAATCCACCTCTATTTTAGCTAGTTAACAAAATAAAACAATTAAAAGTCGATCCGCTGTGGCATGTTGTTCTCCTCCAGCTGGTGCTCGATCTCCTTCATGCGCAGCATCAGTTGGAAGTTCTGTTTGTCCTCCTGGCCTGTGAGGAACATGGTGAGCAGGGCCTGCAAGGCGATGATGGTGCCCAGGGCCGGCACAATGGGGCGGGTGAGCTTCCGCCACAGCTGGAACACCTCGCGCGGGTTCTCCGTGATCGAGGGCATGCGGTAGGTGTAGCACCGGGTGGCAAACATAAATGCAGCAAAAGGCGCCAGGATCGTGGGGTATACAATGCCCAGGCCCGTCTGGAAGAAGGCACTGCGCACCTGGATGCACACGGGACACTCCCCCAGCGGATTCAGCAGAATAGGTCGCTGGATGAAGAACTTGTGCGTCAGCATGGTAAATATGGCGGGAACGGCAACGATGGGCAGGTAGCTAGACAAACGTCCATGTCCACCCAGGCGCAGCTTTGTACGGTAGTGGTTATTGATGTAGGCACCGGTTCCCGCAGCCAGGGCACTAAGAATTCCAGGTGTGTAGCGCAGGGACCACCTACAAGATATTGTTTTGGTTTGGTTGTTAGATAAGCGGCTTCTTCACAATGTCTTGTACTCACACGTCGCCCACTTTGTCCCAGGCTGTTATGATCTTCCATTGGTACTTTAAGGCTTGATCCTCTGTTATCACAACGGCGTCCTTAGGGCAGCTCGTCGGGCTTGGCGCGTGATAAAGCCATTTTATTAACAAATCAAAATATTTGTTTCGAGCCAAATCAACAGCTGCAGGTTACGCAGTGTTGTAAAACATTAAAACCGGCGAGGCTACAGTAGACATTAGAAAAAAGGGCTAACGGTGGCTTTTGATGTCGATCTTCCACCACAATACAACGTTCAAATTAATGTTTAACAGGATCGGCGAAATTAAATTCTTGAATTTTGTGAAAATTCTGTTTGTATTAAATAGGTCGAAAACAGCAGACCAAAGTTCAATTAAACAAGTTAAAAAACTACAATAGAAAATCAACACTTTTTTGTATACAACAGCTGTTCCTCACTCAGTGTTGTAAAATAACGAATTCAGTGTGGCGTGCTGTAAAATATCAGAGTGGCCTTGGAAAGTACTTTCGTAGTCCTTGCGGCTCTGTTCAAAATGCCGCACAAGCGTAAAAACAGAATTAACGTGACTCAAAAGCACTCTGCAACCCGCAGCATTCAACTGGTTCACCCGTCATCAGCCCCGCCAAATGTCATTGTTGAGGAGTGTCTCGGCCTAGACTTGGAGATCCCGACTCCGGAGAGTCCGAAGCCCGAGAGCGGAGGACTGACGGCCAGGAGACCCTTTCCGGTGCACACGTTCGCCGTGCCCCAGTACAACACAAGCGTGCGCAAGCAAGACGAGATTCACATCATCAAACAGATGCAGATCAATCCGGACCTCACACCGGGCGCCAAGGCCGCCATAGCCCCGAAGGTAACTCCCGTCTTTGAATACGTAGAAAACCCTCACAAGCCAATTTGAAATGCCCCAAAGGTCACTCACAAGATGAACTTCCCGCCGGACCAGACTGTCTTTAAGGATTTGGTGCCTCTGAACGTCAATGACTCCGTTCTCGTGCCGCACAAGGTCAAGCGCGACTCCTCGAAGAACCAGCGGTCCACAGCTAAACCCGAGCCCCAGCTGGCCGACTATGCTGAGAAGATTGAACCCATATCCATGGACGTCCCTGAGCCAGAGCTCCATTTGGATTTCACACAGGAACCGTTCGATTTTCTCGGCGCGTACAGGAAAATCTACTATTAGAGTTACATTTTATTATAAATACATGCGAGTCCCATTGTACAAAGTTGGTTAGCCGATGAAGTTCATCACCACCAGGTGCAGGATCACATGGGCGAATATGAAGTCGGCGAACCCGCGCTCCGGCGAGATGCCGGCGAAAACAGCCTTGTTCTGGGGATTGGCCTGCAGGCGCAGGCACACGGCCAGGACGAAGCAGCTGACGGTGCTGATGAAGCCCGACAGGAAGGAGTTGAACGGGAACGTGCCCACCAGGCAGCAGTAAACAAACTGGATGATGCCGGTCAGCAGAATGTAGCCCAGATAGATGTCAACCAGCTTCAGCTTCTTGGGCGTGTTCTGCACGTAGTCGTTGTAGAACTTTGATATAACGCTAGTCAGCTCCACCATGATGCTGTTCTACAGGTTATTGGTCCAGTAGTTTAAGGATAAAGGCGATTTTTAATAAATTCACCGCAGACACGTCACGAAATGGGAGAGAACACAAAAGTGGGACCGTCGGTGGAATGTGAAAATAACACAGGGAGCTCAAACGATGAGACCATAGGTACAGTGCACACTAGATAATATTTCTTCTTAAAAAATTGTCAAAATGTTTTACTGGCGATAATTTTGTTAAAGAAACCCGAATTTTACGTTATTCCAATAAAGTTATTTAACATTTAAGGAAATAAAATAAAAGTATAAAACACTTTTAAAAAATTTGCAAGTACACCTTCAAAGTTCAAAACCACTTATTTTCATTCACATTTTTTATATTTTCTGCTTAAAAAAATATAACAAATAAATTTTCC
This sequence comes from Drosophila oshimai, assembly GCA_018150695.1. Taxonomy (NCBI): domain Eukaryota; kingdom Metazoa; phylum Arthropoda; class Insecta; order Diptera; family Drosophilidae; genus Drosophila; species Drosophila oshimai. The sequence goes on along the minus strand of JAECWM010000308.1, from coordinate 61,804 downwards.
AATTGAAATTCTAAATATTTGATTAATTTGAATTCTTTAATATAATGATTAATTTATCAACTTAATCAAATTCAAAATTATTACATTTTTATTCTTCATGAAAAATAATCATGCTTTTAAAATCGTTTTTTTTTTGTTAAAATTTCAGACTTAATTCAGGAAAGAAGTATTCAAATTTTGAAATTTCAAAACCTTTTTTTAAAAACCTCTCCTCGCAGCTTAAAGAATTTCGGATTTCTCATATTTTACTAGGTGTTTACTGTACCACCAAAATAATCGATAAATACGGAAAAAACCAACCTCGATTGTTTTGCTGCTTCCAGTGCTGGTTTCGGGGTGAGAGGCAATTGTTTTGCAAATTCGGAAAATATTGTAACGTATGTATTTGAATGCACAACAACAACAACAATAAAAGGATAACTAGTGGTGCAACTGAAAAATAAGTGCCTGCCATCAATTGGGCAACTGTGATGCACCGTCTTATCAAACTGCTTATTGAGTGAATATGATACAACGTGATTCATTGTTGATGTCTTCTCCGTTTGCAGTGCTCCAAGCCTGGGAAAGATAATTGGCATCCGCCCCCTCCCCCGCACACCAATTCCATAATTGATGGAGTTGTGGACCACTTCGGTCGTAATTTGATTTTCTTTCCACACTGATAAATCGCATTTGAGACCGTTGTGACCTTCGCAGGAGCACTTCTTTCATTGCCAGTGCCAGTGTCAAGCCGGAAAAAATCAATGGAGGACCTGACGCCATTAACCAACCTTCAACAGGTAGAAACACCCGCACATTTGTCCGTCCATATGCGCATGCTGAATTTATTTTGATTTTATGGTGTCATCTGTTAATTATGGTTTCTTTCAGTTTTAGTTCCAATATTTTTATTTGTCCAACTGCCCAAAAGCCGAGTACAACGATTACCACCGAACCCACAATCTCAAGGTGGGATTTATCTAATTTGTGACATTCTCTGTAAGTAAAAGCAAGATGTATGTATCTTTAAAATGTCGCACTTTTGTTGTGCAAGTCTGTGATGCAAGATAAAACAAAAATAAGTTAGAATTCTTGATGCTTTGTTTAATTTCTTTATTGCACTCAAATAGAGGTTCACAGATATCAGGTGGGATGCTGACAGATGTATGTATATACATATGTCTGCTTTATGTCTGGACTTAATCCATTTTGCACCTATACAAAAAAAATGATAACCTTTTTGTTAAACATTTTTTGGACTATGTAGTGTTCATGTATGTAGGTTGGCTAGAATGTAGGTTTTGCACAAAGACTAAACACGTTGGTGCTAAGAGCTAAAAATAAAATTAAAACTTATGTGAGTTAAGCTACATTTTTGTAGCTTACTATAAAAATAAAAGATTTCAGAATATTCGGGGGTGCCACAGAAGCCGTTCCAACCAAAGTAGTTGAGAATTTACATAAAGGGTTGACTTTCGGTTGGAATTTGGTTGGAACGGTTTCTGTGGCACCCCGATTCATTAAAATTTGCATATTTTAATGATTTTAAAATGGCTTCAGGTTTCTTTTACGATTTAATTCTTATTAATTTTTTTTTAAATTATTCGTTCTACAGCTGATATTTTTCATTTAATTTAAGCTTTCCTTTTCAACCTTGATGTTCTAAAGAAAGTTAATTGATTTCAACGTCATTCTATACAATCGAAAGTACTGAATATACAAATAAATACAGAATGTGGACTTGCGATTTGAGCCACAGTCGATTCTGAGTCAACAACGTGAAAATAATGGGTGGATATATGATATACCGTCTGGATACATATTATATAACTGTGATTTATGGTATGATCGGTGGCTTTGCGGGCGATATGCGGGTCTTATCGCCTCGTATAGCTTGTTTTTGCGACTTGTCGGTGTTTTCGGACTTAAAGCTATACCCTAGTGAGTGAGTGGACTCGCGAATTTGATATCGACTTACCATGCAAGCGTCACTCATATGTAAAGCAATGTAAAGATCGCTCTCTCTGAGTCAAGTCCAAGGCTGAGTCCGACTAATCAGCATGGTCAAAAATTTTCCACTCCGCCCCGGCACGCGTCCGCTGTCCACTGTCCGCCGCACTATCTGCACCTCCTATTGTTATGCGCATGGAAAACTGAGTCAGCGGAAAATTTTCGAGGCGAGAAGCGGGCGTTGCAAGTCCACTTTTCAGTAAGACTCGTGCAGCCGTCGAAAGCGCATCATCCAATTAATCGCTCTCTCAACTAACTCGACTCCACCACATACCACTTTTTTCAGATTCCCGAGGGTGCGCCGCGCAAGAAGAAAATGACGGAACGCCAGCCCCTCCTGCTGCAGAGCGACGCCTCCGACTACGAGGGCAACCGGGGATCGGCTGCGCGACCCGTGCGCAGCTCTCCGCCGGACAACACGCTGGTGAACGTGCACAGCGAGGACAGCCTAGCAGGTGAGTTTGCGACCTAGTCTTACAAATTACGAGTGTCTTCCTTGGTTTTTCGTAGTCAAAGCAAAGTAAATTTAAAAATTAAGATGGTTCGATTCAGACTTATATTTATTTTTGTTTTTCTCTGTGAGTGCACGCAGCAGCCTCGGGTTCAGGAGATGATGAGAACGCTTCTACGGATAAGTCCAACTACAACCCCACCAACCATCGCACCCTGGAGCATCCGACGTCCAACTTTGACACTCTGGTTCATCTGCTGAAGGGCAACATTGGCACGGGCATTCTAGCCATGCCGGATGCATTCAAGAACGCTGGCCTCTATGTGGGCCTCTTTGGCACCATGATCATGGGTGCCATCTGCACCCACTGCATGCACATGCTGGTGAACTGCTCCCACGAGCTGTGCCGACGATTGCAGCAGCCCGCTTTGGACTTCTCGGAGGTGGCATACTGCAGCTTCGAGACGGGACCGCTTGGATTGCGGCGTTACTCACTGCTGGCAAGGCGGATCATCACCACTTTCTTGTTTATCACCCAAATCGGTTTCTGCTGCGTCTACTTCCTGTTTGTGGCGCTGAACATCAAGGACGTAATGGACCACTACTTCAAGATGAATGTGCAGATTTACCTGCTTCTGATGCTGGTGCCCATGATCTTGTTAAATCTAGTGCGGAACCTAAAGTATCTGACGCCTGTTTCTCTCATCGCCGCTCTTCTCACAGTGGCAGGTCTGGCCATTAGCTTCTCGTACATGCTGCACGATCTACCGGATGTGCACACGGTCAAGCCGGTCGCCACCTGGGCCACGTTGCCTCTCTACTTTGGTACCGCCATCTACGCGTTTGAGGGAATTGGCGTGATCCTGCCTCTGGAGAACAACATGCGCACCCCCGAAGATTTTAGCGGCACCACGGGCGTCCTGAACACGGGCATGGTCATTGTGGCCTGCCTCTACACCGCAGTCGGGTTTTTCGGCTACCTGAAGTACGGCGAGGATGTGCAGGGTAGCATAACCCTTAATCTGCCGCAGGGCGACACGTGAGTAGTCCATAAACTTTCCATTCCTAATCGCTTATACACATAAATCATAAACACAATTACTATTCTATTCTTTGTAAACTTACATTTTATTTGCCTTGCCGTTTTAGCCTCTCGCAGTTGGTGCGAATCAGCATGGCGGTGGCCATCTTCCTCTCCTATACGCTTCAGTTCTACGTGCCTGTAAACATAGTGGAGCCTTTTGTGCGGAGCCACTTTGACACCCAGCAAGCCAAAGATCTGTCTGCAACTGTCTTGCGAGTCGTTCTAGTTACTTTTACCTGTAAGTTCCCAACATGTTTGCAAAGTTTTTCATATACTAACACTATTCTCCTCTACAGTTCTGCTGGCCACCTGTATTCCGAATCTTGGCTCCATTATTTCGTTAGTAGGAGCCGTCAGCAGCTCGGCGTTGGCTCTCATCGCCCCGCCAATAATCGAAATGATAACCTTCTATAACGTTGGCTATGGCCGCTATAATTGGATGCTATGGAAGGACTTTCTCATTCTGATCTTTGGACTTTGTGGCTTTGTCTTTGGTACCTGGGCCAGCTTAGCTCAAATCTTAAATGACAGAACCCACTGAGTCTTAAAAACAAAAATCAAAAACAGGACCTGGCTTGTTCTGCCTACAAATGTGTGCGAATTTATGATGAAGGCTTTATGTAGTTCCATTCAGACTACGAATATGTTAACCATTAGTTGTTTCCCCTTTTTGAAACTGGTATCGATCCAGTGGCGGTGCTCTGGTGTGTTTAATTTATTATTAACGCAAATAAGTTGCATTTTTTTGTTATTCTTTAGCTGCAATTTGTACCAGACAATAACTAGCATTTTAAGTAGAAAGTTTTACAATATTTTTGTTCAGTTTGTCAGTTGGAGAATATTTCTGTGTTAACTTGAGGACCGCACAATACCAAAAGTGATTTTGCGTAGTATTCTTAAATAAATTATTATTTAGCTTTTACTATGTAGACTAGGTCAGGCAGATCATTCCAAAGCTACTGCTAAGAATTTCCCAAAATCGAGATTAGCCAAAGTTATCTGCAGACTTTTATCGTTCTAATATTTGTAATTATCTATACTCCACATACCGTATTGGGTCCCGAAATCTCGACCTCCGATACACTCGGTACATCAATTCGGTGTATCAACAAATGTTCTTTAATGGTTCAACGGATAACAAAAGACAATAATTAATATAATGTTTATAAAAATCACTATCCCGACAGTTTTTTTGTGTTTCTACCACAGGGATGGGATGGCCACTGGGATCGCGTTGGAATTTAAAACTCGCAATGGACTCGAGGATAGCAAAATCAATCCTTGCGGTTGTGGACGACGTCGGATCTGTTTAATCAGACGAGCGGGAGGGGAAGCCGGATCGGTGGGCTGAACTTCCTCTGCATCCGAATCGGGAGTAAAATCCTGGGGCTCTTCGTCACTGGGCAACTGCTCCACTGCATCCGTGGGCGGGGGTCCGTAGGTAAGATCCGGAGGACCATAAGTTTGGTCCGGCACTCCTTCCTCGAAGGGTACTTCCGGCTTCAGTTCTTCGGCGGATGGGTAGGGCGCTGCCTGCTGTTTTTGAAGTTGCCTTGCGGACCAAGCCGGCTGAGCAGCAATCGTTTCCAGTGCCAGGATAAGCACCAGCAAGAAACAGGAAGACTTCACGATGCTGTACATATTGTTTTCGATAATAAAGATAACCGAACTTATGATGGAACCGTTGATGATTGATAACTTGATGTTCGAAACGTGTCTTTTTATATGTTTTTAAATTTCTGGGACTACGTGGTTGGTTTAATAAATTTTTGGAGGTAAGACGTGGTCATATGGTTAATGACTGGGTCACAGACGGCCCTTGTGGTAATTTGGAGTTGTCAATGTCACGCTACCGGTCCCCAATACGGAAAATGAATCAAATTCAATAATTTCAGTGATAATGTTATAAAAACAACATTTTATTATTTAATAATACAAAAAATTAAATAATAATTTTATTTGTTAAAGATAAACAGGTAGGTACCAAATTAAATAATATAGTTAGTGTAACGCCAGAATTGGTTCGCTTAAAATTCCCAAGTGCTTATTCCGCACAGCGTGCGTATAAATAGCGGCATCAAACCCAGGTCACCGTGTTGTTTGGAAGGAGAGCAAGTTAGCACTCCCCTAGACAAGGATGGAACACATAAACGGTCGGCTGGGCACAAGACAAAGCCGTCCACAATTTTTTTTCAAGCATGCAATTATTTTATGCGAAAATTTTACTTTTATAAAGTAAAGATCTCAGCTATTGGCGTTTGTTGTCGAAATACTAACATATACATAGATATGTATGTACATACACACTTACTTAACTTATGAATTTACCTGCACTTAGATAAAACGATTTTTGATACGTTTAAAAATGGTTTTTTTAATGCTGTTTTTTGCTAGTAAAATTCAGTTATTTATATTATAACGAAAAAGAAATGTTGATTAAATTTATTAATTTAAATTTAATTAATTAGTAAGCGGTTAAAAAATTAATAAATTCGAATACTCCAAACCGTAAATGGTGAATTTCATAAACTTATGTACCAGTGGCGGAGGAAATGGGGAAATTTCCCCCAAGGAACAAGAACCTGAACATTTTATTTATTTATTTTTTTTTTCAAATATAACACCTTTGTTTACCTAAAAGTTTACAATTTGTACTGTATTTCTCTGCAATAATAAGTTTGAACCCCAAATCGAAGAATAAGTTCAATTCCCCCCAAGAATCCAATTTCCCCCAGAATCGTCTCGGATCCGCCACTGTATATACATAATTTATCATACAACCCTTATCTTTTAATTACCCGTTATTTTACATACTAGTTGAGACCAACAATTTTTTTGTAACAAATTCTTATTTATTTTATAAAATGAATGTGTTTGAAAACAAGAGCACCGCAGAGTTTCGCGGTTTGTGAGCGTTTGAAGGCCCGTGGTTTCAGTTCTTATACACACATAGTTCTTAAAGTCTTGACGTCTATCCCAACAGACGGACATAAATTAAAACAACACTGTTAGTCGGAATCAAAGTTTATTGCTCAAGCATCTACCGTGGGACAAGGTGAAATCCACTCCCAAATCTTCCAAGATACGCATTCCAATTTTGTGGAATCGAATCCCGTGTCCGTCTGGCACGACATAAGCATGGCCTGTCCGGTGGAGTTGCACATCCAGTAGTGGGTGGGATCCCAGAAATCACGAGAAATCTCTCCGGAGCGACCCACGCAGTCGGGCATGCCATCGCCATCGGGATTGCAGCCAAGGTCGGCGTAGACAGCCACGAAAAGGGCCAGGAACAGAAGAACGACAGCTGGAAGATGGATCCTCTGTGTGAGTATTTTGTATTTCCAAGTAGCAAAGACCACAAACTGAACTTACCGGCTTTCATTTCACTTCTTTAGGGAATCAACACTGAATGACATCCCAACCGAACTTTCAGCATTTTATAGCACCCTGCTATCTATTTTTTTGAAATACTGTCATGCTCCTTGTCTACAACTATTGACATGATAAATTCTATTTTGGAATGAACATGGAGTCGTTCAAAAATAATCGCTTGTGTTTCACTGGTGGTATCTGTATTTCGGCAATTGGCTCAGTTGTCGCGAAACGTAGTAGTACATTTTGCCAATAGAAGATGGCACAAGTTTGCGGATGGGGGTAATTCAAAAATTTCCCTCTCGGCAAGCACCCTAAGAAAAATGAAATAAAGGAAGCGTGATCAAAAAGAGATTGATTTTAAGCACGAACAATTTATTGGAGTATCTTCCTCCTCATTTTCAATCTTTCCAAGTTAGTATCAGTGGGGGCTGGGGTATATAAAGTTGCGAATTCGCCCAGTCGAAACACATTCACGGAAGGAGTCACAGCTTAACCATGAAGTTCGGTAAGTCAGCTGCAAAATTTGTCCTAAAGAAAAACATTCTGAAGAACCACTTTCCGATCTGCAGCCCTAGTTTTGGTTTGCCTTGCCCTCTTCGTCGCCCTCTACGCCGCCGACTATGTCTGCGATCGTAATAGCAACAACAGTCCGGACTGCAGCAACTCCACCAACCTAAACAAAAATATCCGCAATTTCTGGGATTCCACCCGTTACTGGAAGTGCACCAACTCCACCGGACCGCCTGCAGCTATCAGATGTGAAGTGGAGCTGGGATGGCCCTCTGCATTCCTCCCAAATACCTTGGTGTGCGGTAACTGGTCCGAATATAAGTGGATTGACCCATGTCCAGGAGACTATTGATTACATTTCTGTATGATAATAAAGATGAAGAGCAAATTCAAGTACTACTAAAGTTGTCTTAATCTCTGAACCTAAACCTTGTTTAGTTCAGACAATTTTCTCGATTATAAAAAAAAAGTCGAATTCGACTTAACATTTTTGGTGTCGGTCAGTAATTATGATCATCGTGATTTTGATAACTATAAAAGCTAGAGAAAACCTTTAAAACTTCATCAACTTCATCAAAATATTTTTGGAAAGAAAAAAAGAAAATTTGCTTACACATAAAAAAAATTTAACCCAACCTATAAATATAATAATTCTACCCAGACCCGTTATTCGTAGAGTTAAAGAGTATACTGTTGTAAAAGTCTGTCTAGCTGTCCGTCCGTTCGTCCAGTTGAGCATTGAGAACTATAAGAACTATAAGATCTAAGCAACCATTTTTTGCACAGAGACTTTTTTAAGCCCCTCGCAGATAACATTAAAATACCTAAATGTGCTTTTTTGGTATCACACTCATTTGATACAACATGATTTTTAAAATAAAAACCATGATTTAAGAATTAAGTTCTGATTTTTATAATAAAAATCATAAATAACCTTATGTCAAAGTAAAAATCAAAGCATAACAATTATTTCTGATTTTTATTATAAAAATTGAGAATAACTATTACTTATTTATTAAAATCAAATAAAAGCGTTATTTTACAATTTTTATTATAAAAATCTAGAATAAAAGTGTATGCTTTTAATGGGTAGCTAAATTAAAACAAAAAAATAATGTGACCTCTTTTATGAAGACTACATTTAAGCCTATGATTTTTTTCAACTTCATAAGAGTTATTTTCGGTCCCTGGATACAAGTAACTACTTTCATGAAACTTAGTATTTCCTTTTGGGTGATGAATGGTAACTAATAGTTACCATATATGATTGGTAAATTTGACCACGACGTTGGCCACTTGACAATGGTCAGGTGTCACACTTTGTCACCAATGGGGGAAATTAAATAAAACGCGTAATAAGTAGATGCCCCCCATGATCACTAATCTATAGGAGAACAAAATAATCACCGATCAGTTTTCACTTATAAATTTTCGAAAACGAATAAAATTTATGGGAAAGTACGCAATTGTTAAACTTACAGTTTATTTCAAAGGAAAATGGCCAGTTTAAATACTACTTATTTTGTTTTGTTTTCACTAACACAGAGATTAGGACCATTCTAGAAGTACTTGATGTTGCTTTTCATTTTTATTATCATACAGAAATGTAATCAATAGTCTCCTGGACATGGGTCAATCCACTTATATTCGGACCATGTACCGCACACCAAGGTATTTGGGAGGAATGCGCCATTTGAGATGCCCGCCTCCTCTTCACATCTGATAGCAGCAGGCGGTCCGGTGGAGTTGGTGCACTTCCAGTAACGGGTTGGATCCCAGAAATTGCGGATATTTTTGTTTAGGTTGGTGGAGTTGCTGCAGTCGGGACTGTTGTTGCTATTACGATCGCAGACATATTCGGCGGCGTAGAGGGCGAAGAAGAGGGCAAGGCAAACCAAAACTAGGGCTGCAGATCGAAAAGTGGTTCTTCAGAATGTTTTTCTTAAGGAGAAATTTCGCAGCTGACTTACCGAACTTCATGGTTAAGCTGTGACTCCTTCCGTGAATGTGTTTCGACTGGGCGAATTCGCAACTTTATATACCCCAGCCTTCTACTGATACTACCTTCCAATAATAGCAGTTATCTCCCTCGTCGGGAGCCCTGTGCAAAATTCTATTTTGGCAGCAACATGAAATCGTTTGAAAATAATCGGGCCGTGTATCACTGGCCGTATCTGTATCTTAGCATTCGGCGTGCCCCTAAGTTCAGTTGACGCAATTGCGTGATAAGAGTTGGGCCTTAGAAAGGTCAGGCAAGATATTTATCGCCTTATAGTGCTCTTAATTAAAGCTCTGGCTCTTAATCTGAAAATATATATGGATTAAGTGTTCGACTTTAAATCGTTTCCTTTATGAGGAAATCACATTGAAAAGAGGTTTATTAGCTTTCTTATCGGTATGTTTTATATGGTATAAAAATCTGAAGTGTTACCTCTTTTGTGCTGCAATCGTTACCTTTTTTTTAAAGGGCAATATAATTTTACGGGTAACTATGTATACCAGACCTATTGTTTCTATGTAGTCTTTTTGCTTTAGTCAAGTTTGAATTTCAAACTTTAAATATATCGCGGATCGAACGACCTTGTATTAATTGTGGCTTTTTAAAGGGAAAAAGTTGTATTGCGGATATTTTGGGATAAGCTACTATGAGCAACACATTTAATTAGGAAATATTTGCAAATTTAATTATCTAAAATTCTAGGGAGCTCAGCAAGTTGAGTCACACATGCCACAACCACATTTTACCCCATAGTAATGCTTTCAAATTCCTAGTGAGAAATCTCCAGTGATGGAGGCGAGGGTCGTCAGTGGTGCAGGTCAGTCGGATGGCCAACCGAACACCATTCTAGTCCATCTGGTGTCCCAGCAGCCAAGCTCCTGTGGTCAAGTGCTGGGCATGCCCATTTCTGTGCAGGCGACTCCTCGGTGTCCTGGGCCGAGAACGGCCATGGAGCACCCTTGCCCTCGACGATCTGTTTCCATATCCCCAAATGTGGAGGAAGCTCCTGGGGAGGATGCTCCACGATTGCCGTCCAGACTCCGGCCCGAGATGTGCGCTCCACCAAAGAGGATGTCTTCGCAAAACCAATTTAGGTCTATCAATCGTTATTACAGTGTCACTGACACTAACCAACAGCCAGTGTACTACGTTTTTCGACCAGAAGACGGAGTATTTCCCATCTTCATTCCGACCCCTAGCACAGCCAGCAACTTTTCAAGAGAGGTGCGGTGGTAACCGGATGGAAAGGGAGTGTCCTTGCTGCTCCTGTAACCGCCGCCGGACATCGGTTCCGCAGCCAAAGCGCCTGGAAGAGCCTCTGCCTGTGAGGTGTTCCTGCTTGGAAGAAAGCATTTGTCGTCAAGATCGGAGCACTAATACAAATGGCCGTCGAGATCAGAGCACTAATACAAGTGACCAGCCGGATGTCGCAAACCTGCAACTTATCTGCGATACCCTGGGAAGGGCGATCATGGCAGCAGCCACTGCAGCAGTGGAGGCCGCACAAAGACCCCAACAATGTGAATGCAAAAGCAACCAAACGGAAACGGGAAGCCCACGGAGACTATCGCAGGATGAGGAACCGGCTGATCCAGCAGGTGATGAAAGGACAGACGATCAAACTGCTGGAACCACACCAAAAACAAGCTTTTCAGACTCTTACCAAGTGGAAAGAGAGATTTCAGGTGATCAAACTGGTGACGAAACTCCATCAGATGAGCTACAGGCAAAGGACTTACCTTTAACACAATCTGATGGACGTTTTTACGTCGAATATCCCAATACGCCAAGACCAACTCGGGAAGTTTCTCAAATATCCGGATATCCGGATACCCAGGCCAAGAGTTCCCGCCTTGCTATGAAAGGTGGTAAAAGTAAAAGACATCCAAAGTCCCTCGATCAGAAGAAGAATACGTACGGATAATCAACCTAGAGCTCAAAATAACGAACATTAGTTGTTCAACATCCCCAAACCCAACTCTGTCTGGTCAAAAAACCAAGTCGCTAATTTATTATAATCCCTACGACCTGTAACCACATGCCGACTCCTCTTTTTCTATTGTACAGTACAATGTTCAAAACAAACAAATCCAATAAACAATTCTCTTCGAATTAACATATGTGGTTTGATGTATAGATTTAAAGCTGTAACTAATAATAAAGTAAAATACTGATTTTAAAACGATTTCATAAATTTGTTAGGTCCCTATTACTAAAAACTATTATTATAAACACATCACTTTTAATCAACAAATTTAATCCAACATTTGCAGACTTTTATAATTTGTGGTAAACTTGTGTAAAGTAGTAACCATTTAAAGCATGTTTAGTACAAAGGTATGTACATATCTTAATTTGTTACCAGTTTTAATAGGGGAGTCAATATTGCATGTCTGCCTTCCTGTATTTGACAGAAACTTTATGTGGAAACTTATCTTTCAGATTTTAAGCTTTATGATCGCTTTTATAGGAACTTATTATAAAAATTTCAACCACTTCTTACTTTAACTTGTTTTAAATTACTTTTCTCGGCCTACAAACACCATTTTAAATAGAGTCTTTTCCATGTTTAACACATTTTCGTTATCTTTTAAACAAAGAACAGTTAATTATCAATAAATACTCTCTCCTAAAACTTTATTATCTTACAAAACTGAGCTTGCAATATTTATTACAAGACCTTGTAGCGCAACCGATCCTGATAAGATTTAATAACAGGCGGCTTAAGATAACAACAGTGCAGTCATAGGAACAAAAAGTTTTTGAAAACGGTAGCCCAATTGGCTTAGATTAAATGACATGTCGTGATAAGTCGCAAAATGTTTCATATTTAATTTCACTGTTCTTGGGAGATAACAAAATTCCGCGAAATACCAACGCAATTCCCAATAAGCTGATAAGGTGACACGTTTCCAGAGACATCCATTTTTTGCAATCGGGTATCGTTTGCCGGAAACACAAGACATCAGGCACAGGCACAGGCACTGTCATTTCAGATCGTTTTGCATCTGCGTTTCATGTTGGACGTACATCTAATGAATTGGATTGGTCATGTTTTTCGGGTAATGTTGCTGCCGTTTTGTCGGTTGCAGTCAACGTTGACGGTGATAATTTCTTAACGATTCTTAGCTGCGTTGCGATCTTTCAACATTTCAAAAAAGTGCCGCGGGTGGTTTGAGTAGTTTCTTTCGCATTTTCCACTACCATTTCAGACCTATTACAACTGGCAAGTCTTCACTGAAAAAAATTCTCTTCAGACAATTAAATAATAAAAAAAAGTTTCCTGATAAAACATAAAGTACAATTTATTGTTTAAGTTTCAAAAGTTTTTAGTAAAAGACAATACCTTAAGGAAGGTTTAACATTTTGTAGAAGAGGCATACAAATATTCCGTTTTTTCAAATACCAGAAATCCCAGTTGTTTTTTTGCCCTTTAAAGCAGGTATAATTTAAAAATAAAAATCATTCGATTTTGTCGAACTTTTCTCTATTTTCAAGTACTTTGAATTGTTTTATTGACTATTATTTCTAAAATAAAAAATAAACAAAAACCTTTTTTTTTAAATTTTATTTAAAATTCTTAGTTTAAAACATTTTTTTAAAAATAGTTGTTTTGAATTTCTAAAGAATTGAGCAACTATTAGTGTCTTTTGTTCTATGTTCTTGTCTGGGAATAAGTGTTTTTTAGAACTTTAAAGCAACAAATCATGATCAAAAACTTAAAACTTTTAAGAGAATATTTGTTTCAGTGAAACTTCACGTTAAGTTTATCGTTGACGCATCCGAGAGAGGTGCTCGCTTAGACGAAACCTGGTAAGGAAAGTGAAATTGTCAACGCTACTGGCGCAACTGATGGACGCAGCGAAGCAGACAATTTCAGCCCCAAATTGCACAGCACAATTTGTCGCCATTCGCCTGTCAGTCAATCCCTCAGACTGTATTATAAAGTCGATGACATGGCGCCGGCGAGCTTAGTCATCATGTTCGCCTGCAAACGGAAGCTTCGGCTCGCCTTGAGCCTTTGCCTTTGGCTTAGTCTCGCCCTGGCCCAAAATGTGAGCGACGAACAAATCAGCGTTCGGAGTGGAAACCAACTTGACCAGGCTGGCTTGGCTACCGGAAAGAGCTTTGAGCCACCGCCAGAGTTCTATAGGGGTCCTGGATCAGGAGCCGGCTTGGGATCAAGTCCTTTGAGTGGGACAAATAGTCGTCCATCGTTGGGAAGCGTGGGCGAAAGTCTAAATGAAGCCTACAACAAGTGGCGAACTGGCGGGGGAAATCTTCAGGACCGAATCAGTGTGGGTGAGTTTTGCATTAAGCCAGTAACATGTCTTTACATATTACCTTTTTACTCTTTGGTAAAAGAACCAAAACACCAAATCACCTGAAGTGTTAACTTTTCATAGTAATGCTATCGCTCTTAGTTCGTTTGTCCAATTTTTCCTATCCTGACAAGGATAAGTTAAATGCTGTCTCTAAAAGTTTAATAAAACTTAATATGTGTCCTCACACATTAAACTAACTTATGGTATCTTTATATTACGGAAACATCTGTAAAAAAAAAAAAGGCAAGAAACTAATTTTATAGTCCTAATTTGATCAAAATCAGCTTTGCAGAAATGTAAACCTTTCGTAGAACATTTTTTAAAAAGTAAATCATAACATATCTCCCTAAATAGGACCCTATGGCACCGCAGGAGGAGCGGCATCCCAAGAACCCACTACGGGCAGCTACGAAAGTAATTCCCATCCCTACCCCTACGAGTACTCCCACAGCAGTGGAGCAGGAGCTGGTCTTGGACTTGGAGGGGAGGTGGAGGAGGAGGTGGACCTGGGGCCTATTTTGGCAGTTCCAGTGTCGAGGCGGGCATTCCATTCGACGTGTATGGATCTCGTCCGGGTCATGGTGTCATAAGCCACGGTCATTATTCCCCGCCAGAGTACGTGCATCCGTATCCTCTGGATCACCACGAGTTAGCCGCGCACAAGGGTCCGGGTCACGGCGACTTTTCATCCAAAGCCCTGCTGGCCAAGAGTTTCCTAATCCCGCTGGCCAGTGCTGCAGTTTTGGGGATCGCCGCTGCCTTAGTCAGCAATCCCCTGCTCCTTCAGTTGGGCACTGTTTCCGGACTGGGCAATGCGCTCGTCGGCAAGCGCAAACGGCGCTCGACAGGCTTCAAAACCTCCGCCTTAAACGTGCTAACGAATAAAGCCCATAAGTACACATCATAAATATGCCATTCATAAGAGGAATAATCAAAAATTAACATTTGCCTTGAATGAATTTGTATCGTTAAGTAGCAATCACTGATAAGATTTTGTTTAAAAATGGTAAACAGTTCGTGCGAAGTGAACTTGGGACTTGGTCAATATAATATGAATTTGCTTATCATTTTTAAACGAGAGCATACCACAGAAAAACGTAATTGTGACCAAAATAAAACATTTATCAGGAGCCCGTTTTTGGTTCTTCCCCTTAAAACAAAGGTATTTAAAAGTGCTTTTGTTCTCATCTATTTTGGACTCAGCTAACATATTTTGACATTTATGAACAATGAGATATATTGAGTGTTTTTAAATTATACTGAAAGAATAATTTTATAAATTTGTAATGTATTTTTGGCGCCAACAATTTGAAATTTTGCATATCGATAATCGATCACAATTTAAAATAAGTCGGAAAGATGAATATATTCGCGCCCAAGCTGTGGTCACACTGTACCATATTTAGGCAAAACAAAAATAAATAAAATGTAGTTGTTCAAACTGAAAAGCAAACAAGAATTATGGGGTCAAAACGAAAGTTCAGTTCCCCTTTTGAGGATGACGATCAGCAGGAGAACAACCCGGAAAGTTATACTCCAAGAACCAAGCAGCTGCTTTTATCAAAGAGTTTCATTTCACCAAGAGATGGAGGAAGGAGTGTGTTGGCCGATTCCGCGTCCACATACCGCAGGAACACTCCCTCCAAGTTTGAGGAGTCCTGGCAGGCCCTAAACAAGGCCGAAAGCAGCCACAGCCACAGTCAACCAGATTCTCCCGGAGACACCAGCTTTTCGGCATGTTCTCAGCTCCTGAACACAAGTTGGCCGGGAACGAAGAGGCGAGCCAAGGCTTTGCCCATCTTGGTACAGAATTCCCCAAAGACACCTCTCCTGATCTCGCAAGCGAATAGAGAGCCCAAGGTATCGTCTTCATTCAAAACTTCTCTGCGCTGGAAAGAGTTGATGAGCTATAACTCCCTAAACACATCAAGCGATACTGATTTGTCCGAGGATAGCTACATTGAATCCTTGCCTGTTACTCAACTGGTGCCGGATCAAAGCCCAAAGCAGTACCTGACCAACAGCCAGAAGAAGGCTAATCCAAAGCCAAATTTTCGTGTTGTTAAAGGAGGCTATGCCGACGACTTCCGGCGAAGGCTAAAGGACGTGGCCATGGATCAGCGTCATCTAAATAACAGAAAGGCAACCCACACAGTTCGAGTGGTAGAATTATCAGAGGAGTTTGGTATTGTTATAGCTTTAGTTGCACCTGAACTTGGGACCAGCAGTGAAGGTTCCAACTTTAATATTTTACTTAAACAGCACCAGACAGGAGTTATAGTTGGATCAAGGCTAAAATTGTATCTGGATAAAAACATTAAACCACTGCAGCTTAAAAACAAACAATTGGTCTATTGTCGCCCTCACAATATAATTGTATTATAAAGATGGGCTTTATTTATAGTGCTTAATTTAATACAAGTATCAAAAAATATAGTTTTCTAAGGACCGTTTCTTGAAAGTCACTTAAGCCTTTGCAGCATATTACCATTTGTATTAGTCTATGAAATGTCATATGATTTAATTTAAGAATAGGTGCAGCTGATGCCTAATTTGAAGTAACTTAAGTTAATATTTTCTAAAAGTAAATAAAGTACTCCCTAATACCATGTTAAAAATATTAAAGAAATATCAGTCTTTTAAAATTCAGGAAGAGAAAATGGTTTACCAGCAGACTGACTTCTCCTGGAGAATGTTAGCATGGATGCGTTGCGCTAGAAATCTGTAAATAAAAAAATATTTTAAAAGTGATCCTTCACAACCAACAACTGGGTTCAAACCTCATCGCGTGCGAGGGCACAGCTGCTACAAACAGCAGAAACAAGACGTTTCCCTGCTCGTCCATGTGGGCATAACATTTGTGATAGTCCGAGCAGCTGTACTGATCCAACAACACCGCTTTGTTGCCCGTAGACTCCGCCTCGAACTGATGCACGGCATCCATAGTCTGATCAAAAAACTTCTTCAGTATGTCCAGGCGCTGCAGGTCACCCACAATGATGCGCTTGACACTCGCCGACTGGTTGAGATTCCTGGTGAACAGGCTCTTCCGCGTGTGACGGTTGATCAGAATGATGGCCAGCACATTGCCGTCGATGTCCAGGTGCTCGGGCAAGCTCCGGGGCACGCAGCGCTCGGCGGCTGCCAAGAGGTTGCCCTCGTTCCGGTAAGCACTCATGGCATGCGCATGCAGTTCCCGGAAGGAGGCGTTTTCAGCTCCACACAGGACACACAGAGCACTGTTCGAGGCCACGGGAATGCTAACAAACCGGTAAGCTATGTTGGGACTCTTTACGGGCAGATAGACGGGCACATCGTGCTGCAGGGTGCTTGACGAGTTGAGCAGAAACAGCAGCAGTTCCCGATCCCGCGTGTCCAAGTCCCACCAGCCCTCGGTGGCCACCGCGATGCGATGGCCCACCACCAGGCAGCAAAACAGTGAGCCACAGTGGCCGCTGAACTCGTTGAGGCACTGTAGCAGCTGGGAGTTTTCCGAGGCCAGCAGGCAGTCGGTGTAGCCCAGGAGCTGTGTCCCGGCACAGGCCGCCTCCAGAACGGCGTCAACAATGGGCACGTACTTTTTGCCGTCTTTCTTCAGTCGCTCCAGCAGCGTGGCATGAGCCATCTCTGAAGTGCGGGTGATAAACATGGCAATCGCCCCGAAAACGAGATCCGCCAGAGTCTGCAGCAGCTGCTCCGATCCCACGCCGCAGCCACAGACGATCAGGGTGATGGCGTTGCTATCCCTCCAGATGTAGGTCCACTCCTCCGCATCAACGGCACTCTGGTTCTGAGTGGGCTGCTTACTGGTCGTGGTGGCCTCCAGTTGAATGCCCAGCGATTTAAAGAACATGTGAAAGCCGTTCAGCGAGGCCACAGTGGAAAAGGGCAACTGGAAAGGATCAAAGGATGTTGACCGGTAGGCTGAAGGACTCCAATTTGCACTTACATTCTCGCACTCCCCCTTCTTGCGTGTAAACACCGGCAGTCCACCATTTGTTGTCAAACATAACAAGTAAATAGACATTACAAGCTCTTCTTCTACCCCAAACTTGCTACGTAAGCAGTGTGACCTCGCTAAGACCGTTAAAAAATACCATAAACTTACGAGAATATTTTGAAACACATTTTTTTTTATTTTTTAAATGTACTTTTTAATTTTCAAACTTTAACTTAAGTTGTTTAACAAACAAATACATTATTTAATTAAAAATATTTATGATTTAATTGTCTAGATAAATTTAAGTTTAATTTTGCCAGCATGGCTATTCTTTTTTATTTTGTAAATTGAGCTATAAATATAATAAAAAAACCAACAATTGAAGCAATTGGATCTTGTTAGTTGTACAATAACAAGTTATTGTAATTGTTATTAACAACGATGTTTAAGATGAGAACGCAAATATAAAGGCTGCGGAGCTAAACCTCAACCATTGTATTACCACCTAAGTGGATTTATAATATAAGATCAAAACTGTAAGAAACAATATAACAGACATTTCATTTATATTTTTGGTATATCGGTAGCACAGATCCCCTATCGATCGCTGTGCGTGCAACTTTGCGACCAGGGCTACGATGTCTGTTTTCACCAATCCAACCACATCGCAATACGGCCGCACTGTTCACACAAATTGCATTTCGCATTGTCCGTCGTCGTCGTTTTCACACGCTGCTCTTTTCTGGAATCGGAAAAAGGTAAGCTGGATAAGTGAATAACACAAATATTGGCGTTAATTACACGCCACGGGACCAGGAGGGCGTTGAAGGAGTGGCGGTAATGGCGAAATGCCGCCGCAGTCGCTTCTCCCAGCGGCGGCGGCGATGCGTTCGCCCGTGGTTGTGTGCGTGCGTGTGTCGCGCCTGTGTGAGTGTGCGAAAAAGTGTAAGCGCGCGCAGGCAGTAAGCGTGCGCTTGTAGTTGTAAGTGTGTTCCAAAAAATGAAATAAGAAAATAAAAAAGAAATATGGATGCCTGCCGTGCCGAAATGTACGCATTATAACTAACTCCGTTCGCTCCGTCCGCTTTTTTCCAGCTCCAGGCCCAGTCCCGGCACTAGATCCAGATCCCGATCCAGATCGAGAGTCGCCGCTCCTCACCGTCATCACAGCGAGAAGAAGAAGCAAAGCCGCTGCCGCTCACTCCGTCACCGCCGACAGAAACCTCAGCTCAGCTCAGCCGCAGGAGGAAGCCAAGAAGCAATCAAGATTAACGCGGACACAGCTGCCGAGCGACGCAGACGCGAACGCCGCTTCTACTACAAAGCGATGGCGACGATGTTGACGTCGGACGAGGCGAGCCAGCTGCTCGACTTCTCGCAGAGGCTGGACATTAACCTGCTGGACAAGATCGTGGAGGTGGTGTACACAGAGCAGGGCGAGCAGCTTCGCCTGGCCCAGGACATACTTACCACGCTGAAGGAGCACCCAGAGGCATGGACGCGAGTGGACAGCATACTGGAGTACTCACAGAACCAGCAGACCAAGTTCTACGCACTGCAGATACTCGAGGAAGTGATCAAGACTCGCTGGAAGGTGCTGCCGCGCAACCAGTGCGATGGCATAAAGAAGTACGTGGTCAGCCTAATCATCAAGACGTCCTCGGACTCCGTTGTCATGGAGCAAAACAAAGTTTATCTCAACAAGCTGAACATCATTCTGGTGCAGATCCTAAAGCGCGAGTGGCCACGCAACTGGGAGACGTTCATCAGCGACATTGTCGGAGCGTCGAAGACGAACGAGAGTCTGTGCATGAACAACATGGTCATCCTAAAGAACCTCAGCGAGGAGGTGTTCGACTTCTCACAAGGCCAGATCACGCAGACAAAGGCTAAGCACCTGAAGGACACCATGTGCTCCGAGTTCTCGCAGATTTTCACGCTCTGCTCCTTTGTTCTGGAGAATTCGATGAACGCCGCCCTCATCCACGTCACCCTGGAGACTTTGTTGCGGTTCCTTAACTGGATACCTCTTGGCTACATCTTCGAGACGGCGCAGATTGAGACGCTGATATTTAAGTTCCTCAGCGTGCCCATGTTCAGAAACGTGACCCTGAAGTGCCTGTCCGAGGTCGCGGGTTTGTCGGCGACCAACTATGACGAGAATTTTGCGACGCTCTTCAAGGACACGATGGTGCAGTTGGACCAGATTGTCGGCCAAAATATGAACATGAACCACGTGTTCAAGCACGGCAGCGACACGGAGCAAGAGCTGGTTCTTAACCTCGCCATGTTTCTGTGCACCTTCCTCAAAGAGCACGGCAAGCTGGTGGAGGATGCCAAGTATGTCGACTACCTGAATCAGGCGCTCATGTATTTGGTGATGATCAGCGAGGTCGAAGACGTGGAGGTGTTCAAAATTTGTCTGGAGTACTGGAACAGCTTAGTTGAGGATCTGTACAACTCGGAGTTCTTCCACCCCACTCTAGACTCCTCAAAGCGGCAGCAGGTGTATCCCCGGCGACGCTTCTACGCCCCCATCTTGTCCAAGGTGCGCTTCATTATGATCTCGCGCATGGCCAAGCCGGAGGAGGTGCTGGTGGTAGAGAACGAGAACGGGGAGGTTGTACGAGAGTTCATGAAGGACACCAACTCGATCAACCTGTACAAGAACATGCGCGAGACGTTGGTATTTCTCACTCATTTGGACTCTGTGGACACGGACCGCATCATGACGCTGAAGCTCCTTAATCAGGTGAACGGCTCTGAATTCACCTGGAAGAACCTAAACACGCTGTGCTGGGCCATTGGTTCCATATCCGGTGAGCTTAACTTTATTTTTCCAGCTTGTTTTTAGAGTTTTTGGAGCCTCTTAGTAGTTCATTTAAGGTACTCTTTAAAACGTCTCATTGATCAAATACAATAGATCTAAGTAGTTAGTTTAATATTTTTCCAGTAATAGCCTTAACCTAATTTGTTCGTCTTCTCTTTGCTTTAGGTGCTTTTTGTGAGGAAGATGAGAAACGGTTTCTGGTCACCGTCATTAAAGATCTTCTAGGCCTGTGCGAACAGAAGAAGGGCAAGGACAACAAGGCCATCATTGCCTCCAATATCATGTACGTGGTGGGTCAGTACCCGCGCTTCCTGCGTGCCCACTGGAAGTTCCTCAAGACGGTGGTGAACAAACTTTTCGAATTTATGCACGAGACGCACGATGGTGTGCAAGACATGGCATGTGACACATTCATTAAGATTGCGATCAAGTGCCGCCGCTACTTTGTCACCATCCAGCCAAATGAGGCCTGCACCTTTATTGACGAGATTCTCACCACCATGAGCAGCATCATTTGTGATCTGCAGCCACAGCAGGTAAAATGCATTCCTTTTTCATAATTGTGATTTTAAAGTTATTTGTCCTGATCAGGATTTTTTTAAGTTAATGTATTCTTGTTTAGATTTTTTTATTATGCAACAACTTAGTGCTTCTTGTTTTATAATTGTCGAAACAAATTTATTCAGGTTTCGGTAGATATTAACGCTCTTCATCTGTTTTTAGGTTCATACTTTTTATGAAGCTGTCGGCTACATGATCTCCGCCCAGGTAGATCAGGTGCAACAGGACGTGCTCATCGAGCGATACATGCAACTGCCCAACCAGGTGTGGGATGACATAATTTCGCGCGCCTCGAAGAACGTTGACTTCCTGAAGAACATGACCGCTGTTAAGCAGCTGGGCAGCATCCTTAAGACAAACGTGGCTGCCTGCAAAGCCCTGGGACACGCGTACGTCATTCAATTAGGCCGCATCTATCTGGACATGTTGAATGTGTACAAGATAACCTCGGAAAACATCATCCAGGCCATCGAGGTGAACGGTGTCAATGTAAACAATCAGCCCCTGATCAAGACCATGCATGTGGTTAAGAAGGAGACGCTAAACTTGATATCCGAGTGGGTGTCTCGTTCTAACGACAATCAGTTGGTTATGGACAACTTCATACCGCCTTTGCTGGACGCTATATTACTAGACTATCAGGTGAGGTCTCTAATACAAGTTCGGAATCCAAAAAGAAACACCTGTACTTGTTTTCAATTCTGATTACGTTCTAAACTGATACTTTGAAAGCAGAAATGAAAACGAGCGACATACACAAAACTACTTCGAGAACGATTACTAAAGTACTTATTTTTTTCTAGCGCTGCAAAGTTCCATCGGCACGCGAGCCAAAGGTTTTGAGTGCGATGGCAACCATTGTGCATAAGTTGCGCCAGCATATCACAAATGAAGTACCAAAAATATTCGACGCCGTCTTCGAGTGCACGCTGGACATGATCAACAAGAACTTTGAGGACTTCCCCCAACACCGGCTCAGCTTTTACGAGCTGCTGCAGGCGGTCAATGCGCACTGCTTCAAGGCGTTCCTCAACATACCGCCGGCTCAGTTCAAACTGGTATTTGACTCGGTAGTATGGGCCTTCAAGCACACCATGCGCAATGTGGCTGATATGGGACTGAATATCCTGTTCAAGGTGAGTATCTTAGCTATGTGCAACATATATGTAAATGTAACTTACGACAAATTTGTACAATCTTAATAAGGGATTTATCGTACTTATACTGAGCTAAAAGCTTCTCTTAAACTGCAGATGTCTATACGGGTTCGAAGATTGAAATTAACTTTAACAGTAGCATTAAATTAAAGTTAAATTAACATCAACAGTTTCGTATTTGGTTAAACTTTATCAATTTCGAGTTAAAATTTCCAAACTCAGTGTCATTTTTTAATAATTAATGTAATGTTTTCAATTACAGATGCTCCAAAACCTAGAACAACATCCTGGAGCGGCGCAGAGCTTCTACCAGACCTACTTCACGGATATTCTGATGCAGATCTTCTCAGTGGTCACCGACACCTCCCACACGGCTGGGCTGCCCAATCATGCTATCATCCTGGCTTACATGTTCTCACTGGTGGAGAACCGGAAGATTACGGTATCCCTGGGACCGGTACCGGATAATATGATTTTCATTCAGGAGTATGTCGCGTCTCTGCTAAAATCGGCCTTCAACCATTTGTCCGATAATCAAATTAAAGTCTTTGTCACTGGCCTTTTCAATTTGGACGAAAATGTGCAAGCATTTAAGGAGCATTTGAGAGATTTTCTCATACAGATTCGCGTGAGTATTGGGAATTCCTATTTTAAGGAGAAAGGGTCGTTTTTGGTGCTAAAAGAAAACTGTTTGTTTATCTTGTACAACAAAAACGATGCTTCCTGACAATAACTGATTTTTGTAATCATCGTATTATTTTTTTTTTATTACAGGAGGCCACCGGCGAGGACGATTCCGATCTGTATTTGGAGGAACGCGAAGCGGCTCTGGCCGAGGAGCAGTCCAACAAACATCAGATGCAGCGTAATATTCCAGGCATGTTGAATCCGCACGAGTTGCCCGAGGATATGCAGGACGAATAGATGTCGATGACGATGTCCCCGAGCTAGAATGTTTTAGTTGATGCTTGAGAATGATGATTTTGATATGAGGATGGTGATGTATGAGTGTTTCTCGAGCGAGAAAGAGTATAAATGTTTGTTTGATTGAATGCATATAAGTACGTTATATATATAAATACACCCACACACGACCCCACACACAAACACATGCCTACACATACACCTATACAGATAGTTGCGTTAAATGGTGAATGAGTAAATGGTTATTCGTGCGCAATTACATACATTAATATGATTAACATATTTTTGCGCATTGTCCTCGGCATACCAGCATGAATAAGAAGCCCAGCCCAGCCCAGCCCAGCCAGTTCCCAATTTCCGGCCCTGCTCCACATTATGTAGTTATAAATCGTCATACTAAAAGGCAACAGATACGAATGATGCAAACTTTGTCGTACTAATATAATGTAATGTTTGTTTGGAATTTTTAAATGAGTATTTGTAGAAATATCGAGTATGAATGAATATTTGAGCAAACACACACTTCTCAGAGAAACCCACACAAACACGAGCAAAGGACACAACAATAAGAAGCCTAAAGTTAAAAATAAATTGTAGAGACTTAAACAGATCACAGGAGCAGGCGAAGTAACAAAATTATATGATGAAAACATTTAGGAGATGAACAAGAAATCACAGCATCATAACCAGAATTAAGTTCATGCAATGTGTGAAAAATAGAACTAAAACGCAAATACCCAAAACACAAATACATCAAGAAAAACAAAAAATAACCATACAAATGCGTATTAATGATGATGTTTAAATTTTTACATAATTAGTTTGTACATTAATTTAAATAAAAATCAATTAAAACTACCTTCATGTACGATGCAAAGCCATGTTCAAGTTGGATACTGGATATGGGTTACATGCTTATAGTTTGTGACGTTATCTCACTGTTAGAATTTCACCACTTGTTTAAACATGGAATTTTAGAAATTTTCAACTTGTTTCTTAAGGGGATCTGGTTTACTTAACTAAAGTAACTAGTAATTTTTTGAAACGTCAAACCACTTCAATTATGCTACCTAAATTTTAAAAAGGACTTGAAATTCTCTAGCTTGCTAAATATATATATATTTTTTTTTTTTGAGAACTAATATTAAATTTGGGTAGGAAAAATAAAAATACCCCACACAGTTCTTGGTCACCAAAAAGCAAGTAAAGCCAAAATTAACTTTTAACGTTTAACTTAAATGCAATGAAATAAAAAAATTGTTAACTGATTTGGACGTATTAAGAAATGTGTTGTTAAACATCAAAGATCATAGAACTTGTTTTAAAAAGAAGACAATTTTTTAAGTTATTTAAAGTCAATTTCACATTTAATTTGGCAGTAGAAACATACATTTGATTAAAATAATTATGAAAATAGGTTATGCAACTCCCACTTTTTGCGACACCGACAATCGATTGTTGTGTAAAAATTGTGAGTCCTTTGAGTAAGCCTTCCAGTTCTCGAAAATAGTTTGTGAAATAAGCCAGGTATTGCCGTTTGGTTCCCGAGAATAAATGTCGGTTCTGTTGCTGAAAGGCAGTTCAATACGCTGCGAGACTTTCTGTTTGAAAGCGGTGCCATTGAAGGGTCGCTGGGAGTGAAGCGCCACAGTCACGTCCTCGAGGAAGAGGCTCCATCGAGGCCTGTAGTAATCCCTCACCAATCCGGACCACTGTTTGCAAGCGTAGTCCAGGATTTGACCATCGGGTCCCCAGGCGGTGATTTGATTTCTGGCATTGTATTCGAAGTTAACTTTATCCTTATCGCTAGGAGCAGCCCGCTTGGCCTGTTCCAGCCAGCTGCCCAACAGAAAGTTCTGGCCACTGGCCAGGATCAGCTCCATGTCGTCCATCAGCTGCAGCAACTTGGAACCGAGGTACTCAAAACGAGTTACTTGTCGTTTTCTGTATGACGACTTTAGATTGACGTACAACCGATCTGCACTGATCTGCAGGAACTGCCTGGTTATGTCCACCAAATCGTGCTCATAAATGTCAAACCTGTCGTCCTCCAAAGGAATAGTAGCCCTAGCAGAGAGCAACAGTTGCCAGGCATCTAGGACATCGGTTGCATTGTACCAGGTGAAAGGTTCCTGGTTGAAGGATGGCCTGCGCGTCACCACATACTGCCCCCGCATCTTCTGCAGACCGTGAAAGGAGTAGACACTATCCTTTAATAGTAGCCAAGCCTGCTCCAATCGCTCATCCTTTACACCATAACGTGTGCGCGTGAAATTCCTGAACCAGCTATTCAAATCCAAGGGTAAACGACTCCAACCGCGCTCCAAAGTCAACGAGTACATCACATAGTTCTGGCCAATGCCTTCGGGTGTGATTCCAACTCCCACCACGCTGCTGTTGGGCATCCGACGCGCTTCCTCGATCCCCGAATTGACCAGCTTAGCGGATCCAAACATACCAAGGGTACCTCCAAAATTGTGCAGCATGCACCATACAAACGGCTGGCCAAAGTAGGAGTGGGTCAGCTCGTACTGCGGAAACTGCTCGCTCTGGAGGTCGAGCACCAGGATACGACCATGGGGAACGGCCGTAAGAAATGCCTCAGCCATGTCCGTGGTCCAGAAGGGATTCTTAACAAACATCCAGCCCTGCAGCAGCCAAATGGCCTGAGGGTCGATTTCTTTCATGGATTCGTATATTGCCGCCGCCGTGGATCGCATGTAATCCGGTTTGGCTACCGGTGGCTCCAGTTCATTAAAGGGATCGCAAAAGAAGATGTGATTGGAGCCGTAGGTGGACACCACGCGACTTAGGAAGCTCTCAGCTATCTGGTGAAAAAGTGGCTCTGTGGGATCCACAAACAAACCGCAGCAATATTGATCGGGGAACTGGTTCCATCGTTGCACCTCCACGAAGGTAGAATTCGGATGCAGACGCTTCAGAGCTCTTGGCACATGACCGGCAAAGGCGGGCAAAGCCACACTCATGCCCAGATTACGTTGGGCAGCGAGAATCTCCTGCTGCAGTAGCAATTGCAAACGTTGCCATTCCGGCTTCAGGGGTCCCGCCCATCCCCGGATGTTGCCCATGCGTTGCCAGGCTTGGAAGGCGGGTCCAGCCAGATGGGCCTCGATCTCCTCCTGGCTGAGCCCCATCTCCTCGTATACCTCCACCCATATGGCCTCCTGGACCGGAGCAATGGTCAGGCTGATGCCCATCAGAGCCATCCAATCCAGGTGTCGGCGCCACTGTTCAAAGCTCCACCACGCGAAACTGTAGCTCCAGGTGCACACGTTCTGGTGATAAATGATCGGACTCGCTGAGGTGGACTCGATGGTCACATTGGGCAGTTGGAGATTGTTGGGCAGCTCGATGCGCATCTTAAACCAGTCTACGTCCTTGTTTAGGTAGTATTTCAGGTAGTGATGGAAGGCCTTGCACACGCAGACGCCATCCCACCCCGCCAGCAGGACCTGGCCATTGTCCAGCATACTGATCTGCAAGAGAAAGCTGGTCATTACTTAACTGTTAAAAGTAACTAATTTGTTGCTTCGCATTTTTCCTTATAAAGGCACACTTTCATTAACATAAAGGGGTGAACAAAAGTGTTTCGGCTCGAGTTGCTTGATACAATAAAGTTGGATCCAGGACTCTAAAAAAGAGTATCAAATTGAGATGATTGAGGTGTCGTTGGACGCCAGAATACAACAATGCTAATAAAACTGGACATTTTGACATTTCCAACATCCCCAACAGCTTCCTTTTTCGAAAAACACTTTCGTTACGCACTGTCTCCCCCAGTTATCCTGAACCAATGTATTTTATATAAGGCTTAGTATGCAAAATCTCTTACACAAGCGATACAATTCGATTCACAAATGAGTTGTTAAAAGCCTACCTATATTTTCATCGTCACTACGCGGGCGGCCGTCCACGGTAATGACACTCTACAAGTTGATTTCTTCTTAACAAATATTTAATATTGAAATATGTTTCTATCTTGTGTGCTCTATAAATAAAAATATTAACTAGGATATTATTTTAGGACGCTATTTTGCCAGAATTATGTTCCTTGTTCGTTACTATCAAAAGTTTTTGCTCGTGTCCTTTTTAAAGTTTATTTTGTATAGAAATTTATTTTAAAATTTTTGTATAAAAAAACGAAATTTCATAAAATAGAAAAGGGCCTTTTATCATAATCACTATTATTCTTACCTGAAAACTGCGTAGCGCCATTTGCTTATTGACCAGCACTTGAAACGATTGGGAGGAGCGCCTACCGATCACTCTTGAGATAACGGCCCGTGCAGCAGCCTCTTGCACTTTTGAGGGAGTGTTGGGCGCCAGGTGGGCAGCCAGCTGAAGTCCCAGGTCGGGACCGCCATCTAATTTCAAGTCTATATCCGATCCGTGTCCCCGTTCCAGGCAAAGAACTGCTAGCAATGCCAAGGCCAGATTCCATTTCAGCTGCATTCTCGCACTCCGTCACTTCCCTGTGTCAATGTCAACGGAGCATAACTGAATGACAGCTTCTCCTCCTCTCGCAATTGAAGCTCTCTCAAAGAATGGGGGAACGACAGAAAGAGCGGACGAGAGGGGGCCCCAAGTGCGCTAAGTGAACAAGATGAGCGGACAATGGAAGAGAAGCGCAGCTGGATTCGATCACTTTCTTCTTATCACCAGATTGGACAATGACGCGAGATTTGTTACACTCTCACACAGTACTCTGGTTTTGACACCAAGTTTCTAAGAAATAATAAATTCAACATATTAAAATAAAACATAAAAACCTTTTACGGCTTAGTTGTTAATTATTTCCTTGTACTCGTGAGTAATTATTCTCGGTACTCGAAAAATAAATGTGAATACTTTGAAATGTACTTCTGTCGGTATGTCCGGATGAGCATCGAGATCTCAGGAACTATAAGAGCTAGAACCACCGTATTATGCCCACAGGTTTCGCGAAACTCTGTGGTGCCCACTATACGGAAAAGTGGTTTGAATCAATGTTTGTATTGAAATTATACTAATTGTATCAAATTTTTTGGTTTAAAAGTACTAACCTATAACAATCCAAAAGATATATGTATAATGCAAGAGGATCGCTGTATCTTATGTTTGCTTTGTAGCGAGGGCATTATTTGACCCTTAAAGATAAACATAATTTCCCGATCTTCTAATACTCAATTTTAAAGGTTTAAGGGTAGGAATTCTCAGGATTGGCAACACCATTACTAATGTGGTAAAAACAAAAACCAAGCCCAAACTTCTGGTTAGATCAGAAGCGAGATGTTTAGTGGCCCAATAAAAAAATATTTACAAGGTCGTTTGAGCTTTATTGCACATATTTCGTCTTAGACACTAACAATAATATAGTTTATGCCGCCGCGAACGTAAGTATGTAAATTTACGCAACTGCAAAAATCTCCAGTTCATCACTCTCATGTGAAATGATAAATGATCCATGTGGCAATCGTGTATATAATTCCTAACAAATTGAATAACAATTTAGCGATATACATGTAAAATATAAGAAACTCACAGCGGATAATGCAACGCGTTGTTTTCTATAATTGTTTTTTTTTTTGCAACAAAATACAAGTGTAAAGCCTTGGCCAACAACAAACGTACATGCATAACCTTGGATGTACGCCGGCGGTGCTTAGGAGCTAAGCTTACAGTTCTACCATATACACTTAAAATGTTAAAAGCCTTTCGTGTTGCCCACTATTATGTTTGCACAAAATCCAAAAAATGACTAGCTCTAAACAGCCGCTGGCAAGTTTACAATACATCTAATCTCTAAATAACTCTATGTTTTACTCTATCCCTAAATACAAGTTAAGTACGTATGCAATTCATGTCTATTTGTTTTTGGCTGTGTGAGTTTACTGTACTGACTAATAAAACAACCTGGTTATAATATTGTTATTTGTTTGCGTTAATGTTTGGCCCAGGGAGAAGCAAACAAATCTTTGGACACATCACTCTTCAATTTCCACTTTACCACAATCTCCATTTATTTATCTTTCCTTGATTGTGGTAAATTCGTTGTCTGACCCTCTTTTATATTTCATAATTCTTCAATCCGGGAAAGCTTTTCCATTTCACCACAATCGTCCTCTCATTCCTGTTTTTGAACATACTTAGATCAAAAACGTCTCCCTTACACATCTCAAATGAGAACCCTATTTATGTGTGTTGTTTCAAAAGCAGACAAACATCTTCAAGTAAATTTGTGCAGCACCTGCATTTTAACAAGTTTGGAACGTTTTTTGTCATGGATGATATTTGAAAACAAATGAATGAAACTGAATTTAACTCCGAGTTCGCCTATGTGGTTCCTTCAATAAAATCCTTTTCTTGATCCCATTAGTTATGGTTAATTTGATGAGTTTTTCTTGCCTTGTGTGATTTAGTTTCCATTAAGTTCAAGTCAAGTTTGGACTTTTCATCGGAAATAATTTGCTTGCTCAACTGTTTGCGAGGGTCTAAACCTAAATCAAACCGTATTTGTGATATCATTATAGATAGTGTGATATCAAAACATGTACACATATCAGTTCAATAATAAATCTTTCCCTTTACGGATTGATTTATCTTCAAGTACCTCCTTCCTCAGTGGCGATATCTTTTGCTATCGTTTCCTTTTTTCAATCCTTTCGCTTTTCATAAGGAATTTTTTCATGAACTTGCCTTCCCGATTTCTTGATTTACACACTTTTAGGTTATAAAGCTTTCTGGATTCATGAGCTTCTAACACTCATATTTAATGGTTTGGCTTGGCTCATTACCTTAGCTTCCTTTTTTTGCTTTTTCTGTAAATTCGTTGTGCACGCTGTGCATGATCTAAAAGCCACCTTCTCCAATTCACTCACTTATCGAGTAGGCTTTCCGTATGCATTTACTGTGCCTGGTGATTCTTAGCTCCTCGGCATCGTGTGCCGTATGCTGGCGATGTGTCACTGTTTCCGGCAGCTCTGTCGATGACTTGTTCAAGGCGTAGGTGCGGATAAAGTCGATAGTGGAGTATCCCTGCGTCCCGGAGCTCTCCGTTGCCTTGCCCGCTGGAGGTTCGGCTGCTTCAGTAATTACACTGTTCAGGCTTTGGGTTTGAACAGGGAGTTGGGGAACATCAAGCGTTGCACCGGCCTCCGGGGTTACAGGAGCAGTCACGGGTGCCGGCGTGATGACCAGGGACAAGCCGCTGCCAAATCCGTTGATTGTTTTGGGCGAGCCTGCTGCGCCCACGGGACTTCGTGGCTGATCCAGGTCCAGTACTATATAGTTAACTCCACTACTGCCCGCAAGGCTGGTGGGCGTTGCCGGCTCCTGGGAAGCGATCGGTTCCCTCGGTAGCAGCGGCAGCTCCAAACGATTCACGTTTTCATAGCAACGCTCATTGCTCAGATCGAATATCAACGCCTCCACATTGGCGTACATGTGCACAGCATCGTTGGGACTCAAGACCGGAGCTGGAGGAGGTGCAGATTCTAGCGGAGGCAGATCCAAGGTACGCCTTCTCATGCTCAACCTGTTCCCAGACGGCGGGGTGGACAGCAGATCCGGGGACGTACCGTCCATGCAGCACTCTTGCAGAGCACGCAACGGCTGGTCCAAATAGGCGCTGGGTATTAGTAGCGGGGACTGCAGATTGGGCGGAGAGTCTTCGACCTGGGGGTCGTTTGCCTGCAGCTGATTTAACGCACTGGCGCTGGGGGGCTCGCTCTGGAAGTTACCCAGCTGGCGGCTTATAAGCGGAGCTGGTTCCAAGTAGTTATTGCCCTCCGTCCTGCCTGTCATCACGGACACCGAGTGGGCCGAGTTGACACGCTCCCGTTCGTTCTGCGCAAAGGCATCCGTGTTGACGGCATTGATGTAGCGCTGGAACATCGGATACAGCTGCTCGGCATTGTGCACGCGGAAGGTGTAGATCCCCGGGCCGGACATGCACCTGCGTCCCGCCTCGAAGGAGAAGAGATCGGCATTCAGGCCGTAGCGCCGCAGGTGCTGTAGAGCCCACACAATCGGCTCGCAGCCGGGCGTCTGGAAGATCAGCTCGCGGGGCGTCAGCTCCAGGTAGCCGCTGCGGATGACGGGAGTGCCCGGCGTGGGCTGCAGGTGGGCCACTCGCACCCGGAACACATTCTCGTGGCCACGCAGCTCGTTTAGCTTATTGGTGCTGGTGATGCATCCCATAGTGCCAAGCACTCACTGAAAGAAGGCGCTCTGGTTAATACCTAAGGGATTAAGAATGACGATGCCCACCTGGACGGGCAGATCCGCCTGGCTCTTATCGCAGCGGGCATGGGAGTCTACGCAGGCCGATAAGAGCACCACCCATCCACCCACTTGGGTAGCACTGTCTTCCACTGTGCCGCCTCTGGGGCAGCTGACTGGTCCTGGTTTGGTCCTCCTCGGCTGACGAAGATTAGCTAACTCCTTCGCCTTAGGACATATGCTGATTGTTGTTATTCGGCCTGGGAAACTCGGTTTGTGTGGTATAAAATTTCTTCTACGACTTTTCCCCTCGCCCAGCAAAGCGCAATTGTGAGCACTGGGGCTGCCAACTTGTTTCTGCACAAAAACACCCACAATACACCGAGTTTCAAAATAAAACGGAAATTTAGACAAAGGATCCATGCATATCTTTTTCTCAAATAAATTATTTTTATTACAAAATAGAAGACAGAGTCTTTTTAAAACGAAGTTTGTCTGATTAGCCAACAATATTTGGCATCCAAATATGTTTCGCAAAGAAAAATATTTGCCGGTCGCATATTGTTGCCCAGGATGATATGAAATAAATATTAATTCTCTAAAATAGCATTAGCATATTATTCAACCGAAGATCAAGATTTTTTTTATTGGATTTGATTATACACGTTTATCCGAAAGTAACAATATAGCTAGAAATCCGCATAGCGGGCAGCACCGTTTCCCTAACATAACGCCCTAACGCCTTTTGATCGCGATAACGCCCTAACGCCACGAAAATACCAGGCCCGAGCGGACATTTTTTATTTGTGGAGCGCGCAACAAGAACGAGAAACCGAAACGGAAAGAAGGCAAAAAGAGCTGCTGCCAGTGCAAAGCAAAGAAAGAACCAAGTGCGTGTGTTTTTAAACCGAAATCAAGCCAGCCAGGTAAATTGCACTTTAAGTCATAAGTTGATCATTCAATGCAAGCGTAAATTTTAAAAAATAAAGCCAAGCAAACCGAGCAGACTGCTTGTGCCTGTGCATGTGTGTGTGTGTGTGCGTGAGTGCTGCTACTTTTGAAATTCTCTATACCCGCTCTGTACTTCGCGTCTGCTTTAAAGGAGGAAATTGTGACTGAAGTTGAAAGGAAGCTGGGATTCTACTAAAAGTTAGTGACTGGTTTTAACAAATGCTGTTTTCAGTAAAGTAACGGCACTAGTGTGCGGCAGACGCCGCCGACGCACACACATACACAGGCAGGAAAAAAGGACGCCATGCACGTCGGCTTAGTGTGCGTGAGCGGATGAAGAAAGAGAGGGCGAGCGTGAAAAGATCTTCATATTAAATTTAAATAAATTTCAGTGGCTTTCCTTTGTTTAATCACCCCCCTCTGCCCCCGCATTCGCCTGTTTCGAATTTCGCATTTCGCCACTTTGGAGTAGCCTTTTTCAATTTTTGGGTGTGCCGCCTTCAATGCGTCGGCGTTGCCACCACGTCGGCGTCCGCAGCAGCAGCGCAGGCAGCGTCGCCGGCAGAGACAACACCATGCCGGTGTGGCTTTGTATCCGTTTCGCTCGTTCGCTCTCTCTCCTTTCCAGCCGCCCGCTCTTGCTCACTCTCCGTCTGCTGGTTTTCGCTCTCCGCTTCTCTCCTGCCTCCTGTTCTTCGTTTGTCCTGTGTGCGCTTTGTGCCGTCGCTTCGCCTTGACTTCTGGTTCATTGTCGTTGTCTCTTCTTTGTTTGCATTGTACGCCTGATTACACTTGCCAACATGTTTCTTTGCCGCACATCCTTGTGCAAGGTGCACTCGGGCGAGTCTTCACTGTGGCCGCAAACACGATCTGTGTATGTGCGCTGCTGTTGTTGTTCTGTTCCCCCTTTTGCGTCTCATTTTACTTTGGCTCGCTGCCTGTGATTATCGATACGAGGATCGTCTTTTTGCTTTTCTACACTTTTGTTACGAAAAATTGCGTCGCATTTTGCAGCGTCAGTTTGTCAGTTTGCCAGTTCG
Organism: Drosophila oshimai; assembly: GCA_018150695.1. Lineage (NCBI taxonomy): Eukaryota > Metazoa > Arthropoda > Insecta > Diptera > Drosophilidae > Drosophila > Drosophila oshimai. Next base: position 28,448 of record JAECWM010000308.1, on the reverse strand, counting down.
TCCGTCACTCAACCGCTCAATCGCAGACGGGGAGACAGCCACCGCCCTAACTGGCGTCGTCGCCTACATGCCTTTGTATGGGTATGTACTTGCGTGCCAGCCAGCCTGCGTGCCTCTGTGTATGTGCGTCGCTGCATGTATGGGTCCTTCACTGATGGAGTGGGTGGGCAGCAGAACAAGAAGAAGAAGAAGAAGCGGACTCGGAAGATTTTTGATTGTCACTGCAATTGCTGTGAGGGATTTTTATTAACTATTTGCAACGCGGAATGTCAATTCACTTTTCTTATGACGAGTCAAGTCAAGCGGCAGGAAAGCGGCCGCAGCCATAATTAAATTCCTTGTAAAGTCTTCAAAATAAAAGTGTGGTTTAAGCAGCAAAAAAACATACATATTTTTAAAAAAGTTTATAAATATTATTTTCCATTTAAGACTTTGTTTTATTTTTTGTTTGATGTTTAATTTCTTACTTCATTTTTTTTACTGCTTTAAAACAGAAAGTACACCCCTCGTGTTTATGCTATGTTTTAAAGCGTTTTAAAAAAAGTTAAGTAAATAATTAAACAAATATCTTGTAAATGTTAACAAAACGTGAGTCGTCTTAAATAAACCATGTTATTGGTTAATATTTATACGTAGAGGATAATTGTTGTATTTCTTTCTTCTTGTACGTGAATGTTTATTTATTTAAAACTGCCTTACTCGTTTCCAATTCCTGCTAATAAAAACCAAACCCATTTCCTATTTTTTATTTTTCTTATTTAAAGTTAAGGCTTTGCTGCAAATTACAGGAGTTATAAGCTTCATATGCTTAAAGTTATTCACAAAAATAAATTGGGCAAGATACTTTAGTTCAATGATCCTTCAAATTATCCTAAAACCAAATATAAACATTTCATTTCTTTGTTGTTTTGTACATTTTTGAAGGACTGTAATAAAATGTGATACTTTCAATCAAAATATATTGATATTTTTTAGGCTTTAAAACAAAATTGGTTTTCAAGTATTTTTTACCCAGCTAAGAAAAGAATAATAATTTGAAATTGGACAGGAATGGATTTTTAACACTCTACAAGACCCCAGAAGAGTATTGATTAATTTCGGGAAGTTTAATGCTGTTTCAGGTAGAGGTTTCTGAATGTATCTTCTAAATTTGTTTAGCAAGGGGTCCAAAGAATTCGACGCGGGTTTCCCTTGAAGTCGACTCGGATTACGTGTACATATTTGCCAGTCAGCCGCTCAATGAGGACGAATATAATGCTTTTGCATTATCTGCTGCTGCTGTGTGTTGCCTTTATTGGCGAATTTGTCAACGTTTGCTTAAACGCAAGTAAACATTGCGATGTGCTGGGGAGGAGGAGGGGCTGATGGCAAATATACCGTTTCGTCAAGTGCGATTTGCGGTTAACTGGCAAAGCTCGATCCCACAATTGGCCTTAAATCTGTCGGTTAGGTTCTTGAGCTACAAATTTGTAGAAAACAAGCGTGTAAAGCTGTTCCGGAAAAGAGTATAATTCAAGTAAAAATGTGGATCAGAAAATTCAAATTTTAGGGTTTGTTTGAAATTTATATTGCATTACCAAATTTAATAATTAAAATTGTTTAAAAGGAACAAAAAAAATCCGTTTTTTGGCTTCCTGGAGTGAGCTTGTGACTTTAAAAGCAATGGTCGGACTTTGAGGGATGAAACCGATCTAAACAGAGGCGAGATTTTCTGTCAAAAAAAGAGGTTTGCCAGCCCATTTGTGCGAAGTGAACCATATGCAGCTCAAAGTCCGAAGCTCAATTGGGGAACATGGTTGTAAGTAAGCCAAAGTGTTGAAAGGTCTCTTGTCACCGATTTATGTGAGTTTGTTTGTAAATGTTTTTATATGCACAGAAAGCGAGCGAATTTCTCGTTTAATATGCAAACATCTGTGTGAAAGATGTTCGAAGGCTGCTGCTGTGAGTGGAAAATGTTCGCAGTTTGAGCAGATTTTCATTCTACGTTTTCTTTTCGAAAATGGAGAGAAATATACATACCATACGTAGCCCCTCCCTTTGGCCACTTGAAGCCACTAATTCCCCAGGAATTCGGCGGATCAGGCACACAAACATAATTGCTGGGGTGCACATTATTTGTGTTGTTGTTTTATGAGGCATTTGGCGTGCCGAATGGGCATTGTATTAATGCCAAATCAACAAAAATGTGGAAAATAGAAAAATATGTTTAGTCCGCACTAAAAATCAATCGCAGTAGCCCCAGTCCACAGCAACAAAAATAAACAAATTGTCGGAGGCGAAGATAAGCGGCCCTGGACGATCCAATACGATCCGATCCGATCCGATCCGATCCGATCTCTCCTCTATATATCCCCCCCTCTGCCGATTTAAATTTAAGCTCTTGGCGGCATTCGATTTCGTTGTTGCGGTTTTCTGAATTGCTTTTATTGCTCTGCTTATCAAAGCCTCCATTAGTTCTCATGTACATGTACAGTAAGCACCTGAATAAAAATTAAACTAAATACAAAATATTGAGAAACAAATATGACTTTAAAAATAAAACAAATGTAACAGACTTGAAACGCGCTCATGCCCAAATCAACTTTTCGAAAAAATTTGTATCGCAAGAATTTAAAATAACTAACTCTTTATGTTTACACTTTAAAATTTCTAGTAAATTCTTTTAATTTTCCTGTCAACTTAAAAATTAAGATTCCTTTTCAGAATCTTTACTGTAATTGCTTTTTTTTCTATAATAAAAGTAACATTTCGCTGTCAAAAACGTAGGAAAAACGCATTAGATTTGAATCTTTAAGATGGGAGCAATATTTTGTGGGAACTACATACGTAGAGTCCACCAGGAGCTGGTTCCATTAACCCCGCGACCACAGCAGCGATTTATCTTGAATTGGAATTGAAGTGGAGTACCCCCACAATTGCCGCTATATGCGTTCTCCGATCCACAATTACTTTCCCATCTGAGGCGATAATTAAATAACAATACAAGAGTCCCGTTCAATGTTACACCATAAAAGCGAGGCAACAAATATTTCGGTGATTCTTCACGCCTTCTCTTTCTCCCGCCCCTCCTTATTTGCGGGTGTGTGAGTGTGCTGCTCCCCCCCACCGTCACATGTGCATATTGTTTATTCCCGCTGCTTTTGCTTCTGTTTCTGTTGCATGAGGGGTCATTGTGTGAATGGCAGCAAAATAAAGTAATAAAGCATACGCATCGACGCCGCCAAGGCTCATTAGTTTGTTATTGACTAAGGAGGAGGAAGAGAGAAACCAGGAGCACGCCTTTATCTTTATCGGCAGCTGACGATGATGGTCAGTGTGTTGTGTTGTGTGTGTAGTGTGTCTTTGGCCGCCCGCATTTCCCTGCTTTCAGCGGTTTGCTTCTGACTCCACTGCTTCCGGCTGGCGTCGCTGCCTCTGCCGCAGTCGCTGCCTCAGCCGCTGCCCCAGTCGCTGCCTCTGCCAACTGCAAGAGAAGTTTCTGCTGCCATTGATCGAGCCACTCTCTCAGTCATCGTTGTTCGCTTGACTTTAACGGTTCTCGTGGGGATTATTTTCATCCTACAAAAAGTAAAAGAATAAACGATCGAGGCGCGAGTGCTAAACGGTTCTATTACTCTCACTAGTTAAGTGCACATTTAACGATTTTCACCCAGTTAAGAGCGAGAGAAAGAGACCACCCGCGGTTGGCAGCAATAGTAAGTACCGGAAATCAAAGACAGAGCTGAAAAGGAGAGGCAGAAGTTGGGGGTCTAATGAATTATGTATAAAAGATCCGTTTACAACAGACACACTCCAAGTGCCCACTGTGAATTTCTAATCAGAAAGGCTGTGCAAACAACTGACTCAATCGCTTTTCGCTCTTCACTCGTTTGCAAAAAATGAATGCTAATTCCAAAGACGAGGCGACTAATTGGCCACGCTACCTTACTTGTTGTTACCACTTTTTAATACACAACTTACAACTGTCGCACGCCTCTCCTGAGTTTAATTAACCGCAACGATAGAGAGAGAGAGCGCGAATCCGCAGAGTTGGAGTACCAGAAGAAGAGAAGCGAACCGGTTTAGTGGGCTTGTTCTTTTTGTTGTTGCTTTCTGATTTACTTTGTGTCCGTTTATCCTTTTCAACTGAGCGAAGCAACAGAAGAAGAGGAGAAGTGACTTGGCCGTGCGTGGGCAGGCGACAAATTTATTGCCACTTTATCGCCCTATCTCGCTCTCGCCTATGGCAAAAGGAAGCCCAAGCTTTGAATATTCAAATATTTATTGTAATTATTTTCAACACCGGCCCACAGCGAAGTTGATTTAAGTGCGCGCTCATTGTATACCCTGTGCTCGTTGAGTCCTTAGGGTGTGATGAATTGATCAATGCCATCAGAATCAAAAACTGTAAATAAAAAAAAGGGGCATATAAATGTTTGATGTTCAAAAATCTTGAATACCAAAAATTGTGTATTTTAATGAAAATGTTGACGGTTAAAATTCTATGTATTCAAAACCTCAAATCAAATCACCAAAAAATTTGTACTATAAAAAAATGTAACTTTCAAATATAATAATATTTTAATGTTGGTCAACTTACACTTTAAACTACATTAGTAGTCTTTTAAAGTTGTAACGATTGAAAATATCATAATATTTTAAGGTTGGCAAACTAAATTTTTGTAAGGCTGGTACTCAGATTCAGATGTGTTACTTAAAGATAAGTTGGTTGTCCCATTATTCTTAAAAGCTATCACGATTAGATAACTCTTTTAGACACAATTAGAAAGTGAACAAAACGACAAACTTATCTCTTCATAAGTAACTCTTAAAAATTAAAACGTTGGGAAACAGTTGAAAGGGGAAATTCTTTTAAGTGGTTACTGCTACTCGACAAAAGATAAAACGTATATTTTTTTGATTCATCACTTATTTTTTTTTTTTTCTTCAAAAGTTATCATGATGAGATAACTGTTTTGGACAGAATTAGAAAGTAAATAGAACGAACAATAAACGTATCTTTCTATTTAAACCCCTTTTTACAGGGGTTTATTCTTTTTAAGTGAAATTCGAAAAAGTAACCAAAATATTCTTTACTACGAAACTACGAAACTAAGGGGCTCATCATTAATACTCGTCTTCCAGATTACACATTCTTAAAATATTTTCAAGTGGTAAACAACACACACAAAGACGCAAAGCAACATATTTCGTATGCCATTTTAGTTTTTGCGCCTTGCAAAAAGAAGTTGGCATACGTACGTACATACGTACCCATCGCATATGTAAATAGAAACGTATGTACAAAGACTATCGGACGTTCTCAACGAGCCCATAAAATTTTACGGTTCTTGCTGATGATTTTATGCGTTTTGGGCCTCATTATATTTCGTACATGTGTGTGATTCCGATTGTGTGCCTGTTTTGATAGTTTTTGAATGGCAGGCCAAGAGGAAGAAGATATTTTCAAGTGCGTCTAATTTTACGATCGATGCCCTCGTACCCCATTCTTTTTTCCATTGCCCACGGGCGTATCTGTGAGTGTTTGTTTGTATGAATATCTTGAAGATATGATAAAACCGGCTAGAAGATAAGCCGGTCTCTGTATCTGTATCTGCTGTCAAGTAGAGGAAAACTTGACTGGAGCACGTCGCTACAATGTGTATATGCAGCGTTTTCTTATTTGTGGGGCAGGTAATGTTTGCCAAGATCACCGAGACTTGCCAAACATGCTTAATTTCGGGTGGAATATTTAGCTAAAACATGGATGGAACATGCACTGATCATCACGTAGAGTAGCACCCGCTCTTTGGAGTTGGGTGAAAAAGTCCCCTGTATGCTGAATCACTTGCTGATATGGATTTTCCTTTGTTTCCCCTATATTGCATTTATCAATTGAGCAGGCGTATTCCTGTACAGTGTACACCAACCCCTCTCCCTCCATTATTTTAAGAAACATGACTTCCTCCTCTAGTGTTATCGTCATTATTAACTCACAGATATAGTAGAAAAATAAGGTTCTCTTGGTACCGTTAACAATGAATCTCTTTTTTATTTTTGGCCATGTGAATGTATCCATATCAAAAGTGATTGTATAGAGACACACCAAATCAAAAGGGGGATGGGAGGTTGGTTGGTTGGTTGGCTGTCAGTCCAGTCAGAACATTTTCGAATTGACCGGAAATGATAATTGAAAAAAATATTTTCTCTTTTCTTTGGGTCTTGTCAACTTGTGCGTGTGATATGTGCGCATGCGTATGTGTACCCGCTACTAATTATGGAATGCATTCATTTTACGTATCGTATCATTTTCATTTTGCCACAACTCCAGTACAGCACTCTCACAGCAACAACAATTATATCCGGTGGTTACTTGAGACGCTCTTCTTGTTGTTGTTCTTTCAGTCGATGTTTTGATATAGCTGCCTTTTGATATTTTTTGTTTTATTCCTGTTTTTTTTTTTGCCGTTTATTGCATAGCTGGTTGGGAAAACTTTGCTTGATCCATAGCGTTATAATTTCGTCTTGAAAAATCTAAAAACAGCCTAGCATGAGTCCGCTCCATGCTAAATTGTTTGTCAGACATTTTATTTATGCATTTTTATGATTATCAGATTAATTGCATTGATACCCTTGCGATTATGAAACACAAAGTTTGCAAATACTATGAGGTTATTTAAAATTTGATAAGCTAAACTAGTGTTGAATTTGCGAAATACGTTTTAGTTAACTGATTGTTTTGATAGTACAAAAAAAAACTAGTTTTCTATTTAAAGATTCGTCTAGTGTCTAGACTAGTTTCTGTACATTTAGCGATAAGGATTAATGACTCAAAGTATTCTTGGGAATAAGTTATTAAAATATTGCAATGAGTCACAAAGTATAGAACGATTCATTAAGAGGTACTATAGCTTCTATAGAAATCTTCAGCACATGTGTTGTGCCTGTTATTTTCGCACGCTTTTTGGGAATCATCTTCTTTATATTTTTTTTAGCCTGCCAACAAGATTGCATCCGCATTGTGTGTGCATATTTTTGCGTGGGGGGCCCACAACAAGAATTTTTCTTGATGACAATTAAAGTGGACTGCGACAACACAATGCTGTATACCCTCAATAAAGCCAACTGCAGCGTCTGATTGCGGCTTAGGCGTGGCTTATCAGCTGCGGCAGCAGAAGCAACAATGCAATGAAAAGTGCACTCTGCTTTCTTCTGCTGCTCCTTCCTCGCCGTCTTATTGTTCTCCCACTCGTACTTGGACCTACTTGAGCCTGATTGAGAAAAACTTTCCACTCAATTGAGAGGAGGACAGACGGATGGATGGATGGATGGACAGATGGATGGATGGGATGGGATGTTTGATGTGTGTGAGCGATCCCATTAACGATCCGATCTCTCTTGATTAGTTTATAAAAGTTCAATTGCGCTGGTGCGCATGCACTCTCTTCTCAGCCATTGTCCCTACCACAAAATGGTGAAACTTTTCAATTTTAATTGCACAACAATGTACGTTTCATGATGCCACTGCCACTGATCTTGGAGGGAGTGAAAATGGGATTGGAATGCCATGCGCGCGCCTGCGCTTCAACAACCAAAAGCGGGCAGCATCGCATCGCATCGCACATTCAAATTAATGTTTGACCGGCCGGCCGGCTAGACATTCAGACGGTCATTCAGCCGGCACATTCCAGCGCAATCAATTTAATTTACGTATCAAACCGTCTCATCTCCCTCGGAGGGCAGCGAGAAAGAGACGGGGAGACAGATAGAAAGAGAGATGGAGTTTGAAAGGAGGCGTCTGAGATGACAGCTTAGCTACTTTCAGCTTAAAATTGTTGTCTATATTCAATGTTAATAAAGTACCAACTTTAAAAATTTTATCATTATTGATTCAAAGTGAACTAAGATTTTAAATTAAAAAAGTCAGTATTTTTAATTGAATAGGGATACTTTGCAATACATTTGATTAATGATAGAAATCCTTCTAGTGTAAACACTTTTTTTTAAGCTGGCAACCATAATAACCCTCATTTTTAATTCCAGTTTTAAGTTATAAGAACAATCTTCCAAAACTTAAGGGTATTTGGGTTTTCCTAAATGGAGTCAATTTATATTTTACTAAAAACTAATTTTTAAAAACTAAGTCTTTCGACCAAATTGTTCGATCGACTTTGTTTATTGTTTTTTTTTAAGTCAAAAAGTCCAATGGTGTTTTGCTTTCTGGTGTTTTTAATCTGTTTGTGATTCAGTTGTTTGGTTTTCGACATCACTGGTCGCAGCAGCAGCAACGAGCAGGAGCAGCCAAGTGATACACAACAGCTTGAAGTGTCAAAATTGATGGGCGGCTGTGGCAGAGAGGGTGGGAATGAACCGAACTGAAGCTCGCACTCGCACTCGTACTCAGGGGCAGCGCCTCTTTGTGCTCCGCAGCAGCGGCTGATGTTGTTGCTTCTTTTTCGAACACACTCCATTGTTGATAAATGCGCTTTTATTTATAGACTGCGGCTGCTGTTTTGTGAGCTGTGAGCTCTGCTCGGCGTTTTCCTTTGTCGTCCATCGGCTTGCAAGCAGGGGCAATACGAGGGGAATGCTGCGTGTGAAAGCGGGCGCACATGTCAAAAGCCATGTCTAAATTGAATTAAACTAATAAAAAAAACCAAGACACAAAGGCCCCGAAACTGTCGTTGTTGTCGTCCATTAAGTAATTTCCATAGATTACAAATTTAGACGACACATCCACCCTTGAGCCCTGGCCAAGTGTTCAATCTCTTCCCGCCTCTCGAATCAATTGAGAAAACTACTGTTGAACTTATTAAATTCAATAAATGGTAAAAAAAATTAAAGCCGATCCAATAAGTATCAAAGTATTTCAATTAACTCAAAAGCTGTTCAAAAAAAAAATGATTCCCCTAAACTAATGGGTTGCATAATTTTGTTTTTAAATTGGATTTATAAAAAGTTTTTTGGCTAGGAACACATTGAAATTAGTTTATAAAGAGGTTCTAGAAACACAGTCAAACGTGCTGTAGTTATAATGGTACAAATTTGACTTTAAAAGTTTAGTTACATATTATAATTTGGAAAGTTCGAGTTATAACAGCTTGCTTGTTTTAATTCAAGGTTACTTATTGGTTTTAAGTTTTAAAAGTTTTGGTTATTTAATAATTAAATAGTTTAAACAGTAAGGAAGTGTTAATTCGCGCTGATCTGGCAACGCCGTTCTTCCTATTGCATCAAATCATTTTTGGACCACACTCAATTATTTTCACACGCCCCACAGCAGAGGAGTGCTGTGTGTGTGGGCAGATAAAGCGAAAGAGGGGAGAGGCAGGAGCGACAACAGTTGTTGCTAGGTCGGCATGGCAACGTGCAATGACCAGACCCGTTAATGTTATTATTGTTGTAGTTCTTTGACGAGTGCCGGTACCGGCAACGGCAACCCTCAGCTCCTGCTCTCTCATTTCTCTCCCTCTCTCTCTCTCGATGTCCTTTTTCCTTGATGCGTCATGCGCGCCAGTTTACTTGCGCTTTTATGTTATTACCTTTGCCAGCACAACACTCGCACACATGCAGAGGGTTGTGGCGGCATATTTGGGCAATTACTCATCCAGTTTGGATAGGCATAGGCCAGGAATTAATAGCCTCTTTCTCTCGACGGCCAAGCATCGACATTAAATGGCTTTGGCTCTGTTTGGCTCGCTCCGTTATCACTCCGATCGAAATACATAACCAACAGAGGAGCTTCAGTTGGCCCGGTATTGTATGGTATTGTGTTGTGTCGTATTAATTGCTCTTCGGGTTCGTTGAACCCACAGTCTTGAAACTTGACGTCTTGTCTTGTTACGTATTTAAATTGATATGATATATTGTGCCGAGTGCATGTTTGTGTTTTCGTTGTGTGTACGACTTCAGTGCAAACTTGAAGCTTTTGGATTTAATTCTAATTGAAAATCGAATTACCTTAAGGCTTTTTGTGTACCTACCACTTTGTTAGTCCAAAATAGGTCCTTAAAAGTGTAGAACGGATCAAAAAACAAATTGTAAACGCCCCGAAAAATACCGCAAACACATATGCATTAACAGTTTTGGTTATTATCAAATTTACATACCGAAAATTCCGGAACTATGACTAATTTACAAGTTAAAAAGTGTTTGTATGTTCGGTTTAGTAAGAACTTTTAATTGCAGATAAAAGAAAACAAGTAATAATACATACAGGAAATTCATTACACCTTTGAATATTTTTTAACGCTTAAAACCTCAGCAGTGATTAAACCGTCTTCTGGGATAATCCAATATCAGAACGATTCAATTTCCGGCCCATAAGGTAGGAGCAATATATTGCTTTAATGCATTCCTTCCTGTACAAGCTTTTTGACTCACCTCCACTAACTAGGCAACAAGAAATTGAAGCTAATGAGTCACTGATGGATTCTCGGAGAATTCTTAATTTGCATATGGCGCACCACGTGCGGTGGTGCGTGTGTTTGGTTTAATATTGGGAGGGGCATTGCGATGGGTCGGATGTGGGAGGCTGTTGATTCACCGGGTCTAGATAAAACGGTCGAAACAGCTGCTCTTTCAGCCTTTGTTGTCTGTGTGCCTGTGTGTGTTACCGCCATTTTTTAAACTGCACACACAACTTCCCCGGTTTATTTTCACTTACAACCCCTAAAAAATGCAAACTTCGTGAACCACCTACCAAAATTCCGTTCTTTGCTACGGTTTCTGTTTCATTCACTCTGGCAAAATTTTTGTGTGTAATTCGATTTTCTTCAAAATGACGCATTGCATGCTAAAACCGAGCCCTACCCCACCCTCCCGCTTTCTTTTCTCTGTGCTGTGTGTGTGGTGTCTGTTTCGTTGTTTCATATAAACTTCCCAGTAAAAAAAAAACATTCAAGTGTCGATGAATCATGGGAGGCGTTCGAATGTTTACGATTACTGGGTCTGCCGTCTGGGTTGGCCGTTACAGTGCTGTCTCGGTAATTGGAGACGCCACTTAGTATTAGTATTTTCTAGAAATTATAAGTCCACATTTTAAAGTGCGATAACAGTTCCAAAGAGCTGATTATTAAGATCAATCTACTGTGATTCTTGGAAAAAAGTTTAAATGGAATTACTTGGTAAAAATTTTTCCCAATTAGGCTTTTAAAACAAATATTATCCAAATGTCTTAAATTAAATAGTTTTTTATTGTTCCCAAGAAAAAGTTTTAAATAGAGTTTGTTACTCATAAGTGACCACAGTAATCGCTCTACTTTATCGTAAGTTCCTCCTTCATGGGCTTGCCAATTTGATAAGCTCTCTGTAGTTGATGCAATCGACAATCCTTAATGAGGTCATCGAATTGCACTGAATGATCGAGTGCGTCTCTGTTAAAATGTCAATCGCAAAAATAGGAAAAACACAATCTAAATATAAAGTGCCGCCGTACTTGTGCCATTTCCCACTCAACAATGTTTCACATTTAAACTAATTACTCACTAATTTTTCTTGCAGTTTACACTAGCTACTAAACGAGGATCAGCAGAAAAAAAAATGGGTAAAGCTCAGAGCAAACGTTCAATCGACATCACCACCGATCCCAAGAAGGTCGGCGAGGGCGATGAGGTGGCCGGCAAAGTGGAGAAGATTGATGTGGACCAGAAGACGGACGCACCAGCGGTGAACGGAGACGCTGCCACGCCCAAAGAAGGCGGAGATGAAGCGGCGACGGTAGAGGTAAGCGTTCCTGAAATGTAAAATCAACCCCGAAGTATTGGCGTGCCTTTGAAATTTTGAGTTATATATGTATAAATATTTTAAAGAAAACCGCCTTTTAAGTTCGTTTTTCATCAAACTTTAAGCTTTAGATGATTCTTTTTACTTTTAAAACTACTCAAATAAAAATACATTTCTAATAATGTCTTATTTTCCCTTTTAGAAAAAGGAAACCGAGGAGAATTCCGAGAACGACAAAGATCTGACCACCGAAAAGAATGCCGCAGCCGCTGAGGGTGGAGATGCGGCCGGTGAAGCGGCGAAGGTTGAGGAGGGATCTCCCAAGGAGGGGCTGCTGCTGCTGGTGAGGACATTACCCCGCTGGCCGACGAAAGCATCAAGTCCAAGTCCAAGAAGGACAAGGTCAAAAAGAAGTGGTCATTCCGCAGCATCTCCTTTGGCAAGAAGGACAAACAGAAGCCGGCCAAGTCGGAGGAGGCGGTCTCTCCCACCTCTGCCACAACGTCGCCCACGACGGCCGAGGGAGCAGCTGCTCCGGCAGCGGATGCAGTGTCCGCCGAGCCAGCGGCAGCCACAAACGGCGAAGCCGAGAAGCCAGCTGAGGTAATTAGCAAGCGTAAAGTGGTCAAAATAGTAACACCTATTAACAAAGACTTAATTACTACTTCTCAGTGTTTTATCTGGCCGCCCTAAGTGCTTTTATTGTATAAGCTTACATTTTATTAACAAGACTAACAAGACTCTTTTGCATTTATCAGACTGCAGCCACCACCAGCGAGTCGGCGTCCAAGGATGAGGCGAAGCCCGCAGAGAACGGATCTGCGAGCGAGCAGGAGAAGCAGGCTAACGGAGATGCCGAGAAGGCGGCGCCTAAACCAGCCACAGTTGAGGAAGCGGCAAAGCCTAAGCCCGAAGAGGAACCAGCCACTGCCACAACCACTGCCACCGAGACGAACACCGCCGCCGCCGCTGTAACTGCCACCGAAGAAGCACCCGTAAAAGAGAGCCAGCCAGAGTCAGAAGTGGTGACCAATGGACATGGGGCCGGAGATGGAGAGGCGCTGACCAACGGATCTAGCAATGGACTGGCCGAATCCCCAGTGGCCGAGACAGCACCAGCAGCTGACAACATTCCAAGCAACGTTGATGACGAGCAGCCGCACCAGAATGGCACCAACGGCACCACCACGCCACCTCCCACTCCAGTGGCCGTCGAGACCGAGAAGGGACAGCAAATTGAGGTAAACCACACAAGAACAGACAGCACCCCACACAACAACAAAAACTTCACTGTAAATACAAGTACAACAACAACAACCGAAATCACAGAGAACACTGCACAAAAAACAATAACAACAGAAACAGAAAGAACTTTCACGAGCACTGTGACCGAGACCGTTGTAGCAGCCGCAGAGTTAGTTCAGACCCAAACAATCCTAACCAAAACAACCAACACGATCCTTCCCACCCCCAACACGCAGGCCAGCAACGAAGTGAACGAAGCAGTTACCACCAGCCAGGCAGAGGAGGAAGTTGTGGCGGCGATCATCCAAGCGGTTAGCAGCGAGCTTGAAGCTGAAACGGAGACAGAGACCGAGGCTGAAGGATTCGTGGTAGTTGCTCCTGTACCCACCGAAGTAGAGCTCCCTGTCTCCACTTCCCCTGTTGCACCAGTCGAACCCGAATCCATAGCGGAAGTTCCCGAAGTTAAAATTGAGTCCGTATCTGAAGTTTCCGAAGCTAAAATTGACTCCGTAGCCGAAGTTGAAACCGAGTCGGTAGTCGTGGAAACGAGGAGCAGCAGTCCGCCACCTCCACTGCCCAAATCACCACCTCCATCTCGCGTCTCCGCCTTTGTTCTGTCCGAAGAAGTTATCGAGGAACCGGTGATCCCGAACGAACAGAAACGCGACGAGATAGAGCAACAGGCCATCAGCATTGTGGCTGAGATCACCGAACAAGCGGCAGAAATTGTCACCGAAAAGGAAAAGCAAGAGGAGGAAGCAAAGGAGGTGCCTGTTCCTGCAGTAGTTGAGGAGACCTCCCCCACGGTTGAAATTGAGGAAGTAACAGTTTCCTCTCCGACGGCAGACATAACGTTTACCAAAGCAGATGTTGTCAAGGAAACTTTTGCAGATCAAAACGCATCAGACGAAGAAGAACCGGCCACAGTTCCAGCTCCCATTGATCCTGCGGACGTCCAGGAAACTGTTGTTGCTGCTATTGTAAAGGAAGATGTAGAAACTACCACTTATGAAGACTCTGCTGAAAAGGTGGAACTTATCACAGAAGAAATTATCAGCTTCACCGAAGAAGAAATCGCTGATGAGCAGGCGCCAAACGAAATTCAATTTGAAATCCAGCAGGAACAGCAAACACCTGTCGAGGAAGCCCCCAAACAAGAAATATTAGAGCAGGAAGTCATATCCGAGGAAACGCATAGCGATGACGATAAGGAGAACGAAAACGACCTGGTCGGAAAAATCATTAGCGATCTGGATGCCCCAACCACCAAAGTGGGCGGTGAATTTCTTGCAGAGTTGGATGTGAGACCTACGGAACAGGAGAACGAGAGCAACAATAAGGTGAATAACAACTGGCAGTGAGTCTTGAAACTGCGTCTTCAACTCTTCAAAACACCTCGACAACAACACACCATTTACCATTCTTGCATCTGCCGCTCCACTTGGTGGGCATGGAGTTTTGTCCTGGGCGTGCTTCTCCTGCTTTCTCCACTCTGTGTGTGTGTCTCACTCGAATTGCATCAGTTGTTCTTCTGCTGGTAGCGCGCTTGTTGCCGTAGTTAATACGTAGTTCGTTAGTGTTGGTACATTGATTGATCTTGATTGAATGCTGGGGATTGCATGAATAACGTACTACTAAACCGAGGATAAGAGACTGCATTTTGGTGTATTAACCACAACCCACCAAACCCATACACACAACTTAAACCGCATTCATCCTAATCCACATGCACACAAAAGTACAAATTTAGAATGAAACACAAATTACTCCCAATCCCATCTACCGCTCTGTTCTAACAAAGAAATCTGTTTGGCTGTCGTAACTCTTGCGCTCTCACTAAAACCAAAGACCATGAATACACAACTGTACCTTAATGTTGAACACACACATATCGCTTATTATAAAATACATTATTTTGTTTACCATTTTGTTTTGTTGTTGCGCTGGCAAATGATTGCCTTCGTCATTGTCGCGTCCTTTTCTTTATCCTTAATTGTTGTTGTTGTGCTTTCAGTTTTGAATCTTTTGCATACGACACAAAAATAAATGGTTTAAAACAGAAAAATAATATAATTTATTTCCCGCTTCTTGCACAGGTGGATCTCGCCAAGGATCTGAAGGAGAAGAATGCCGCGGCAGACGTTACAACACAGGAACAACTGCCCGTTACATGCGAATAATCCTACTCATAATTATTATATATAATATTACATATTATTAAAAACAAATCAACAACAAACGATACAAGCAACAACAAAAGAACGCAACGTAAAACAACAAACAATTACAAGATAAACGAGATAAAAAAACAAAACAAAAACAAAAAACAAGTAAAAATACATTTTTTAACATTTACATATTTTAAATAATTTTTGTACGAACTTCATATCTCCTAATCCAAGATATACGCAAGCAAAAGTCAGAGTAACACGCGACACCACCATTTACGCCACCACCAACACCACAACCACACCCCACTCAACGACCCACGCAGGCATCAATAGTTTTGTATTGGTGCCTATGAATTCCAGATCGGGGAACTCCCAAAAACACATCCATCACCCATCAAGCACACATCCACACATGCGCATACATACCATTCTCATATTGATGATCTTGATAGAAAAAAAAGAATCAGCAAATCATATACGATGAAATGATGAAAGTGAGGAGAATTTTTTGAATAATTTCTACTATACATTTAACTGTAAGTTCGAAGAAATTTGTAAAGAATTTTTGGACGAAATATTGGATAAAATATATATTATAAAATATAAAACCAAAAGCGTGCTTCACTCATCCACCGGCTGAAAAAAATAAAGAGAGATGCGAAGAAACGAAGAAAGGAAACACAGTTTTGAATGTTTTAGTTCTGTTTCGAGTCCCATTCCTCTTCTTTAATACACTACAAAAAATAGTTTTTCTTTACAATATACAAGATGTAACCAAGTGTTACAAAAATAATCATTTGTCCTGGTAACTGGAGTAAGCGCTAAGATTATGTTCTAAGTACATTCTTAATATTTCGTAATGGTTAATTTAACGTAACAAAATGTTACTACAAACAAACTACAAAAGCTCCAACGAAAGCTTCAAAAGCGAAACAAACGAAACTAAGAAATGATAAAGAAAAGCAAATAATAATTGTGCGTCTTTTGCAACTAAATAGAAAATCCTACTAAGTACACTAAATGTATTCAATAAATTAAAGCGTTAATTTTACGCTGCGCAACGTAAAGATATATGGTCAAAAAGTCTGCCATCAAACAAACAGGCGTATATAGGTGAAACCAAAATTGTTTCCAAATCAAATCAAAATCCAGAGGAGGACCTCTCCAATATGGAGGTCTCTCAACATCTGACAAAAAAGCGCTGCTTGTGCAGGTGTAGTTGTTGCTGTTTCCGGCGATAGTCCGGCACATTTCGGAGCATGAAAACGGCCGCGAAAAGCACGTATAGCGACGAGAGCATGATCAGCACGGGGAAGGAGAAGACTATGTGCGCCATCCGGACCTTGCGCTGCACTGGCGGTGGCGTGTAGACGTAGTCACCTGCAATGATAAAAAACGAGACAGTGTAATTGTAGCCGACGTCTGGGTGGGTCCGTTTAAAATGGGTTAAAAGAAGCTTGAGCGGAAAGTAATGTCTGTTGCACCTTTTGAATTTGAGATGCATCTGTGTATTGTTTGAAATCGTAAAGGATATTGTCGAGATCAGTTTTCGCTATTAAAGTTTCTTGGTACAACTTAAATACCTTTCAAAGAGATTACTCACCATTCCAGCTCTTGTAGGCACACCTTTCGCCATCGTAGTCGTTCACGCAGAGGCAGGAGTGGAAGACTGTATTGTTAACCATTGGGTGCTGGAAGCAGTGGCCACCGTTCAGGCAGAAGCTGGAGTTGTAAGCTTCACTGCAGGGCAGCATCTGAATCTCGGTCTCATTACTTCGATTCACTTCCTCTTTCGCTGGTATGGGGGTGCTCGAATCGGGCGGAGTGGGCGAGCTTTGGTCAGGTGGCGGTTCTCCAGTGTGCGTGACGGTTGTGGGTGGTGTCACCGTCTCGGAGGCGAAGGTTGTGCTGCTCCCGCTGATCAACCCGGTTGCAGTACTGGATCCGAAGATATCCGCTTCTTGGGCAGTCTCCATGGCCTCGGAGGCCTCCACAGTTGGCTGAGCACCCAGTTGGTCCTTGTCCGGATTGGGATCTGTTTCGGGACGCAGCTGATCTGCCGCCTCCTGGACGGAGGCCTCCAGCTGTTTGCGCTGCAGCTCCAGCTGATTGAACATCTCAACTGCAGTCTCCTGGATCTGCTGTTGCAGCTCGTGCGCATGCTCGTGTAGGTGGCTGTGCTGATGCTGCACAATTTTTAACGTGTGTTCTCGGAGCAGTAAGATCCGGCTCGAACAACAATCTGCAGAGTATTAATAACAATAGGTGTGTTAGCGAAATTGTAATCGATAGAGCCTCAGCAATGTTCCGTTTTCATTTTGTAATGTTTTAATATAGTCTTTCCGAAATATGTGAAAAGTGACCAAAAGTAAAAGTAACCCGCCAAAGTTGGGCATTAATTTTGAAACAGGGTCACGGTTGTCCTGGGTCCCCAATTTAAATTACTGGCCAAGTTTTTCTTTACATACCTTGTTTTTTTTATTCAAGGTATTTGTACTTTAACGGTTTGAACAAAATAACAACAGCTGATAATTGTATTTGAAAAAATAAAGAGGTGGTATGTATTCTATTTGATTGATATTGTAAAGTCGTAAGTGCATTGCTTTACAGGATTACGTTAATTCGAAATTATAGTGGTTTAAAGGATAAAGTTTAGCAAAAAACTAATGAGTTTGTTGCAAATGAAAGTGTACACGATCTTTATTAAAAATCGGTATACCTCCTTGATGTGACATGTGTTTTGCACTACAACTATCTTAAATGATTTTTTATTAAACGCATTAACAAAAGAACATTTTGTCCGTTGATTAGTTTTTTGAGTACCTGGCAATACTGCCATTTTGGTTTTTGCATTATTTTTATCCAAATTGATGTTGGAACTGACGTTGCTTACCTGTGACGGCGACAATTGTTGACAGCACGAAAATTACTTTAAATAACCGAGTAAATGGGATTTGCATCATTGGAAAACGCTGACTGGCGTTCCGAAAACGGGTGGACCGATTGTCCACCACTAGGAAAATTGAGTCAATGGAGAGATTGAACGATCTAGGGATCGAGCGGCGTGCTAGCCGCAAATGCAATTTGGCGTCGCAGACGAAACAGAAGCAGAAACATACTACACACTTGCATCTCCTTGGGGGCCAGCGCTTGGGGCTTTTACTGCAAAATAAAAATAGAACATTTTTAGCGCCTCACATTTTCTGTCACACGAGCGGAGCACGCACACACGAAAAAAACAACACTAAAATTGGGTGATCCAAAAGCTTATTATAGAACA
Organism: Drosophila oshimai; assembly: GCA_018150695.1. Classification (NCBI taxonomy): domain Eukaryota; kingdom Metazoa; phylum Arthropoda; class Insecta; order Diptera; family Drosophilidae; genus Drosophila; species Drosophila oshimai. The sequence goes on along the minus strand of JAECWM010000308.1, from coordinate 10,049 downwards.
ACGTACTGGAGCAGCAATGTCGCCTTGGAAAGGCTTCGACATTATAATTATAATTATTATAATGACTCGTGAATCATTTTATATTTATGCAAATTAATTAGTTAACTTAGTGGGCAGCAAGCGCGGGAAGCGGGCTCTTCACTGCTCTGCCTTGCTTTTAGCTGTTGTTGCGCGCAATTCGGGAAAGAGACTGGGGGAAAACAGAGCCAGAGAAACAGATGGACCCCATCAGCATGCGCCATGAATGAAATCGAATGGAGAGCGCGGGCGGCTAAGAGAACGGCCCCAAAGAGATGCGATTGCGACTGATATCGCCCGAAGAGGATATGCTAAGAGTCTGGAAATCAATGATTAACAGTTATAATTCAAATTGACTCCACTGGAATGATGGTACTTTTTGCTGCATATTTTCAGGGGAAGTCGGATAGTAAACTGCTATTAGCGATTTAATATTTTGTTGGTTGGTAGCCTTATTGTCTCTAAGAATAAATAGCTTAGTTTACAGCTATCTTAGGATCTGCTTATTGAATTCAAAGTTTGTCTTTCATACGTACTGCTGCTTTTGATCACTTGATTTGATTTGCGTAGACATGGATCTATTTATTGACCCTTAACTAAAAGGTATCTTTAAAATTTCTGGTCACTAGAACCAAGATTTCCAAGATTTTAGTGTTTTATTCATTTGCACAGGTTTTAGCGCAACAATTTTTCTTCAGGACCTTTTAATTGCACTTTGTTCATCAAAATCTTCGGTCGTAAATAATAAGATGTGCAAGTCGAGGCCGTTATACCTAAAAAATTAAAGACAAACAACAATAATAAGTATTGATGGTTTTGTTTTAAGTTTTACAAAGTAAGATCGATGAAGAAAAATATTAATGGGACTATGTGGTTCTATAAAGGATTCCAAGGAATTTATAAATATTTTTGTTGATATAGTAAAACTTGCTCCGGACGTTTATTTACGATTTATTAGACCAAACTCGTAGTGGAACAAAATCGAATTCTTTCGTATGATCCTTTTATAAAAGTCGGCTTATTCCAGTTGCTGATAAAAGTTGCTCAAAATTTCAATACTAAGTTAAAACCGACCGAAATAAGACTTTTCTTGTTTGTTTTTGTATTAAATTAGTTAATTTATTGCTTAGCTTTATGCTTACTAACGAGTACAAAAGACTAATTTGATATCGACTAATATCCCAGAAGAATTTGAACTATTACGCGCACTTGAAAGTATAAATTCAGAAGACTATGGCAACTGCCCATTAGGTTTGGGGCTCCATGGGGGGAACACCCAAGTGGGCGTTTCCCAAAAAGTCCAGCTCGGAGCACTGGCCGATGACCCTTCCAATGTCTTGAGGTTGCAGGCACTGAGGAGCATTGGCCACTGCCGGAGGCAGATGTTCCAAGGTCTCCAGTTGTAGCTTGGCGGCCAACGAGCGGCGGACCAGTCTCTCAACAAATGTGCGCAGCACATGGCCGAGCACGGCGAGGGCTACTGGCTGGGAGACTCCCGGCGGAGATTCCTCCGGCTCCAGAGTTATGTTGATGTCCTTGCACATTTCCTGGACCAGCTGCGAGGCCGACTCCAAATGTTCTGGTGGGGGCAGGCAAAGCAATTGGCGATTGTTCACCACCGAGAGGGATCTGCTTGTACATTGAACTTCCCTAGAGGTTTTGGAATGAGGTTTATCTACGCCCAGCACATCGATGAACTCCTGATCCCGCAATCTCTCCTCGTGTCCACGCAGGCGTGGTTTTTGCTTGTCTATCCAAGCATCTAGCCGACTTCCTGAGCTGAGACTGCTGTAGGTCGAGAGTTGTGGCTGGGGCTCCCCCTTCAGCTGCTCCTGCACCCGCTGAGCCAGAGCTAATTGCTCCTCTGCCCCCATCTTCCGCTTTCGCTTCTTTTCTACGTTGGGTAAAATCGGTTTAAGCGGCGGGGTATAACCGTGGACACGGGCGAATCCCACTATCTCCCGCAAGCTCCAGTAGTGTTCCTTTCCACTTACATCCAGCTGTTGCAGCTTGAGGTGCTGCGTCAGACATCGACGCAGGAGACGGGCACGCAAGTACTCATAACTGCGCTGCTTTAAGGCAGTTTTCTCGCGGAACACGTCGAGTGATTCACATGTAAAAGAGTACTCCTTTATCTGATTTTCTGCTGTAAGCGGGAGCCGACGCAGCAGGAACTCGACGGCAGTGCGCATATTTCGGAACTGTACACTCCCGAAAATCTGCTCCAGCCTGCGTGGTCGAGCCTGCAGAGGAGTTGCCACAACTGGAGCCGCCATGTAGGACATAATTGGCCTTTCTTCCACCTCCGTCTCGCCGCTCATGTTTGCATACCCGTGATCGTGCTGGATGCACTGCATCAGGTGCCAGCGGTTTAGTGAGGGGGGCTTGAGAAGACTTAACTGTGGTTTCAGTAACGATTGTTGCTTCACAGCCTGTTTAAGCTTGCGCTGCATAGGATCAATGATGTACAGCTTTCCTGCCTTCTGGAACACGACGTTTTTCTTGCCCAGGTGGTGTCCATTGCGCACTTGCTTCATGGGAGTCCCAACTGGCGAGAATTCCTGCCACTCTCTCTGGGGCAAAAGTTCTGGTCTTTGCTTCACTGGCGAGATTTCCTGTCGCCCCTCTGGCAAAGATTCCTGCTTTTGCGCTCTGCCATTTACTGGCAGATAAACTACCGATGGTCTCGAAGCACTCACCGGAGTCGCATTCAACCGAAGTTGAGGCCTAGGCGGGGTCGGTGGAGCAGTAGGCAGCTTTCTGGGGCTATAGCTCAACTTCAGAGGCTCCGAGACCAGCACAGTGGGTTCAATCTGCTCGATGTCGTCGCTCATTTCAGTTTTGTTTATGCCAGCAAACAGATTGTCATCCAGATCCTCCTTATTTTGAGTGATGGATATAGTGCGCGGCTTACAGGACTCCAGGGGATAGTCGGAAGGGTCCGGAAGAGGAGCAGCCACCACAGGAGGAGCAGGCATTGCAGCAGGCGGTGTTGGAGAAGGCAAAGGTTTAACACTTTTCCGTTTCGTCGTCGCCTGTTCCGCCCTTAGCCAGATTTCCACGGTGGTTTCAGCACCCATCGTGTGCAAGCCACACATTGTTTTGTCTAGGACCACCGTGTGCATCAGCTGCACTGGCTTCTGCTGCAGGTGTTCCTGGAAGAATAGCTGGATGCGCATGGGGAACTCGCCCCAGCCACGGCGGGTTAGCTGAAACGGAGGACTGTGCACGTCCACAATGTCGTTTGGTCGGTACGAATGGTGCAGCTGAAAGCGCACCTGCAATATTAAGGGAAATAAAGATTAATAAAATATTTTTTCTGATTATTTAAGTAGTACTTACCTTTTTAATGTAAGACCCCAGAGGCTGGGGAAGACCCTTGCCTTGTACGTAGACCAACCACTTGTAGATCAAAGCTTGTCCATTTGTGGATTTCTCTCGAGAGCTGTCGCCTATGTACTTGGAGGTGTTTCCCACCACAAAATTGAATTTGTTCTTGTTGTTCAGCCGCGAGGCATTCAGCTCCAGTTGCCTTCTATAGGCCTGCCGACTGGTGCAGGGCTGTTCATCCTCCAGCTTAATTGAAACTGAAGGCTCCTGCTCTTTGTCTTTGGAGTGATCCGTGACGATGCCCTGTTCCCGTATCTTCTGCTGCCTTCGTTTTTCCGCTCGCTTATGTGCCGGATTCCGCAACCTGATGGTTTGCTTTGCCAAGGTGGCCGCCGTGCGCTCTGGAAGATGGTTTTGGATAGGAACCGGGCGCTTGCCCACAATTTTCTTGATAGCTGGGTGCAGCGGCAGCTGCGGGCCAGATACGTCCTCCTCGAACAGGCTGTCGCCGCGCACCTTGGCCACGTCGGCGGCCGTGAGGGGAACCTGTTGCTTTTGGTAGTACTCGCTGACCACCTGGTAGCGTAGCCTGTCCAGCAGCTGGCGGCCCTGCAGCAGCCGCCTGTCGATCTCGGCCAGCTGCTCGACCTTCTGTGTGATTTCTCGCTGGAACTCCAGGCGCACAAGCTCGCAGATGCGCCGTAACTTGTCGGAGAGCGGAGTTGGCGCCACCTTCTCCTCCGCCTCCTGCTCCACCTTAGGCCGCTTACGCAGCCGGGGAGAGGCTTTTGCCGGACTGGGTTCATCCTGGTCCTGGCTAGGTGGCTCCGTTTGGTGGTAGTCTGGATCATGGTACTCGCTGTGTCTGCGCTTCTTCGGCGGCGTCGCCTGTTGCTGCTCCATGTGCGTGGTCGCGGGCACACGCACAGGGCTCGTATCACGTGAGTTCGGAGGGGAACAGCTTCAAGTTGGGCCCGAACCGCTCCTTGCACATTTAAGCCGGGGTTGTTGGCTGTTATTTATAAAAATGTGTAAACAATCGATGCGAATGGGGGGCGCAAACAGAATTTTATGGCGGCGTTGCCACCCCGCCGGAGCAGATGCGTGCACGCGGTCGTTAGCCAACACAGGCCACTCAGCTGTTTTGTTTACGCGGGAAGCGACGCTGCCGCCTCCACGGAATTGTTAATAATAAAATAGACGCAGATAAACCGCAGCAAAATGGTTGAGCGCATCGAGGATCTCAATCTGCCCAATGCCGTTATTGCGCGGCTCATCAAGGAGGCCCTTCCCGAGTCTGCCAGCGTGAGCAAGGAGGCGCGAGCGGCGATCGCCCGGGCAGCATCCGTCTTTGCCATTTTTGTGACCTCCTCCTCCACGAACCACGCCCACAAGCAGAACCACAAGACGATCACCGCGAAGGACATTCTGGCCACGCTCACCGAACTGGACTTTGAGAGTTTCGTGCCCTCGCTGACACAGGACCTGGAGGTGTACCGAAAAGTGGTCAAGGACAAGAAGGAGAGCAAGGCCAGCAGCAAGAAGGATGCGAGCATCTCCGAAAATGCCAATGCCAGCGCCACTGCAGCTGTCGAGGAGGTTATCGAGTAAGGGCTATGGTTTCAAACAATCTTGAACTAATTGCGTTTTTAGTTTCTTAAGCATAAACTTAGTCCTAGATCTGTATAAGCATAAACAAAAAACATTAAAAATAATCTATACTATTCCGATTTCAGCGTCCTGTGTAAAACGACTTAATAGAGGTAATCGTATCTTGCGACAGCGTATGTCCATTATGTCGGGTATGTCCGAGCTGCGCTCATTTAGTTTTAGTCGTAGGACCAGGATCGGAGGCGGTCGTACCCTGTTGTGTAGCCTCCTCCGGTGTGGACTCAGCGATGGTGACATCGGCTGTGGAGGTGGAAGCTGGTACTGAAGCTTGTGTAATAATGTATGGATTTTTCTTTAGGGCTGCTCGCCCACCAAAGCTATCTGGGTTAATTTCGTCTGTGTTTCTGGCCAAGCACAAGTGTTTGCAAAAAGGAGCAGCTGCAGGCACTACTATTCCCCTGAGTTTCCTTTAAGTCCTTCATTGCTTAATAAAGAGTTACTGGGCAGCATGTACAAAGTACTTCTGTTACATGGGATGCTAACAACATAACTACATAAACATAATTTATTTATTTATTAAATACGTTTAAAATATAAACAAAACAAAAGGAACAGAAGGCTGTTTTTTAAAGCGCAGCAATGAACCTCATTTTTTTGCAGATTTAAAACAATATAAAGCCAGATATTTCAAACCAATCAATATCAAAGTTTCTTCTTTTTCGCTTGCAATTTTTAACATTTTTCCCAAAAAGAAAAGCGAAAGAGCGTATTTAATACCCTTCTAATTTATTGGAACTAAACTCAGTCTTTTGACTTGGAATAAAAATCATACAGAAGTCCTATGATAATATGAATACTCTTGTTTTACTTAAATGTGCGATCAACAAAGGAGCAACATTTCGAAAGTGAATACAGTCACTACATTGTATATTTCTTAGCCATTTTCAACACTGTTTCCCTCATCAGCTGCTAAAAATCTCAACCCGCGTCGCGTCCCAAACTCGTTGCAAAAATTCAATAACTTATTATTTTGCATGTTTTATAAGGGAAAGTCACATTTGTTTGAGCAATGGGAGTTACGGGACTGTGGAAGTTAATCGAGCCGTGCGGCAAGCCAGTGCCGGTGGAGACCTTGGAGGGTAAAATCCTGGCAGTGGGTAGGTTTGGATTTCGCCGCCTAATGAAATACCTACTGATTGGATTATCCCCCGCAGATATATCCATATGGTTGCATCAGGTTGTGAAGGGCTTTCAGGACAATAAGGGATCGGCGCTTAGTAATGCCCACTTACTTGGTTTGTTCCACCGTCTCTGCAAGCTGCTCTATTACCGTGTCCGACCGGTTTTTATTTTTGATGGATGTGTACCTCAACTTAAAAGGGATACCATTGTGAGTTTCTTAAGAAGATTATACTAGTCAAAGATTATCCTTTTGCATTCCCTACCCAGGCCCGTCGCCAGCAGCAGAGGAATAAACTAAGCAACGAAGCGGATCGCATTCAGGCCTTGCTTCTGCAATCCCTAGCCAAGGAGAAAGTGGTCCAGCAGGCGCTGGGCAAGAACGCGGAGCTGCTGCTCAAGTCCCCAATTAAGCGACCTCCGCCCGCGAAGTCCAAGAACGACGAGGATGATTTGTTTAAGCTGCCCGAACTCCCAGCATCGTCTGTGGGGCAGGATAACCCCGAGGAAAGCGATCAGGACACCAGTGCCAGTGCCTCTGATAGCTCATTTGACGAGTCAACGGCTCGACATTCTTACAACTCTAGTCTGCAGGCAATCGATGTTAAGAGTCAGCACTTTCGTAATCTGCCCGCTGACGTTAGGCATGAAATTCTCACTGACATCAAGGAGACGCGCAAACAGTCCTCGTGGGGCCGCCTGCACGAGCTACCCGCTCGCAGCGACGACTTCGCCTCCTTCCAGATGAAGCGACTTCTAAAGCGTCGCGCCGTTCAGCAAAGCTTGGAGCTGGCGGAGCAGGAGATGGGCGGGCACACGCTCACCTACTCGGAGCTGTGCGACTTCTTCAGCGAGGAGGGCATAGTCACTCCAACGGCCATTGAGCAAAGTACCCGGCAGATCAGCTCGGACGAGCACACAAGATTCCTGCTGGTCAGGGATCTCAAGAAGAAGGCCCTGGAAAGCACCAAACAGGAGGTGAAAATGGAAATGATTGAGGAGGTGCCAATAGAGGAGGATGAGAAACCAAGCACATCGACCAAGAAAGAGTCTTTTGAATGTATTGACCTTGGCACGGAGTACGACGAGGATTTAGCCAAAGCACTGTCCATGTCTATGGAGGAGACCAAAGTGTACGATGAAAAGGACTATGAATACGACTCGGACCAAGAGCTGCGACTTAACCGGGCTCAAAGCAAACAATTAAGGCATGCAGCAAAGGGACCGGCTAGAGCATATATGATTGAGTATGGTGGTATGAACGTCGAGGAGGTTGGTAACATTATGGAGGCCACTCAGCTTGATGACACCCAAAGTCTAGAGAAGTTGCTCGAAACCACCACTGTCCAGGCTGACATGGCAAACGATTCGGTTGAGGAGGCCAAACTCATTTCACAAGCTATTGAAGAGAGCAAACAAATCTCCCAAGCGATTGAAGAGAGCAAGCAGGTTTCCCTAGCGATTGAAGAAAGCACAAGGATATTCCCAGAGATCAAAGAAAGAAAAAATAGTCTAAACGAGGATAAGGTAGAGATTATAGATTCGGATACTGACTCCGATTTGGAGGAAGTTGTGGAGGTTCAGAGCACAAGTAAACTCAAAGAGAGTCTTGAGATTCGTGTGGACATCACCAACGAGCTAGAGTCCTCCAATGATCTGTTTGCGGATATATTTGAGGAGAAAGGTGAAAAAGAAAAGGAGAAAACTGAAAGCGATGATGATGATGACTTTATAGAGGTCGAGGAGAGTGAGGAATTGGTATTGGATTCTGAAGACAAGACAACACCTGTTGCAGATAAAAGTCTTCTAGAATTAAAACCTATAAAAGAGAGTGCTGATGAAATTATCGAAGTAAAAGATAGCCAAGAAAATGATATTGCAGAAGAAAATCAAAATAAATCAACGACAGGTAAACCCAAACCTGATCTAGACTCCATACTAAGCAATCTCAAAAAGGAAACTGCTGCAGTTAAAAATATTAAACTTAATTTAACTGAGGAAACAGAGCCAAAACCAAAGGTGGAATTAAGTTCTATATTAGAAGACCTACAAATTAAAATGGCCGAAGTTAAAAACATCACTCTGGATCAAGTTAAACTAAGCGATAGTGCATCCATCATTCTGTCCTCCGACGATGAAGGGGCATCAAAAAGAACCAAAACTGTACTAAATTCAGAAGTCATTGAGTTGTGCGACAGCGACGATAATAAAAAAATTCGCATATCACCAAACAAAACGCCCAGTAAGAACAAATCAATTACGGATTTCTTCGAGACAAGTTACGTGGTGAAGCGAACGCCGGACAAGTCACCTTCGAGGGATGAGGTCTCTCCAGGAACACCCAAGACTCCAAAGCCCTTCTTCAGAAAGCGAACGCCTAAGTCTGGACGTAAAAGGCCTGCCGATGGGGAGGAGGACAGCGATGAGGGAGTTTCACCAACGAAGAGATCCAGTAAGGCTTCAAAATCACTCTTTGAGGCAAAGGAGGCTGAGAAAGAAAAGACTGTTGATCCTGAGGTAAGGTATACGGATAGAATGGTTAATTTAAACTTACATTTAATTGTATTATTTTTCTTTTATTCAAATGTTAATAAATAAGGTTTAATGCTCCACAAGTATTGGTCCCAGAATATTTTATAATCTTTCCTTACTCTTACAGGAACTTATCAAAGATGCAGCTGAGGCCCTAAAATCCCAGAAGACCTCCGAGGAGCTGCAGGAAATGGCCACCAACCTAGCTCAGGAACGCAAGGAACTGGAGATCGAGCGTAACCGGCAGGACCGCATGGGCATGTCCATCAGCCAGCGCATGAGCATCGATTGCCAGGAGCTGCTGCGCCTATTCGGCATCCCGTACATTGTTGCCCCTATGGAGGCGGAGGCCCAGTGCGCCTTCCTAAACGCCACAGATCTCACCAATGGCACCATTACGGATGATAGTGATATTTGGCTCTTTGGAGGTCGAACTGTCTACAAGAACTTTTTTGCCCAAAACAAGCATGTGCTGGAATTTCGAGCGGAACAGATCGAACAGACGTTCAACTGCAACAGGGGCAAGCTGATCCAGCTGGCATGTTTGGTGGGCAGTGATTACACCACCGGTATTCATGGCATTGGTGCTGTGACTGCCTTAGAGATTCTGGCTTCCTTTTCCGGACAGGATGCGAATGCTAGTGTTTGCAACCAATCGGTGCTGCAAACATTGACCAAGTTTCGCGACTGGTGGCAGGCACACAAGAGCTGCAATCTTCCTCCCGGTAGTTCCGCACGCCTCTCCCTGCGAAAAAAGCTCAAAAATATCGAGCTGCACGAGGGATTCCCCAACGGGGCCGTGGTGGAGGCGTATCTGGCGCCCACGGTCGACGATAATCGGGAAGCATTTAGCTGGGGATCACCGGATGTGGAATCAATCAGGGAATTCGCGCGAAAATCCTTCGGCTGGACGAATTCGAAGACAGATGACATTCTTATGCCCGTTATGAAAAAGATCAACGAGAAGAAGATACAGGGATCCATACGCAACTACTTCACTGCCAAAAGTGCATTACGGGTTCAGCAGCCGCAGGTCAGCAAACGTGTGCAACTGGCCATTGACAAAATGTCGGGCAAGGTCGACGAAACCCCGGAAAAGCCTAAAAAGGTGACACGCGCAAGAAGGGCAAAAGCAGCTCCGGCGGCAGATGATAATGTAGTCGAAGGGGAACAAGAGACCAAAACATCTCGTCCCAAGCGTGGCAAACGAAAAGCTACAACATCAACTGATCCGGAAGATGCAGATACGGAAAAGCCAAGTACTTCTCAGTCGGCACCAAAACCAGAAAAATGTCCCCGGATACCCAACACCGTAGAAGTTATTCCTCAGAGGGAAAAAGACTTGGAGCAGATGCGCCTTAACAAGGCCAAGGCTGCCG